>CM040468.1:18978592-18999443 GCA_022758105.1 Pangasianodon gigas | reverse complement strand
GAAATGTTTGATTACAAATAGAATGGCATTGTACAGACTATACCATATAAAACAGAAAGAAATGATGAAAGTGCTAGAAACAAAAACAAAAAAATCTAACCACAGCAAATAATGAGGTATTTATTATTTATTTATTTATTTATTTATTTATTTAACCTTTATTGAACCAGGAAGTCTCCTGACCTTAGCAATATCTTTTTTTGCGAGAGAGCTCTGGCCAAAATGACTTTGCAATTCCAAACAGTAATACAGAAGTAAGAATTGTAAGAATGCAGACTTGTAAGAATATATTTAACTCATTAAAGCATTTGAAATTTATGATTAGATTTAGAGAACTCATTTAATCTCATTTAAAATTTTAGCTGCTGTCCCGTTGCCCCGACTTCTTATACACACCTACAGCATGGGAAAAGATTTTAGTTATTTGTGTATACTGATCATCAATAACAGGACAAGGACAAGGTATAGGTTTCGGTTTTAAGTTTAAAATAAATCTTATAGAGGCATATTGCTATAAAATCTACAAATATGCCTTAGGTGAAGAGGATATCTCCCTGCCCCACCACCACCACCTCCACCCCCCAATTTTACTTTCCTCTCCTCTTTCCACCTCTACTCAATAGCTCCAGTCTTGCAAGAGATATCTGGAGCAGATTAAAGGTCTCAAAGCCCTGGAGAAACAGGATGTCCAACAAATTTCAGCACTGACCAGGGAGGCCCAGAGAAAACAGCATATTGTTCTAGCAAGTAATATGATCATAGCTAAATACGTGGGCTTGAAAGGTGTTGAGTCGAGTACACACATGTCATATACTCAGTAGTCCCATAACGAGAATGTGGAGAAATGAAAGCAATAAAGCCATTCAGATTTCAAAAAGGAATAAGCACAGTGTGAAGCATAGACTGATAAAGCATTGCTTGGAAAAGATAAAGTGAAAAAGATAGATTAACAAATAACTAAACTAGCAGATAGATTGATAGATAGAAATGAGTTATTATAGCTCTGAAGAATACTTGGACAATGGAAATGATATGAAGCAGTTGGGTGACCGCTTTTTATTTTGGAGTGACTGACAAAACAATGATCTTGCACATGCACATAGGACATGAATGAACTTAAAGCATGCTGCCATCGTGCCTCTTTTGCTGTGCACAACTAAGCAACAGATGTTTGCAGAAAGCAGCGTTGAATCAGTATTGCGTACTGGCTGATACCCAAAACTGTGATATCAGTATTAAAAAAAAAGGATCAGTGCATGAAATTAATAATAATCTTGACTGTCCCTAATCCAAGCTTGCTTCACAGAGCATTAACAGGAATTCATTAATTAAGAAAAAAAGTTATCACTGGGTGATAAATACATAGTGTGCAAAAATACCTCCAGTGATTTATGTCATAAAATATTTACGATAAAAATATGTGGCCATATCAGGTTTCGTATTCCAATATTCATATTCCTCTGAATTTTTGGTCATGCTGCACATTTATTGCTAGAACACGTTTTCAGTCCTTCTATAAATATTCTACATAAATTAGTTCATGATGCCTTGCAGCCTAGATTTGTTTATTGTGTTTTTCTTAAAAAAAAATCACATCTTAATATAGTCTGTGTCTATGCGAATAGATTGCTATAAAACCCCTTTCTAGCAATTTGTTCACTTTAGAGCAGAAAATGGTATAAGGAAAGCTTTTTATTCACATTTCTATTAGAACAACATTGAGAACTCTGAGAATATATAACACATAAATTGAACTGTTCCCACATTGTTGGCACCCATGAAAGAAGCAACGCTCGCCCACCTCTTAAATCCCAATTTAACCTCAAATGATAACAGATTCATTCAATGAGGACTCTTCTGTGAAAGACTAATGTTTGGAAAACAGGCACTATTTTAAAAGGAGAATTCAAATAACAGAGCATGAGAATTACACTGATTCAAAAACATTTATTTAACTTGATTGTTATCAGGCACAATTTTAAAAGGAGAACTCAAATAACAGAGCCTAAGAATTACACTGATTCAAAAACATTTATTTAACTTGATTGTTGTGCCTATTGACCACAACTATCAGTCTTATGTATCATATCATTGTATTAATGTATATTGTATTTATCTGACATCCAGAAGTGTTGTGTTATTTGAGATGGTATTATACCTGAAATGTGGGTTGTCAGAGAAAATGAAAGCTTGTGTGACACTTTAATAATGTGGGATAATCGCAGTTCATGTAGATGTTTGTTCACACCTACACAATTGACTCAGGGTTGTTTTCTTTTGGACTGATGTAATTGAAAATTCAAGGGACTTCAAAAGAGTCTCTCTCTCTCTTCAGTCTCCTTACACACACACACACACACACACACACTGAGCAGGAAAATAATTGATTCATGTATTGATTTAAATCTTGGGAAACACATTGAGGCCACACTGAGCTTGTTTAGCAGTTCAAAAAAGAGAGGCAGTTCTATAAGATATCAGATGCAAAGTACTTTTATTACATTCCACAATGCACCACAAAACCACAGGTGGTAAAACTGTGACTGATCTAATGTATCAAATACATCTGATAATAGATAATGTGATGCTGTTACCACCCCAAAGTTGATTGTTGTGCTATAACAGCACGTCCTGAACCGCTTATAGTTACATTTAATGTTGTGAAATGTCTGCAAAACAAGTCAGTTCCTATTATCCCATATCTTATAAGAGCTATAAACAGTAAGCTCTTATAAAACTGGTTCCCTCACCAGTCTCTCTTTTTTTCTCTCTCTTGAAGTGACAAAAAAAAAAAATCAGTATGTCATGTTATTAAGAAACCAGAAACTAGAAATTAAGAAAAGTCCTCTGTCCGGAAGACTTTCCCATTGTGATCGTTTCAAAGCGCTGATACTCGAGACTCCGTCCATAAATGTTAAAATAAGCATCTACTTACAGAAACGTTCACAGTATCAACTCATATCGATTATAAGTTTTTCTTTGTTAAGTAACATGTTTTGTTAATCCTTTTATTAATCAATTTGGACTAAGTGGAAGCATCCACCATACTCGTCCCTGTGAATGAGTTGTTACTATAGAAACCGCAGCATATTACAATGATAGCATTAAAATAAATCTGTGATTTGAAATAGAGTCGGTATTATAGTTATAGAAATTTAATCTACACCTTTTGACCAATCAGATTCGAGAATTCAACAGTGCTGGGATATAAACAATGTTAAAACCCTTGACCCTTGACCCTTATTGCTATTATATTATATTGTATGTTCTTTATTGTCATTGCACAGAGTACAAGTACAGAGCCATAACTGTCTGAAATGCAGTTATAATCATTATATCACCAAATGTGTTATAACTACTAACTACTAACTACTAATTAACTAGTCTAACTACTAATTGTTAGAAAGAAAACAGTATCAGTAACCACAGCAGGTTGTTACCAACCACTGACCTGAACACTATATAAAATTGTTCATAGTTCATATATTTCTTGGGGAGAAGCTTACCTTTGTTCCTTGGTTATTTAAAAAAGGTTTTTCACTGTTCTCACCCAGTAGCCTCAGATATAGCTTTGTACTCTTCTGGTTCGAGTCTGGGAGCCGAGCAGGAGATCATATTGCTGTCTACATTGATTTATTCAAAGGCTCTTTTTATTGAACAGGCTTTTTTGAAATATTTCAAGACTTCTGTATATCTGTCTATGACTCCATTTTAAGAAGAGCAAGAACAGGGAGGAGTGTTTTTCTTGTGCTTCATAAACAGATGTACTGCAGTAGAAGTGACTGCAAAGGAAGAACTATTCTTATCTGTCATCTCTGATGTAAGAGGAGCTTTTCTGTCTGGTTATTATGGGACCTAAGGCATAATTTACACTGTTTAAGCAGTTAAGGAAAAGGTTGACAGACTGACAGTGACTGTGAAAGCAAAAGGTAGAAAATGCAAAATTAGGTAATGGTTGATGCCTATAGAATATATGGTAATTATATAAGAATATATAACTGTCTTTTTCTCAATTTAAAAAGTCTTCAGGAAAGCCTCTAGGTAAAGGCTAAATGCTAATATATTGCTTGTGAACACCTTCCATTGACATAATTATTAATGCAGTTAATTAATGCTATGCCTAAACCTAAATCTAACCTGAATCTTAATCTCAGTAACTAAAAGGACACCTTTTGGCTCTTTCAGTTTTCTTTTTAAGCATTAGTCCTCATGGGGACCAGCCAAATATCCCCACATTTGTTTAATCAGATACCTAGCTACTTCATATCATCTCTCCTATTTAAAATGATCAGCTGAAGGGAATGCTTACTTCATTGTACTACCTTGTGGTAGTACCATTAACATTAACACAAGGATTTACTCCATACTTTATTATGCAACAAAGATTTTAGTCAGGTTAACCCTAGATAATTTAATATCCAAACATATATTATTGGCTTGACGTATTTAATTAAATAAATTTGACAAGACGAGACATTCCGGAGTAGATCAGCAAACTCAGTTTGATAGGTTTCGTTATTGTTTTTGATTTCATCTTTCACTTTCTTTAGTAGATACTGTACCTGCCAATATTTATCACTTCTGTCAGCAGTAAGAGTGTAATGAATCTATCCCCCTTGTCTGTCCTTGAAGAACTATACCACATGACACAATTTTATAAATAAAACATGAGCTTTTTTTATATTATTAACAGTTTTCAGATGACTCAAGATCTGTGGATCTTGAATTTAATAAATCAATCATTGTGTAATGTGGAGGGAAAAGCCATCACTGAGCATAAGCACTAACATGTGAACAAACAGAACTACGAATTCATTCCTTTCCTTCATTCTTTTTGTGTACACGCACAAAGAGAGAAAGTTCTGGAGAGGATACAGAGGGTATAGTGAACAGACCCATGATACCATATGTGTTGCAGTATATGCCTTTTTGTTTAATAAATGTGACACTACTTAGACTAACGTTACTGGGCATTCTTGAGAGCATGGTTTGCATCAACATTAGCTAGTTTAGGTATACCATTTGCCACAGTTGTATTATAGTGGCCAGATATCTAGCTTTGTAACATTCCTTTTCTAGATGGCTACTTGCCTCTACTTAGGCCAGATGAAACAACTCTAAAAAATAATACGTAGAGTACAGTGCCTCTGAGCTGACATGGTGGTTATTTTTAATAAAGGTGTGGACAAGAGGTAATATATTGAGGCCACAAATTAATATTTTGAGGCTACAAAATAAGTAACTTGAACCCCAACTAAGTATGTTGTGGGAGTGTCATACTTAATATGTGACCTCCAGTGAATTATTGGGTGGAACAAAAAACTTATTCTATTAGTGGATAATTTTGCTTCCTTCTGGAAATAAATGCTTAAAATTAGAAAAAAACAAAAAAAAAAACAAAACCAGAACAATACTATTTCAAGCTTGAAATTAGTAATAATGTCTAGAAATATGTTTAAGAATACCTTGTGATAGGAAATACTAGATATATTTGTCTGTATTTAAGTTATTTTAACTTGCTGTCATTTTTTTGCAGAGCATGCTAAGTATTTTTTCTTTTCCAACATTCAGGAAAGTTTTGGGGGGTCTTCAAGCCAAGTACTATGAATACGTATGTCATCTGTTAATCCTTCAGGGGTTATATGAAATCAAAAGCAGGATAAAAAAGGATGTGAAAATTAACTTAATATTTATCATTTATGTTGAAAGTGATTTTTAAAATCATAATTACAATCATTTTGCACTGTTGTTTAAAGGCAAACACATTAGCATTCTCTGTGGATTATTGTATTAAATATCTCTGCATATTCTAAACATAGAAGCAGTGAACTGTTTCTAAAATGATTTATGGATTTTAAGTGTTTTTGTATTCCACCCCCGCAAAAAAAAAAAAAAAAAAAAAAAAAAAATTGTCAATAACTGTTTATTGTACTATTTAATAGATAATGTAAAACCAGAATTTCATCTAGTTTGATCTCTAGGTGGCAGCAGAGTGTTTTGGCAATACCGCAAGAAGACATAAGTAGGGTCAAATTGTATATAATGCTCTAAACATTTTCATGGGGTCCAAATTATCCTAGAGTGCTAGAATGTGTTTGTTCTTTAATGACACCCCAAAGTGTCAAATGTAGTGAATGAATATACACTTTGCAAACCACACCACCCCAAAACAAACCAAAGGTTTTACTTAAAATGCTGGTGGAATTGCGAAATGCTCAGTCATTAGCATGTAAATATATATAATCATCACTGCTTAAAGGTTAATGCACATTTATTTGTTTTGATCAGATTAAATCGAGGGCTAACTACTATCAAAGTCAAAATTGCAATTTGTTTATATGCAATGTTCAGTGTTCAAGCATAGGGAGGAAATGCTATCCCCTTGATTAAAAAATAAAAAAAGAAGCAAAAATCCATTGATGGCTCATCCCTAGTGCAAAGTGCAAATTTTATTCTCCATAAAGTCCTCACTTACAGCTCCATTCATTGAAATTCTGTTGAAATACTAATTACCTCTTTTGAGTTACCAATGATTTAAAAAAAATATTGCAATTTGACAGATATGTCGATGTTCCATTGATTTGCTCACCTTCATGCTGCCCATGCATGCTCTATCAGCCTTTTCAGTGGAGGAGGAGCATTTAATTGACAGGGCTGCCAGGGTCCCGATTTTTACTCCCCATTGGGATAGCTTAAAACTACTCCGCAACCTCCAAGATCTTGTTTTGCAGCAAATAATTAGAATTAAATGTAATGAATTTCTGCAAACAAAGTCAAAGTGTAAGTGCAGACAGTGTGTACATATTGTAATCTATGGTCACAAGATGCTACGGCAAAAATTGTCTCCTTTGTAAAACCATCACTTATACACATATTCATAAAAATACTATATAACAAAAACCTATTGTATGTTATCGCCGATGAAATGGAAAAAAAACAAACAACATGAAATACATGAATTTCACAGTTAATCATGGCTATCAAAGCAACACAGACTGCAAAATGTTCTCTGTGAAAATATCAAGAGGAAGCACTATAGTATCTTCGTAAGATACAATTAACCTGATAAATCATCTTATAAAGTTTAAATTGTATCTTTAATAGAGAACGTGAGGATGGCCATCATGAGTGTACAGAGCAGTATCAGTGTGCGTGGTCGTTAAAACTGTGCTGTGAGTTGCATACACACAAAGTGAAATGAGTATACAGAGAAACTGTCACATGTGAGAGCACTTCAAGTCTGATCACAGAGTCACACATGCTTCCTTCTCCGGCATCTACCATAACATCTTAAATATAAAACTCAGCACTCAGAGTTCATTGCTAGCAAGACACAGCAAAAACCAATATAAACAGTTACAGAAAATGTTCCACGATGCCCCTGATTGATTAATACTATGTAGGTTACTCACTTTGGCATTGGTTAAAAAAAAAAAAAACAAGTACTTGTAATTGTATTCAGTCTGAGAAAAAATGGCATCCATGTAGCCCTACTTTTACCAATATTCATAAAGTGGTTTCTGAATCCAATTTTCCTCAGCTAGCATGGCCACAGCTCATGCACTTGCCAAGGCTGTATACAGCTGCATATGCAAAATGTGAAATAGAAATGAAGCTACAAAAAAACACAAATTGACGTTTGCAGAAGGTACTCTGAATGCCCTTAAAGAAAAATGTAATGCTGAGACTGCATCACTAGAAGCCAAAGTACTTGAAATAGCTACAGACTCAGAAAACGGTGAACGCACTGGTGGTCATCACATCACACTGACAAATATGTCCAAACTCATGTAGCTTCTCAGCAAACTCACACTCCCATTCAACTCAACATTGAAGCTTCAGAGACTGCTAACCCTTTACAGCTCATCTACCCTTAACAGGTTGATGTGCTGGTCACAGTCCACTAATGAAAGAGTGTCTAGCTTCTCCTCTTTAGTTCCCACAACAGCAAAATCCACATTCTTTAAATCTCTAAGTGTAATGTGAAGAAAATATTGAGCCACAGTGATATACTGTAATTATGCAGCAGAGGCATACCCACTTCCCAAGAACTGACCTGTCTACTTATTAACCACATCATGATAATGATGACAATCAACCGACAATTATTTATCATGAAATCCAGCTATTGATCAGTTTTAACTTCTCATTAAGTATCGAGTCACCACAACATGCTAGAAAGATTAGAGCTGTCCATATCAACCATACAGCCTCTGGCCTGGAAATGATCTTTAGAGATCATGGAAGCTTCTCTTGCAAATGACTCAAAGGTTTCCTATAAACTGAAGCAGCTGAAGCAGCAAAATGAGAAGTTTCATTGACACAGACAGAAGGGTGAATCCATTATAGAAAAACTACCTCACAAACTCCAAAGTCCATGGACAAGTCACTGTTCATGGTATAAAATGGAGCAAAGCAAGGCAAGACAAGTTTATTTACACAGCATACACAAAGGCAGTTCAAAGTGCTTTACATAATTAAAATAACATAAAGAGGAAATACAGTATAAGACTTAAATTAGGTATATAAATAATTAATAGGCAGTGAAAAATGTAGGCAGAAAGTGCTTAAGTATCAAAGGCACAAGAAAAGAGAAGTGTTTTAAGTCTGGACATAAAGATGGCCAAATTTGAGGCATGGCTGAGATCTTCTTGTAGCTGGTTCAAGCTTTGGCAATGGAGTACCATTATGTACCATATCACCCATTCTTATATTTTGAGAATAACATATATTACAGGTGCTGTGCTTCCACTTTGCATCAGGTGAAGGAATGTAAGACAGTAATCAACAGTTTAGAGTGCAGCAATAATTGCCAGCTGTGAAGTGGTCCAACACACCTGCCACAGAGCACAGAGGGGAGCAAGGTGAGCCTAGCTACTTCCACATGTACAGAAGAACTCCGATCTAAATCTTGTACAAAACTATAGATGGATAACAAATTAAAGGAAAAACAAAAATAAACTATCTTAGTCGGTGAACAATCTACCACAGTGTTCAGTTGGGTTGAGATCTGGCCAGTGATGTGCATCATTCAACCAGCTCTTCCACTGGAGGACAACCAACTATGCTGGTATCTGCCTTAACTTTAGGGTTTATCATTCTTGGAAACCCTTGGAGTTCTTATCCACTTCAGAGTCTTGTACAGCAATGCCTGACATACAGCAGATGTTTCACAGCTCTTCAGCCAGAGAAACGGATGACTACCTCCATTTCCCGTGGTTTCACAACCACTAGCTTGTTGATTACCACATACAGGTCCAGGTTGTTGGCAATCATCTCTCATTAGTTGTGGCAATTTATGGCCAGAAGTGGACAGCTGTGAAAGGAGAAAGTGTTTTTGATCAAGCAAGACAGTTTGTCAAATGACACTTCTATGTTGATAGTAGCCTTAAGTATTTTTCCACTGTAACAGAAGCCATTGATGTGGCAGTTTATGGCTGGAAGTGGACAACTATGGAGGGAAAAAGTTTTTTTGCTGCTCTAGCAAGACAGTTTGCCAAATGACACTTCTGTGGTGATGGTAGCCTTAAGTATTTTTTCACTGTAACAGAAACCATTGATGTGTTCAGAACATTTTAAGACAAGCTGACTCAGTCTATTCTTATACTTACAAAAATTGCATCAAATAGCCCTGAAAATATTACAACTTTTCCAACAAAAGATCTTGCCAAGGGCCTGCAAGATATGGATTTTGGACAGGCTCTGAGCACAAATTCTGATTTTATTTGCATGAGACTTGTGATGCATTTGATCCTTGCTCCATTGTTTCAAAAAGAGTACGGGGAGGTCATGTAAACAGCACTGGGCTTTCATCTACACATGCATAAGCACACAAGCTAGACAAAACAGAGGTTAGTGAGACAGTAGACATGTTCAATTTCATTAATGCGCTCAGACGCTTCTTTGCTATCAGAGGAGCTGCAAAACAGAGGATCCAACTGTGAAACCAACTCTGTGGGAGCCTTCAAAGAACTTAAAATCACAGCCAAGGGCTGCAGCAACTTGGAGCTTGAGAGCTAGCTCACAGATCAAGGAAGCAATTGAATGTTCAACCACCCACATTCCTCTCATATAGGTGGCAGCTATGAGCAAATGCTTGGTTTTGCATGCCAAATGCTTGATGCTTCTACAACTTGGGCCTGTCAAATCATTCCTGTAGTCCTGTCAACATTCATTCATTCATCTTCAGTTACCACTTTATCCTGATCAGGGTAATGATAGATCCATATCCTGTGACAGGAACACTGGGCACGAGGTGGGAATAAACCCTGAATGGGATGTCAGTCCATTGCAGGGCACCACACACACACACACACACACACAATCACTCACACCTTTGGACAATTTTATCTTAGCCAATCCACCTACATGCATATTTGTTTGGAGGTGGGAGAAAAACAGAGAACCTGGAGGAAACCCACATGGACACGGGGAGAACAGAAAGCACAGCCAGTAACCTGAGCTCGGTATTGACCTGGGGATCCTGGAGCTGTAACACCACCATGCCAACCCATTCCTGAAAACATTCATGGCCACTGGCATGGTTAATTCCAGGCCATTCACCCCAATATCTACAGATCCACTCCAACCATTTAATCTCACTCCAGCCAGACTCAGAAGGTTCTATATTTCTGACTAAATGAAGCTTGTTTGTGCATCTACTGTAACATCCAGACAGCAAGGCATTACAGTGATGTTGGAGTAACTTTTGTTGATCCTGTAAACAACATTATTTTTCTTGAGTTAGCAAAGTCAGAGATGAAGTGCCACACCAAGGTCTTTCACTGCTGCATGCTGCAAAATTGAAAGGGCATTGAGAGTTACTATATAATCATAAAGCTTACTTCTAGTAAATGTTCCTTCAATCTTGTAAGAAATCCATTGTCTGTGTTCTTTAAGCATTCCTTAACATTAAGTTGGAGTCTGTCATTTGGTATTTTATAGTGTTTATAGCTGGAAACCATGGCGAGTAGAAAAATATGTATTTATCTGTGTGACAGATGCTTGGATGGTGTAGAATGCAAAATAATTATATATTAGCAAGTGAAAATTTCTCGATTATTGGAGTATTTTTATATAATATTTCTTATTGTGAGATTAATACTGTATAAATCAAATATAAGATTATTCAGTGTGTTTTTAGATGTTTTTCCTCATTTCAAGCTTTAAATGTTCTTGTTCTATTGCAAATAATTGCACTTCTTTCTAGAAATAAATGCTTAAAATTAGAAACAATACTTGCCAAAAAAAAAGACTATGCATATAAATTAATTGTAATTAATTGTAATCTTATGGGAAATACTAGATAAATGCAGTATATTTTGCAGTATATTTTCAGTTATTAGGTTTATATTACTAACTAACCTTTTGTCTATTTTCTCGTTCATGCCTTTTGATCTCAGTATTATCCTGATATCACTATATTTAATAAGGTGCCTTATTTTTCATGGCGTACCGCCACAGTGTTTCAGCTTGTACAGTGGGCTTTGATAGAGTATTATTACTAACAAACAGTCTCACATGGTATATTTAATAATGAAAAAAAGGCATCAGCCTGTAGTAGAAAGAAATGAATGGTGTATTGGGTAAAGGCAGATTTGAGACACAAGCTAAGTATATTTAACAGATTGATTATACAAATGGCCATGATGTATTTTAAGTATTACCAGTTAATTGAAAGCCTCACACAGTAAATTTAAGAATTAAACATGCATAACATAGACAGTAATTTGCAATACAGACACAGTCTTTTTTCTTGTACACTATGGCATGATGTAAATAATTAATTGTCAACAAGTTAATATAGGCCACGTAAAGCTGAAATAGCTCTTTTACAGATAGAAATTCACACTATTCTGAGGAACTAAAAGTGTACATGTGAAGTGTGTGCAAGTGAAGTGAAACATGTGTGAGTGAAGTGTGAAGAGGATGTAACTGGGGCAAAAACGTCATGACGCGCTCAACTAGCGCAACAAAAAAAGAGAAACAAATGAAGGAAATTCAGTGTGTACTTGAATTGTGCATTTATGTTTTCCAGGTGGGTGTTGAAGTCAGAGGTGAGGTCTGAGCTGAAAACTGCTTAACCTGTTCACTTTCTGCTCTCAGGGCAAAAAAAAATAAATCTTTGTAAAGTAAAATTAATTGTTCATGTTCATTCCTGACACTGAGGCAAGCATATAAAGGTAAAATGGAAAAAAAAAAAAAATTAACTTCCACTTGAGTTACAAAAAAAAGGTAATTTTGACCTGAACCAAACATGAATGTAATCAGCTAATCACTACAAATCTTAACATCAATACAGTATACTGTGTAATTAGTTAACACAAATTTAATTTCATGAAACACTGTTATAAGACAAGTGTACAGTCACAGAAGCCATGTAGCCATCACACTTTAAAGACCCTTAGTCTGCGAGTTTTATAGGTACTCATCTTATTAAAGACTAATTAAAAAGTGTGTGCTTAGTGCCAATGTATTTCAGATAATAAATAATGTTTTGGCATTTGTTGGCTTTGGCTGGGCTTGTCCCAAACATTTAACAGATTTTCTGAAAGAAAATGCTAATCATTTGCATGTTTATGTAAATATGAAATGGCAGTGGGGGCCCAGATTTCTCTGTCCACTCAGTGCTTAGTCTCTCTGTGTATTAAAATTTAAATTGAAATCAAAATGCATATGAATTAAATGAAGTAAAAATACAGTCTGTCCGAAGAAGTTTCTTGATAGACCTTATATTTTTGAATGTTTATACGTGTGTATTGTCTGTATGTTATCCTATGTTATGTTATGGGCACACATCATTGGTGCCCAACTCCCAGCCATTGAACATCTTCACCGCAGTACATGTCTGCGTAGAGTGCGCAGAACCATCAGGGTTCTCTTCCCATCCCAGTCACAAACTGTTCAGCCTCCTTCCTTCCAGGAGGAGATACAGGGACATTCGCACCAGAACCAGCAGGCTAAGGGCCAGCTTCTTCCCCACAGCCATTACCCTGCTGAACTCTACACTACACTGTTAGGCCACTGATGTTTAACTTCCTGTAATCATCCTGCAGTTCTATTCTATACTGTATATCCTGTATTATCTCTATATAATTGTAGATTTGTAGTATATATCCAAGGTTATCTTTATATATTTCTATATTATTTGTATATACATTGTATATTATCCATGGATAATCTGGATACTGTTGTATATACAATGTACATATCTCTTATGTATATTTATGACTATACTTGCATATATTATTTATTTATTTACTGCACATATATTTACATATTCAATCTACACTTTGTTAATTTGCACAATGCTAATATTTGCACCTCTGGTAAATGCTAAACTGCATTTCGTTGCTGAGTACCTGTACTATGCAATAACAATACAGTTGTATCTATCTATCTATCTATCTATCTATCTATCTGTCTGTCTGTCTGTCTGTCTGTCTGTCAAGTTGGTTTACAAATGGAACCTGTATATCATTGTGTGTTTAAACAAACATAAAACAGATATAATGAGTTTTCTGAGCCCTGAATAATGGATATCATTACTCTGTGGCTTTAGAAGATGATCCTATAAGAGAAAGAGTGAATGAATGATGCCCGAAAGATGGAATAAGAATGTGGGAAAGAAACAGTCGATTCTTTTTTCATTCTCTCCATCCATCTGTGTTTTTGTTGTCACCATCAGTCCAGCAGCTGTTTCCACGGCTACCAGAGAAATGCAAGGAAAGTAAAAATGAAAAAAAAAAAAAGAAAATCAGCACTCGTTCCTAGGCTCCATTACACCTTTATTACAAAGTGATAGATGAGAAAATGTGTGTGTGTGTGTGTGTGTGTGTATATATTATCTACAATAATATATAATATTAAATTGCTTATAATAACAGGAGCACACAAACACACCACATCTCAGCAGTACACCTGACAATCTCAGCAGAGAACATACAGCTCCCATAAGCATGCATTTGAACTTTCTTATTTGTGCTTGTGCCTATGGCACAGTAGATAAAAAGCAGTGGAAAACTTTGAAAAACTCACTGGTCAGGGAGAGAGAAAGACACAGACATAGAGATCGACAACAGATGAGTATTGATCTTCCAGTGCTACAAATTGACATGACAATTTTTTGTGCAAGAACCTGATGTCAGATTTCTGAACATATGCAGATTTTAATTTTAAATTTATATAAAATAAGATTGATGAATAGACAAATTTATTACTGATGCATTATAATATAATGCACATAACAGTGCACAGACCTTTCCAAAGATGTGGCACTGTATAGATTCAAACTCACAGTGTGCATCTATTCCCTAAAGTCATTAAAAAGTGTACAATACTGATTAATAAAATACATATAAACCAGTATAATAGAATTATAATAACTAGATTATTATATCTAAGACAACTATGTTCACTAGTTTTATAATAACTGGATTATATAGACAATATACTCTATACTGTGTATTAATCCTTATAGTATTAGCATCATTTTGTAATAATTTTATACCTGCAACACAAAACACAAACTGAGATTCTTCAATGGTAGGTGTGCTGTCTTTAAGCTTATTTTAAAGCAATTAAGCCAAACACAATGCGTTTTTTTAGGCTTCTTGCACACTTAGACAATCGTATAATCTATGGGTCATTTTTTTTACCTCAACAGGACAAAAGGATTAATTGATGTGGCTTTGAATGTAAAGGGTAAGCTAAATTCCGAAAGCTAAATTGGTACTTTGAGATGCTGAGCAGAGCTTCCTTATTGACACTGAGTTTATGCGTGTGGATTTAATCTAAGTGTAGATAGGTGGTCTAGATGCCCGAACACCCACTAACACATCTTTGATTGCTACCTGAACATAGAGGCTGCCCTGGTCGATACAAGGCATTGAGATTAACATCCTGATTTAATTAACCTGGATATTTTGAAACTAATCAATAGACAGGAGAGGGTATTAACAGTAAAATAAACAAAGCTCATAGTGATTAGCAGCTGATATTGATTTGCTTCAAGAAGCACAGCTGCAAAGTGCCCCATCGTTTACCCAAGGAGGATTTGTGGGTATTAGCGAAATGTGCTTGTTTGTTTACCAAGTAAAGAGTGAAATATAAAAGGTGGAAAAAGGTAAAGAGGATATTAATGGCATGCATGGGATATTAAATATCCCCACAAGCATAAACTCTGGAGTGTCTGACTGTCTGATCCGTTCGAGGCACTATACAGATCGTTTAAGTGCCATTCTTAAGGAAAACAAAACTTCTTATTAAAAAGGACTGCATTAAGTATGTCCAGATATTATTAAAATTTTAAAGCAATAGTGTCGAACAGTCTTCCAAGAGTTCACTTCCAAGGTTTATTTCATCAACAGCTACAGGGTTGTCCAGTGTTATGCTAGGGCTAGTATAGCTGCTGCTTTTATTCCAGCTAAGCACAAGACACATGTAATAGTTGATCAAGGACCAGGGTTCAGGTGTAACTCCTGCTTGGTTACAGCAAAAAACCTGCAGCCAAGTCCTGGAGCTAATACAACATTCTACTCAGTTGATGCTCAGTTGGCAGTAATTAAGCACAATGTTACAAAAAGAAGTTTTGGGAGCAAAATTGGTTTCACAAATTTGTTGCAATTTTGTCACAAAATTGTTATAGTGAAATGGGGAGTGATTTTCTTGTCTATTACAGAAGATTTGAAAAGATTTGAAATTATATTCCAATTTCTGAAACTGAACTATAATTTTGGAAAAAAAATGTTCCTCAAGGGTTCTTTAGATTTGGATAGTTCCACAAAATATATAAAATAGGTGAAAGCTATCATCAAATGTTGGTTATCATCACTCTTTCTGATAAGGATAGATTGTTCACTATGTCTTTCTCACTGCACACACACACACACACACACATACACACACACACACACACACACACCCTCTTACGTGCTTGGAACTAAGAAATTAATGTACACAGTCTTGAATACAACAAGATCCAAGAAATGCCCCTCAAATCCAAAAAAAATTTTTTTTTACAAACTATTTTTTTTTACAAACTATTTAGCTTGTAATCCAAATAGAAATATCTATTTTTAGCTTTTTAAGAAGTGCTCAGGACAGCATACTGGCTCAGCAGGTCGTGTTGCCTCCTCACAGCTCCAGGGTCCCCAGTTCGATCCTGAGCTCAGGTTACTATCTCTTGTGGACTCATGCATTCCCCGCTTCTGCCTAGGTTTTCTTTGAGTTCTCTGGTTTCCTCCCACCTCCCAAAAACATGCTGTTATTTTTCGAGCACTCAATGGAGGTGGATTGGTGTAGAAAAGGAGACTCAGAGGAAGGATTAGGATCCATGTGGATGAGGTTTATTAAGATGATTTTTGCAATTGTTGATTATGTTGAGCTATTGGAAAATCCTGCTAATAAACCAAATGCACAAGGCAGACAACACAGTAAGAAGGTCTACACCCATATGTGCTTTTTAAACATCCAATTTAATATTTAGTCCCCCCATAATAATAATAATAATAATAATAATAATAATAATAATAATAATCTTTACTTATATAGCACCTTTCATACAAAAAACAGTTCAAACTGCTTTACAAAATGACGTTTATATAAAACAGTTTATATAATATAAGGATAAATGGCAAAGGATATAGCATTTAATAGCAGAAAAGCTTAAACAGAACATTAGAACATTAAGAGATAAAGTCTGAGACCACATTGAAATTCTGTTGTTTTTTTCCCCATTATAACCAGAAATGAACAGAAAGTTTTAAATATATAATTAAAACAAAGAAAAGCAAATGTTCAAAATCTTAAATATTCAGTATTCAAGATTCTGTGCAACTTGTTGGTCACTGTTTAAATTTAAGCAAAATTGTGAAATTGTGACATTTGTAACTCCTTTATACAAAAGGTCAGATATTCCTTGAGATTTATCACTTCCACTGAAAAATGTGTTCAGACGACATTCCCATGGTTTTGATCCAACGTGAATCTTCAGGTTTTACACAAACTTGTGAAGTCCATGCCAGCTTGAGTGCAAACTGTCATTAAAGCAAAAGGGAGTCATACCAAATACTGTCCATCCATCCATCCATTTTCTGTACTGCTTATCCTACACAGGGTCCTACACTGGGAGCCTATCCCAGGGGACTCAGGGCACAAGGCGGGGGACACAGGTGTTTAACTGATCGGGGTTAACAGATCAGGTTTCGTAGATAAACTTGCTATTAAAAACAGTGATATCCAAGAATTATGAACTGGGGCATTGAACTAGTATTCAAGCATTTTCATGAGGACCTTTTTTTTAATCAAAAGAAGAAAAACAAGTGCTCATATTATTGATTACCTATTTGAGATTTTTAGGAATATAACTTCATGTCTCTATCTGACAAACTAATTGGATTTTCTTTTTTTTAACCACCAATTGCCAAAGTTCAGCTCACTCAATTTCATTGCATTTTTAAATGGAAGTTCCTCTCTAAGTGTGTGAAAGTGTGAGTATGTAAGGCAGCTGGAGTGATTTTGGAGTGAATGAATTAGGACAGAACCAGTGAATCATTGTCAGCTTTGCTCTGACCTCCCCTGGTGCCTGCTGGGAAAAAGTGTCAGCAGATTCATTCTTCCTTGACTCACACTATCTGTTCCCATCTTTCAACCCAGCACAAAAGAATGTGATAAGGGCTGCATAGAATTGAAATGAGTAAAATGTTCCCATGGAAACCCAATTTTAATGGTGTTCTAATTGCAGCCAATTATTTTGAGAGTCAAGATGGAAAAATGTTTGTGAACCACCATTTTTTTAAAGAATAAAATATGTTATGTGAATATGTCTGGACAAATGCACCACATTCACAGACCAAAGAAGGTCTGAAATAAAGAAGGTCTCCTTTTTTGTATTTCTAGTTTAAAAAAAGGTGAAAAAACAAAACATATGGCAGACAGCATGGCACACCGATACAACCTATATGCCATCAAAGTGAGGCAGTCGGATACAACTGCTGATTATCTTTAATAAATTCCACAATCCAAAGCAATGTAGGTGATCAAAAAGAGCAAAGATGATAAACAGACAAAGATCAGCAACATTACAGCAGCCTCATGAGTAGAAAGCGTTGGTATTACATGCTACACAATGACAGAGTGTCACAATATGAACTTAAATAATCTAATTCTAATTAGACACAGATGTGCTAATGAACAGGGCCGCTAGCTTAGTAGAGCGCTGAAACATCTAGCCAGGAGGGGAATTGGACTGCGGTGCTAATGTTACACCATACTAATTAAACCTCCACTAACAAGAACTGCATTCATTGCATCATTTATAAACACAATATTTTACTTGATACAATATTCCTCCTGTTTGAACTTTTCCACATTTTGTAGTATTTCAACCCAGAACAGACAGACAGACTGACATAAATAAATAAATAAATAAATAAATAAATAAATAAATAAATAAATAAAAGTTGTAATTGCATAAATGTTCACTGTGAACCCCCTAAATTAGCTCTAGTTCAACCAATTGCCATCAGAAGTAACATAATTAGTTGAATGGCATCAAACTGTGTGCAATTAAAGTGCTTTGTGAGCTCAATATAAATACACCTGTTCCTGTAAAGCCCCAGAGTTTATTAGAAAGTTTTAGTAATGTTTTGGAAGGGTATCAGTAGGGGTTTGAGCAATTGTGTCAAGAAGAATATAGGCAAAACTAGAGGTCGGGGTGAATACTTATGAGGAGTGAATACTTATGCAACTGATACATGTCTATTTTTGTGTCACAATAAAAAAAATATTTAGACATATTTTATGTAAACCAAATGGTAAAAATCCTAATTAATTCCATTTCAATTCCAGTTTGTAACACTACAAAATGCGGAAAGGTTCAGTGAAGGTGAATACAAAGAAAAGCTCTTTGTGAAAACGTAATATAAAATTGAACCTTGAATATCCCGTTTCACACACCATTGGCTTTAATTTTCAAATTGTTATGAGATCATCAATTTAATTCACATAGTAACATATGTGGTACTAATGAACATTGTCAATTATTATTATCTGTAATGACTTTGTTGGTACATCATGCTAGGCATCCAACATTATAGTCTCTACTATGTTGAACCTATATTTATAGGTCAAAATGTGTGTATGGTGTCCTGCAATAGACTGGCTTCCCATTCAGGGTGTATTCCTTCCATGCTCCTATTGTTGCCAGAATAGGCTCCAGATCCACCTTGCTCTTTTCTACAAAGATCCTGGACAGATTCACTGATTATATCATGTATTCTCTTTTCATGTGGCTAGGCCACAAAATTGATTTTCTTTCATAAGTAAAAGCTAACCAGGCCCTGTAAGTAGCTGCTTGTATTGCATTAACAACCATCAGCTACATTTCATACATTACTTATTCTTTTCCCTGGCCATTTAAAGAGAGAATCATTCTCTTGAAGTGTTCAAGTGCAACAATAATTGTGCTTTCTACATGCATTGGATCACACAGTCTTGTCAAAATTTTTGAGCGCTTGACCCTCATTAAACAACACCATTGGCACACTACTGGGAATTAAGTTCATTTATTTGGCTTCACACACATACACACACACACACACAGCTTTATTTCTTACGATGGCTTAGAATTTACCTTACACACAGCATACATAAAAGTGACTACACTTGACCACATCTACACAGATTTCCTCACAGACTTAGACACTATCACATGTGGAACATTGAAAAAATTTCAAAACCTGGTCACTTGGAAAAGGGGACACTTTTTGTTCCTCAGAGATAATGGTCCATCCGGTTTTATTACACATTTAATTTGAAATGGTGGAAATTGTCAAAAATAGTGCTCTGACCCTGCTTAACATGTAATTGTAGGGAGAGGTAGGCATGCTGGTGCATTCATACAGTATCTCAGAGGCATATTTCCCCCTGTAACTGACAAAAAGACAAAATCAAGGAAGAACCAACAGGCTTCTGTGTCACCAAATGTAGAATCTGGACTCATTGTTCATTATTCTGTGACAGATTGGAGGCTGTCTTTCAAACTATACAGAATGCCACTCCTCACTATATACTAGATGTACCTAATCTGATATGGAATCCACAGCTTCCTGTATCAAAGTGTGTGGACAATCTGTGTTAGAAAGCTGTCATTCACTAAATGTGTGTACAAACAGCAGTATGCAGTGAACAATGATAAATCCTGCACATGCTATAATGCTTTGCTCATGAGTGACCAGACACATTTATGTAAAAGAAATGGCTCCAAATAGCTATATATGGCAAACAACACCCATTTAAATGCACCCAACTGTTATTGCAGACAATATGGGGCATGTGAAAGGATTTAAGGAAATTTACTGACAATGTGGGAGAGATAATGTACAGCACATGATGTAGTCAACAACAAAATATACTATTTCATACTTTTACAGGTAGTTTGTATAAGACAAGAAAGATATCCAGTACTTTGAAGGAAAGTGACAAATGTTGTTAATGCTGTGTCACCTGTGGTTAGAGCTGTGGTGGAGGCAAAGAAAAAATGATTTGATTTGAATGTGATGTCTAGAATTTCTGCCCACAAAATGGACATTAGTATCGCAGATGATAGACCATGTATCACTTTCCTGTCAGCACTACAACAGAAAAAAAAATTGTAGTTACAGTCAGGTCCATAAATATTGGGACAGTGACACAGTTTTGGTAATTTTGCCTCTGTACACCACCACAGTGGATTTGAAATGAAGCAGTCAAGATGTGACTGAAGCGTAGACTTTCAGCTTTAATTCAAGGGGTTTAACAAAAATATTGCATTAACCGTTTAGGAATTACAGCCATTTTTTACAGAGTTCCT
>CM040468.1:18917552-18978492 GCA_022758105.1 Pangasianodon gigas | reverse complement strand
AGGAACTCTGTAAAAAATGGCTGTAATTCCTAAACGGTTAATGCAATATTTTTGTTAAACCCCTTGAATTAAAGCTGAAAGTCTACGCTTCAGTCACATCTTGACTGCTTCATTTCAAATCCACTGTGGTGGTGTACAGAGGCAAAATTACCAAAACTGTGTCACTGTCCCAATATTTATGGACCTGACTGTATTTATTGGTGAGACCTCCCTTTCTCTGTACCGCTTATCCTACAGAGGGTCATGGGGTAACCTGGAGCCTTTCCCAGGGAACAAGGCAGGGGACACCCTGGATGGGGTGCCAACCCATCGTAGGGCGCAATGGCACACACACTCACACACCCATTCACACACTACGGACAATCTGGAAATGCCTATCAAACTACAACACATGTCTTTGGACTGAGGGAGGAAGCCGGAGTACCCGGAGGAAGCCCCCGAAGCACAGAGAGAACATGCAAGCTCCGTGCACACAGGGCGGAAGCGAACCCCCAACCCCGGCCACTTAAGCCACTGTAACCCACCAAGGAATTTTAATTTGAAAATTCAATTCCGCCAACCACAGAAAAGGCTGTATTACCAACATGTATCTTTACTATGCTGTTCTGTGCTTCATAATATGTATTTTGTAGTTTGTCACTGGTATTTGCAGAAACTAGCTTGGTTAGTTTTGTTAGTTTATATTTGTTAAGAAAGTACATGCTTATGACTACACCCTGGTTGCTTTGGTTACATTACCCCTACTATACATAACAAAATTGCTATTGACATTCCTGCATAGGTACCTGCTGAATTGAATTAGGATATCTGTTATAAATGCTTCAGAGCCCATTTCTATCATGCCTGGGTGATCCTGCTGTGCAATTCATTGCTTCAGTATGAACATTCTGCAAACTGCCTGCTAGTCGCCCATGCAACAGGTAATCACAGGTCTAAAGCACAGAAACTGCCTTGGAACAAAAGCTCACATTGGTTATTTTACTCATAAAATCAATGTGCAATCACTGTGTGTTCATAAAGCTTGTACAAACCTTGACTGAATCATTACTGCAGTATATACAGTAGCTATGTTAAGCAGTTTGATGTAGAACAATACCAATGATACTGTATAAGGTTAATTAGTTAAGAAAATGCATGTAGAAATTGCAATACAGATAGTGAGCAAGTCTATGGTCTAGTATTGTTTCTTACATTTAAAGCCAGGCAGTTGCTGACAGCGTAGCCTGCTGTAACATCAGTCTTTCTGCAATCTCCTTGTTTGCTCCCTCTCTTTACACTTGTTACTACTGTTGGTCTAATAAACATCTTGAAAATGCTGTGAACATACCCACCACTTGTACAAATACACAACAATGTGTGTCTGTGTGTGTCTGTGCTCATTCCAGACCTCACTGACTCCAGGCCAGCAAGGAAGTTGTTGGAAGAAGCAATAACAAGACAGCTGAGCATCCCTACAGTATTTTCCAACGCCCTGGATGGCAGACCCATTAAAATGAGCACCATACCCATAATCATGAACATCTGAGTCCTTCCTACCAAAACTGTTTTCTTCATGATCACAAAATCCCCTCATATTCCAACAATACAGGACTAGCAACACATAACCCTTTCATTTTCTGGAAAGACATTGAGCTAACCTCACAGCGACCTCATTATCATGGCACATGTATCCCCTTTCTATGTTATGAAAGAAATCTAGAAATAAAAATGTCCAGATTCCTACACCTGGTCTAGGCATTGCTAAGGTTTGCAGTAAAACAAAAGCATCAGAACTGCCTCCTTATCACCCCTAGCACTGATCCACTGACCCCACACCTGGAGCAATGAGTAGATGAGGAGAAGTGAACAGATCTCTGAAGCAGCACAAATCCGTATATGAGCAGTGAAATGACAAAAATTTCAAGCTGACTGACAACAGACATTATCCTCAGCTACGCCTGAAACTGCCTTCGAGTGCCAAGGTGTATGCGAATCAAATTCAGCACACTGTCTTAAATCGATGCACTGTAGGTAGTGTACAATATGTAGTGTACAAAGCAAAAAATATTGACCTGGATTGTTGTTTTGATTTACATGCACACTCAGTAAAGTAAAGTGGCTTAAGAAGGCTATGTCCCTTCAGACTTGTCCTCAGACCACTCACAAATGTAAGGAGTGGATTTCTAAAGTAATGCATGTTCAGTTTATAGACAACTGTGTTCAATTATTTTCATGTGGGTTGGTTATAAGTCAAATAAATGTTTATTGTTTACTGTCAAAGAATGATGAACAAACCTGTGTAATGTAGTGTATAAAATGGAATGTAGTGTACACCAATTCTGTTCCTTTAAAAGGGTTTTATATAGCGTTTCCAATTTTCCAGTATAGGGGAACAATGTGTAGGGGACCATTTTGAACTCAGAGTAAGAGTAAGTAAATCAGCTGTATCTTTAATTCACACAGAGAAGTAGATGAATGAATGGTGAGAAGAATTATCTAATTCATGAGATCCCTGTCATTACAGTTCGTCATTACAAAAAACATACACTCACGACTATTGAGAGTGAAAATCCAAGGAGATCACAGCAGTTCTGAAATACTCTAACCAGCCCATCTGGCACCGACAACCACGTCACGGTTAAAGTAACAGAGATCACACTTTTCACTTTTTTCCCCCATTCTGATGTTTGATGTGAACATTAACTGAAGCTCTTGACCTGTATCTGCATGATTTTATGCATTGATCTACATGATTGGCTGCTTAGATAACTGCATGAATGTGCTGGTGTACAGATGTTCCTAAGAGTGTATATCATGAATAACACTAACATACATTCAAAGTGGGCTACGATATTTTTAATATAATAAAAAATGGAACAAATTTACTATTTATATCTATTTTATTCTAATATTTGAGGTGGCACACTTCATCTTCTTCTTCTTCTTCTTTGGGTAAATGTTCAGATTGAAAGAGGCAGACATATTCAAGGATTTAGTTTAACCTTAAAAATACTCTTAAATTTTGTTGTTTTTCTTGCAAATTCTTCTCTTGCATTTATCTTGATATATGGACAAGTCTCAAAAATAAAATACTACATTTAGATTAATACAGTTGGGTCAGTGGTAGGATAAATCTCTTTTGGTGGATCAAATACATGTGGTTGATTCTGTAGAAATCTGCAAAATGTGATTGGAGGCATTGAAAAGGAGGCATACCTTTAAAGGTTCCTCATTTTGGCTAGCAGCCTCACACGTGTTCTAGGAGAAGGCAATTCTATGAAATCCAGATGAGAAAAATGATGGCAAAATGATGAAATTTGAATTATATTGTAGTTAGCATCTTATTCCATCAAGTTCCATTGTTTCTCAAGAAGCTAGCAACCAACTGCAGTAGATTATTGGCTAAGGAAAAATGAATTTAAAAAAAAAAAACCTGCATAACAACCCAAACAACAAACCTAACAGTCTATAAATGATCTATATGACGGGATTCACTTAACTGTCGTAATTGCACTACTCTTTTAATAAAAAACTAACTACTTTGTGAACTTCATGAGGTTTGGTACACTGGTCAGCAGTTCTCAACAAAGATTACTATAAGGTAGATTGCTTTGAACAGATACTTTACTTTCAGTTACTATAACATTATAATAACATTTATAAGTAACATAATCTTAACTTCATATTGCCTTTGGGAAATGGCCAAGAGCACTTATAGGTGTTTGTTAGCCTTTCTGCTAGCTCAGACTTCCTAGCAATGCTCATGCATTTTACTTTGCTAGTAATATACGCCTTATTATCCTGCCGGATGCATCACGTCAAGGGAAGCATCAAGCGTCACATCAAGCTATCAGTCAATCTATACCAGACATGTCTCCGTTGTGTTTCCCTATGAGCTATTGACAGGAGAAAGAGCAACAGCACACTTCGATCTCTTTTAGCAGCTACCAAAATCACTTATCAGTTATGAGTAGATGAATTTACTGCAATATCCTGCTTTTTTGTTTGAGAGATATTAACTGGTTAATGTTTAATAATTCATGAAATAAGCCTAGTTGGAGAGCTCTCCCACTGACTGACGACCTCATTCAACTCCCTCTCATTCAAGCTGAGCAAACTCTCATTTACTAATTACACTCTTCTGTTGCTCATTACCTCCTTTTCTGTATAAGCATCCCTCAGTTTGTAATAGTTATAATGCTATATATGATTATATAATAAAATATAAGAACTAGATACGAGAATCTGCTCAATATTCCACCATAGTAACTGCATAGTAACTGAAAAGTTTTTGCCGAAGTGCTACACAAAGGCTGCTAATACAATAGAATGGATGTAAAGCACCCATAAACCAAAGGAAGAGGTAAAGGAACTCACAAGTGCTGTTTGCTCTCAAGCCTTCTTTACTAAGCCTATTTTGCCTGTAGCAGTTGGCCAACTGTAATTACAAAGCCATTCAGCTAAAAACGTGACGTGACAGTGAGACGGCAAATAACTGATATACTTGTGTTTATTTTGTTTCACCATATTGGTTTAAAATGAGTATCATAGTGTACAAACACTTTGCTGTGCTATTACAGGTTGCACAATCATGACATCTATGCAGCTTACGCTTCATTCAAGAGAAAAAAAAAAAGAGGAAGCATAAACCAAGTTCATCATCATATTTGAGCTATAGTTTTATATTTCACTAACATGTCTGTGGTGTTGCTGGTGTGGATTGAAATGCTTTTTTTAAAATGTGATTTAATGAGGTCTTGATTTGATGCGTGACATGATGCTACATGTATCCAGTGTGAACTGGCCTTTAAAGCACATTTTGCAAATATCTGTCATTATCTGGTGAAATACATACAGCAGGTCTTTTTTCTCAGGTGCTATGTGGAATTTTTGTTAATGTAGTTTTGTTGTCTGTGTGCATGGATAAGCTGTACAATTTTTTTTTTTTCTTACAAATTTTTAATTTCTGATAAGAAAACATTAAAAATTGCAGTTCTGTAATTTTATTTGTGTTGTTGCACTTTTCGCCTCTTTGGTTGTGAAGACTGTTTACTCTTTCCATAGATATCATCATTTTTAAGGAAAAATTCTCTCTGTTTAGTATGGCCTATAATAGGACAAATAACTTTAATAGCCTGTCCCGGCTTTGTTCACCATTTAAACACAAACACACATACGCACACATATACACACGTTTTCATCAGTGGCTGCTGAAATATGACTAATTAGCACTTTCTGGTACATTGATTGGTGTCATTCTGCAGTCTAAATGAGGATGCAGACACTTAATCTACAGTGCTTATGCATGAAGGCAACTAAAGAGGAGGAAAGGGAGGAAAAAAGAAGAAAACAGAAATGCAGTAATTGAGAGAAAGAGAAATGGGAAACAGTTAGAGAGGATTTGAGTGAATAGGAAGGAGAAGGACATAATATCAGAGTGGAAGATTATTATTATTATTATTATTATTATTATTATTATTATTATTATTATGTTCATCATTTTTTACATTTCCCAGCTTTTAGCACTGTGAAAAAACTATTAATATTACAGGTTTTATCTTTCCTCAACTGTTAATTTGATGTCTGTTTCTTCTAAGTAAAGTTTAATTACAGCGTGATTTATTTTTGACCTCCCATATGTGTGTGAAGGAAAGAAAGAAAGAAAGAAAGAGTGGAGTACAGTGTGTGTGTGTGTGTGTGTGTGTGTGTGTGTGTGTGTCTGTCTCTGTGTGAGAGAGAAGGAGAAAGAGCAAGAGCAAGAGAGAGAGAAAGTGAGTTCATGTTACATTAAAAACTTCTTATCTCATGCTATGTGACACGATAGTCGATAGGAAAAGGCATTTATGGCTATTTAATCTCCGCCTCGACTCACCATCTCTCAAATCTGCATCATTTGATCTGCTCGCTGCACATCTCCTCTCCATCTCTCTCCATCTATCTCCCTTTCTCCCTCTTTTTTGCGCATTAAATTTTTTCTCATAGGCTCTTTTCTTAGTATCGGTAATTTAATTTTTCTTTGTTCTCTCACTCTCTCTTCTGATCTACTATTACTTGTTATTACGAATTAAAGGATCTGTTTCACTGTTTCATCTATTGGATAGCTCTGATGTATCTAGTAGGTATTCAGTATTAAAGCAATCATATACTGTTATGTATTACATTTATGGGTCATTATCAAAAAATTAAATACATGCTGTATTAACTGCTTCAATATATTGGCCAAGCACTGGTTTTATTGTCCCTCTTCACGCCTGGGCAAAAAAAAAAAAAAAAAAGGGCCAAGCCCAAAATTGCAAAATATTAAGCTTTTAATGATCTTAACAACAAATCATTGGTCAGGAAATTAGCAAGAATGAAACAAAAATTCTCTCCTTGCTCTATCAATCCTGGTTCCATTTATGAGCTTGTTATCAGGTCCTTGATGGGCTGCATCAGATGTGGCAGATAACCAAATAATGACTAATCTTTTAAGAAAAAAAAACCCCCAGAAGATATTTTTGGGAAATTTTGTATACCCAGACATGTGTTAGTTTGAATTTTACATCATACCTTTTAATCATTATCATGACTTTACCTTTGCATACAAGAAGGCTGTATAAGTGAATTTGCCTGTTTCTAGCTTTTCCCCAAACAAACAGTTCACTGCAGAAAAAGTAAATGAGCAAATGGTGGCACTGTAATGTATTGAATGTTCTTATTTACTATGGTTATTTCCATATAATTTAGTTTAAATCCAATAGATTGAGAAGTGGGAAGAAAAGAAAAGAGAGACATATTCCAGGAAGGAGTGTCATCTCTTCAGGTGATAGGTTATGATGGGTTATTAAGATTAGACGGATATAGACATATGCATAATTTCAGAGACGGAACAAAAAAGATGTCATTAAAACCCTATGGTGCATTTGCCCTAATCTTTATCATTACACACAATTTATTGTTTCAGAGCTTTTAAAATTTCTAATCCACAAACTGATCTCTATTTCTCTGGGCTATTATGCCTTTAAAAAGCATGTCCCTGTCTAATGTAACTACCTTCCATTGTAAAACCCACATGACCCTGTCTCTGCAAAAATGGCCCAAATTGGATTGTGATGGACTTCTGCTCCCTTTGGGTTCATCACAATATGACATTACTTTTATCCAACAATGATAAATCTAATGGCCTCAGTTCCCTGTCCAGGTTCTCTCTCTCTATTTGTAGGAACCTGTCAAAGCTTTGGCAGGAAATTTGAGCAGCTGGTTTTCCCCACTGTGCCGGTGGATCTGTGGTTGACCATAGGGCTAAGCATGGGTCAACCTGTCATTATGCTAATTAATGGGTAATAATAGGTAATGGTTTGGCCCTTGGTGGTCTTTTCGCCGAGTTTATTCTTTTAGGTCATAAGGTAATGCGGTTCAATGATGAGTGTTTTAATCCCCTTGTACTTGGAATTCAAAGTTAGTGCTCACTAGACACTAGGGGTTAAATGGACACTTAGCAAAACTACTGCATGCTGTGACCTTACAACCCTCTATTCCAGACATATTCAAACTTTTTTCCCCATGAGACCTGCTTCCAGTCCCTCTCCAAATTTGTCAACACTGAAACTACTGCAGTGTATAAACAGGGTGTGATTTGTTAAAAAAAAAAAAAAAAAACAGAAGGGGGAATCCGAATTTGAATTCAATCTTATTTTAATCATTTTCAGTGGAACTGTCAAAGTTATTTTAGGGCAATCTTATTAATATGTCATTAAAATTTGTCATTTTGACTAAAATGACAGTATCATGCCCTCCCTGCTCCTACTACTTTCTGGTTTTCACCCAAAGTACATGAACTTGTCACATTTATCAATATAGCAGTACAGATCATGTGGTGTCTTTACTATTACACTAACATATTTCCTCATCTCCCCCAGATATAACTACCTTTAAAATTATTTATACAGTGTTATTTGACACTTCATTGTAGGCATATTTAATGTTTTTTTTAATTTTATTTTATTATTATTATTTTTTTAACTTTCAGCTTTTTTCTCTTTCAGCTAAAAATAAAAGTGTAAGTTTTTTAATTAATTAATTTATTTATTTTTTGCCATTTTTGGTCGAAAAGATTTTGGCAACACCACTAATAAATGTAGTTATCCAGTTGTTTTTTCACAGGTTTTTAAGCATGCCCCACAATGGATGGCTCACATGAAGGACACTAACCAGTCACCTGTTAAGTTGGATTTTTAAGCTGAAGGATTTTCACATTCCTGTTTCTGGGCAGAGCAGACTGGCACTATTGGTAGGGTGCTGTGATGCTGGCCCTCAACATTAAAAACAAAAAACAAATGCATATGCACCTCAGGTAGATAATTACTAGTAACTGGAAATGGCGAGATTTCAAATGACAAACATAACTTGAAGGTTCTTTGATTTCTCAGGCTTTCCAGAGGAAGTGTAGGCTACAGCCCAGTGGTAATCCAATGGCCCACATAGAGCATGTATCTCTCTTAACACCTATATGAAAGCACTAGGATCAACTGCACAGTTGGGAGCAGAAAATAGTCCCTGCCACATTTTCCCTTTACCTGCATTTTCATGTCATGAAATGTCTCCTCTAGGGTTTTCCCTTGCTATTGGTGTTCACTTGATGTATTCATGCTAAGCCCCTGGCTGATACTGTCCACAGGAGGGAAAGTGAAAGACGAATGATCCACCACAGGTGTATCCATCCTTAGAACAGTAAATGCAGTGCTGGATTTAAAGTCTATATCATTTCCAAAGCTTTCAATTCTCCATCATTTTACCAGAGCAAATGGGGAAAACAGCATAGTTGTGGAGTGGAAAACTCCATAAACTCATGAAAAAAACTGCCAACTGGGGCCTTATACAGTGAGAGGAAAAATGTGGGAAAAATCTAGTTGTACCCAAACTAAGGGGCAGTGGTAACTCAAGGGTTAAGGCTCTGGGTTACTGATCAGAAAGTTGGGGGTTCAAGCCCCACCACTGCCAAGTTGCCACTGTTGGGCCCTTGAGCAAGGCCCTTAACCCTATCTGCTCCAGGGGTGCTGTATCATGGCTGACCTTGAGCTCTGAGCCCAGCTTCCTAACAAGTTAGGATATGTGAAGAAAAGAATTTCACTGTGCTGTAGAGTACATGTGACAAATAAAGACAAAGTTAGACTGCTCTATAGACTAACAGAAAAGCAGATCTGAAATGATCATTTCCCCTAATGTGGTAGGATTGTGGCATCAGTATTGTAATGATTAATTTTCTTTTCACATTCTTTTTCAATTGCACTGTGGAAAAAAATCAGTTTGAAAAGTTTTCAGAAAGTTAGTGGTATGAGCAGTTCTTTCAAGGATGCAGCTGTATCTGGAATTTCAGCCGTCAATCACAAACTTTTGCTCCAGGCTTTAGAAAAAAGCAACACATTTGTGAAAATTTCACCACTTTTCTTCATTGTGCCTCTTTCTTCATCTCTCTTTTAGTGAATCACACACAGTTGCATACTTTTCATAGCAGGAAGTGAAATGGTACTAGATTTTTTTTTCCTTCTCAGTAAAATAAAATAGCATTATGTTGAAAGATTTTCCACAGGGAATATTTTGCTTTTGCTGGTTTTGTCCCTCTTAATGGACATTTCAGATTTTTTTTATCTTAAATGTATTTGCAGTGGTGCTTGTGACGGTCTCTGAATCATTGGGTCAGTACATAATTAACACTGTAATTATAATTTTTGATGATTTGCTTCATGTGGAGCCAAGTGCAGCATACTCTGGATAAATGTTGTGCCTAAACTCATGTTTTTGCAAATCTATTCATAGTAGTGGACTGTCCATCTGTTCAATTGTTGACATTATCTCTACAAAGCCCTTATGCTTGAGGCATTTTGGGGTGTGTGTGTGTGTAAAAATAGCCACTAGAGTATACTGATGTTTAGAGCTGACCTTTCTCTTGAAGTGAGAGAAGGCCACAGGGCTTCATGAGAAATCACCTGTGGCAGAGACGAAGAAGAAAAATTTCCCAGGAAACATTTATGCACAAATACTCCAAGCTGTCAAAAAAAAAAAAAAAGTCACACACACACACAAAAGCCCATTTTTCTTATGGGATATTGGCTTGAGAAAGTAGAAATTTTATTAGAGAGTAAGATGACACACAAAGTTATGGAAGGAAGAATAAACAATTGTGCTTTTAGTGCAGCTTATTAAGCTTATTTGATAGCAAAAATGTTAGAAACATAAGAGATTACACGCTAGGAAATATCAGATTTATGGGAATGTTGGATGCAATGGGAGACAGAAAGGCCAGGCATATTACCATGGAACTTAAAATTTATGTAAGTGGTTTGCTGTGGCCAGCGTTTTCTGTCTCCCACATATAAACACCCCTACACACTCATAAATTCGAAATGTCTTAGCCAGGGTGTATATTTATATTAATTTAAGGGAGTAAATCAGTGACCCTTGTTCCAAATGGTACAGCTTCAGTTTGCCTTGATTGGAAATTGGTCAAAATGAATCTCCTAGGCTAGTCTCTTAGGGTAATGTACATAGTTCAAATTCTGCACCAGCAGTCTTTTTGTATCTTGGTAGAAGTGCACCATTGCTGAGCAGCACAAAATGCTAGCATGGGCATTGTAACCTTGCTGCCATTAGAATCTTGGAAGTTAGCTAACATTCGTTTGCATCATATTAACTTATGTCATATGTGACATACTGTAAAAGCTTCCCTCAGTGATAAAAAACTGTCAAAGCTCTTTACTGTCATGTGCACAAAATTACAGTGGAATTCTTACTTGCATGTTGTTATGTGTTGTTTTGAGGAACGACATGCAAGTAAGAATTTCATTATACTTTCTATGCACATTACAATAAAGAACACTGACAATTGTAATTTTATCAGTAGGCTATATTGGGTATCACACTCAGGCAAGGACATGAATGTGGAAAGATGAAAATGAACACATTTTGGAAAATGTAACCTAATTAGAACACATGGTTTAGCAAGCTAATAGACCACAGTTCTCTGCCAAGTAGGTTCCTGTCAGCACTGTCATGTGTGACGGCGTGTGTTTGTTTTTAGTTCTACTCAATTTGGCGTGGGCTGCTGTGCAGCACGTACAACTCTGTTTACTGATGAAATGTACTCTCTTTGTGATTACATTTTCTGAAATATTGGGATGGAATTACTATATAGCTAATGTGAAATTTTGAGAAAGAATACAGATGGTTCGTTCTAAAGACTAGGCCAAGATATCACATAATGTATATACTGACTAAATAAATATAAATGACATATATATATATATATATATATATATATATATATATATATATATATATATATATATGGTTTTAGAAGATTCTGACTATTTCTAGGTCTCTACTTGAATGTAAGCAAATTTGTAATATTGACCATGTTAACTGCTTTGTACAAAATGTCAGATTTTCCTCTAATCTCTTCTTTTGAAGAATGCATTCAGATGACATTCCAATGGATTTGATTTAAAATGGATCATAAGGTTTTGCACAAATTTGTGGGGTCCATGCCAGCTTGAGTGCGCACTGTCATTAAAGCAAAAAGGGGACAAACCAAATACTATGAAACTCTTAAAGTCATGTAAATATTTCAGAGACTCTACTTTTCACTCAAGTTGTTGTCAATGATATAATTTGTAATGAAAATTGTTGTATTCATTTAGAAAAGAATGCAAAATAGAAGCATGTTCACTAGTTCACTAGTGCACTCAGACTTTTGGACCTCACTGTATATATAGTTACACTATAACAATACTATGCACAAATAAATTCTCCTATATACTATAGATCTAATGTACAGCTTTTTATTTGTTTTTCTGTCTTAATTGTTCAATTTTTCTCAAATGTAGAAATGCAGAACAAATGCAGGCATATTTATACCATTAAAATAAACTCATGTATCTCATATTCAATATAAGTGAAATATATGACAAAATGTAACTATTTTCTATATATTCTCTCATATATGAAAAGTGACAAAAATCTCTATATATTGTAAAATATATTTCTAATATTGTGACTACATATTGTTGAATAATAATATATACTGTCATACATGTATTGTAAGGATGATCCAGTTTCTGAATTAGTGTGTTTTTTGGCTGCATGTTTTGATGACATCACCTTGTTGCTCCACTTTAGAATATTCAATATAATAACTGTTGATGGAAGCACACATACAGACGCACAAGTCCCATTTTCTCACATGTGCAGCAGTCTTTACCAGCACTGATTGCAATTATCTGTCTGAGTGATTTTATATTATCTGAGCCTTCTTCAATCCCATTATGTGGTTGTCATTTGCATGCTTTTTTCATCCACTCGAAATGGATGTTAAATCGTTTCTCATACAACTCATCTCCAATTCGTTCTCATAATCAAACAACTTTTCTCTGAATGTGAAAGAAGAATGAATCAGGCTAACCAAAAAACTGTTTCTATTTTCTCATTTCCTTGGTTTGTGCATGATGAGCCTTTATAGGTAACAAGAGAACAGATCATTAGGAATGTGTAAGGCTATAATAATTATTCCCTAGAAGTAAATCAGTTGGACTTTGTTTTTGAAGATGTTTCATCAGTTCAGCAGATTAGATGAGTAGAAAAGATATCGTTCCTGAGACTATGGCATTCCAAATAAATATTGTCCAGTGTACAGTATGTGGTTGTTGGGAAGTTTCTAGAAAGTAATAATATAAAAGAGGTAAATTTTTTTTCATTGCTTTTTTTTTCATTCAAGCTAGATACGAATGAAGTAATTGTGTATTCATGAAAATCCAGTTAGCTTGGAAAATTTTTCATATCCTACAAAAGCTTGTGTAAATTTACATATAAAGCAATTCACTATTGGGAATCTCAAATAATTGTTGGGTTACTTCAATTTTGTCAAGTTGTCAAGTTTAAATAGATTATTTATTTTCATGCATAGGTTTAATTCAAAGTTCGTGAAACTCAACCATTTCATATTAATGACTTGAAAGAAAGCAAACTAAAAGAAAGTTAAACCAAACAAGACTAGCCATTCAATTAAGAAATGGTGCCCTATAAAAGGAGGAAATGGTGGTAGCTGATGCGCTGCAATGGCCGAGCTGCATTACTGGAAGATTTAACACTGCAAGGTTTTTGCCTTTTATGGAGTTTTGTGGGCATCACTAAATGTAAATCAGTTGTGTCGTAGATGCGCTTGGTAATTTACATGTAAACTGGCGTTGACCAACATATGCACATGATTATGAACAAAATCAGCATTACCAAAATTTGCTTGTAAATCTGGCAGGAATTTTTTAGTTCACTTACGAAAACACATATACACAATTCTACTAAAAGTTTGTGATGGAGTGCTGGTTGTGAAGCAAGGCAGGAGTCATGGAAAACGAGCAGGTAATGGGAAAATTTTTTGTTTAACAAAGCAATTTTTAAAAATAATAACCTGTTTATATGCACTGTTGCACTGAGAGAGAGAGAGAGAGAGAGAGAGAAAGAGAGAGGAAGAAAGAGAGACAACCTTACTTAAGAGAGAATGATGCTTCTTGGAGCTGAAAATGGAGCCATGAAAGTGTCCTGCTGTCTGTATTGACTTTACCTTGAGGTTTTTTTTTGTTTATGACGAAACAAACAGTGCATCAGCATCACTTTCTCATACAAAGTTTTCCTCCAGTGTCCTCACCCCCTCTTCCCACCTACAAAGGAGTCACGCATGCAGTTGCATCCATTTTCCTGATTAAGAAATCTGAATGAAATATATAGCATCACAACAATGTGTGAACATGATGATTAGCTATGCTTTCTCATATCACACAAGGATTTCTCAAAAAAAAAAAAAAAAGCTAAATACAACAAAAATTTATTCAAAAATGATTTGTCTTTCTGTGTATTTGGGACTGAGTACCACCTGAGTAAATTGGTGTGCTACACAATCTGTTAATTCATCCTGTCTTTTCAGTCTTGTTGAATGAATAAGACTATGTTGATATTGCCCTAGTTCCTGAGATGCATGCATTGTGTACATACATTTCTAGCTGTTTCGTGAACTTCAAATCGCTAAGCAACTCCATTAGCACGTGGGTAGATGCTTTTTCTTCCATTCTTTATCACTCTCTCTCTCTTCACATTAAGTCATTGTAGGTGTGTTTGTACTGATTTGCATAATTTTTCTTACTTCTTTTTTATCTCGCTCTCGCCAGCATGCTTTCCATCCCCATGTATTTTGAATTCATGCATAAGAAAACTCTGAATAGGAACACTTACGATGTGCATACATTTTAACATGTCTGAGGTGTGAAAGTAACAAGGAACCTATAAAGAGAAGATGTGATAATGTGAAGGAAACAGTTTTTTTTAAAAATCTGTAAATGTAAATGAAATTAAATGTGTGTTTCGTTTTCTCCATGACTGGTGATCTTTTGATGACATTATCTTTTTTCTTGTCTTAAGAATATTCAAAGAACAGTAGCTGATGCAGATACGCAACCAGTGACATTTTCTTTTACTGACATTTCAAATTTAAATTGTGCCATATTATACCTGATCTGTCCTATTAAGACTATCTGTATAGATAAAGTCACACATCAAATGTCAGATTTTATTAAACAGGGGTTTGAAGTGAAAGTCAGGGAAAACTGTATTTTATATATTGTCTTGATGAACTACTAGCTAAGGCCGGGTGATCCTCCATTTTAAACAAGTCACATTAAAATTTCATTTCTAGCAGTTTCCCTAATTGGACAGTTAATTCTTTGGACTGACGAGAGAGTGTTCTATGGCATTTAATATGCTCCTGTTTGATAATAGGAAGTCATGATGTAATGAAACCCATGATATTGTGTTTGCATAGTTGTTGCATAGATTTATCATACAGTTTGTCCCTTATATACAATGCAATGAAAACCTTACCTTGTGTTATGACACATGACAGATTTCTTTTTAAATGTATTTTTAATACTAATCTCTACATATCCGTCTACCATCTGTGCTTCGCTCACTGCTCTGTCACATTCATGTATAGTATTCACTGTATATTCGAGGCATGATTAAAACCTATCCTGCTGATGATTCTTCATCAGATGGGCAGATGTGCTGAATGTTCCACATGTCTGTGCAAAGTGAGAATGGTTTTATCTTGTTGGTTGTACTTCAGTGGGAGTCCTGGTTGAATTTAATCATTGAAGCATAGCAGAATATCCAAGTGGTGTGATAATCAAACTATGCCTCTAGGTAAAGCAACATTGCTCTCTTCTAGGATTTTTATTATTTTTATTTATTTATTTATTTATTTTTAGCAGTCTATGTAATGAATAAAATAGTCTTAGATGCCAGGTAGTGGTGAGATGTTTACTAGCAGGATATAAATGAGAAATTGAAGAAAACTGTTGAAAAACCCATTTCTACCACATGCAGTAGTGCAAACTACAAAAGGCAACTGATTTACATAACTTTTAATAGATAGTTTTTTTTAAATACATAATTGTTACGGGTCCAAGCACCAAAGGTAAAATGTCTGCACTGACCATAAGATTATTCTAAACAATATTTTAATCTTACTGTGCATGACACTGCATTAATGTGGCACAATACAGCCTAATTTATAGAACAGCCAAAGACTTTCTGCATAAACAATTATGTTTTGATGAGGTCAACTCCAGGGAATTAATGGACTTGCCCATTTTGTCTGTTGAGCATTTGAACTATGAACATGACCAAAATGCACACCTCTTTATAGCTTCTATGAGTAAATAATTAACATGGTTTGTGTTTCTGTGGGTGTTTGAACATAGAGAATGACCACAGTAACAAAGGTGATCTTTAAACCTGAGCCCAATGTCATACATTTAAAAGTCTCAACCTAGGATCGTCAGACGGAAGCTTGAGTTTTCTCTGGCCCAAATCCATCCTGCAAAAGATTTCACAATAAAATTGTGTATAATTGTGTACCGAAATTATTAAATATTGTCATACCATCAAGACCTGCTGAAATATCCAGTATAACTACATATAGCCTCATATACCCTCTCATGCTGTAGAGTAGGAGTGCAGTGTGAAAACTTTCACATGCAAACAGCCAAAAGCACTGTTATTCTTAGCTATTAGACTAAAAAAAGATTAGCGCTGTTAGGCCAAACATCAGAAAAAGAGAGAGGGGCAAAAACACTCACCACACACACAGAGTGCTCTAGGTTCCATGTTATGGCCATTTAGCTGGGAATAGCAAACTGTTTTTGCTGCTTTTTGGCAGAAAAAAGCCAATTTGAGCCCTCTTATGGAAAATCATTCAGCCTTAAGTGACAGTTGCGGTTGGGATTGTATTAATTTGCAGCTTTGGGACAGTAGTTGTCCAGTTGGCTAAGATTTCATCATTTATTCTCTGCCTTTTGTTTCCACTATTATTTATTTAATTAATGGGGACTATGGTAGCCTAACTGGAATTGTTTCTTTTTCAAAAAAATATGCTCAAGCAAAACTTTTGTAATGCACGTATCTAATTACAGTTGCTTTCTCAATTTCACACAGCTTTTTGCAGCCTCCCAATCACCAATATAAATAATATATAATAATATATAATATAATATAATATAATATAAATATTAAAAAATAAAATAGGTCCTTCTGACCGTTGTTCTTCAAAATATTGTGAATATTTTGTTCTTCTTCTCCTTCTCAATTATTGGACATTTCCATGATAGTCTGATACAGTAATAACCTGAAAATAATCACTATAATATGGGAACACATGCACTTTCATGCATTTATTCAATCAGCCAATCATATGTCAGCAGAGCAAAGCATAAAATCATGCAGATACAGTTGAAGAGCTTCAGTTAATTTGCACATCAAACATCACAATGGGGAAAAATCTCTTTGGCTGTGAAATTGTTTTTGGTGCCAGGTTTGAGTATTTCAGAAACTGCTGATCTCATGGTAGAGCAAAACACAAAAACAATGAAAAAAAAAAAAATACAAAAAGAAAATGGTGCAGAACACAAAAACATCAAGTGAGAGGTGGTTCTGCAGGCGGAAATGTCTTGCTGAAGAAAGAGGTCAGAGGAGAATGGCCAGACTGGTTGCAGCTGACAGGAAGGCTATGGTAACTCAAATAACCACTTTTTACAACCGTGGTGAGCAGAAAAGCATCTCAATACACAACTGGTTGAACCTTCGGTGGATAGCCTCCAATAGAAGAATATCATGTTGGGTTCCATTCCTGCCAGCCAAGACCACATGATGTTTTTCTTTCAACTGTCCATTGTCAGTTACTCTGTATATACTGTATGTGTGTGATTTTTAAAAATTATTACTGATTTTTTTTGTATCCACTAGAGAACTTCAACTAAACACTACTTGCATGTTGGAAAGTGTATTTTTTAGTATTGTTCCACTTTCACTAAAATATTTAAAAGGGTAATTTTGCCCCTTTGACATTAGGGTTTATTACGTGGCCTAATTATCTAATACCTCATACTTTGAGAGAGAGAAAAAAAAACAGTGCAGGGTAAAAGGCAAGGCTGCAAGGGTCAGGCACTTCTGTGAAATTGAAAAGGGACCAGATTAGGTTATCCTGTGAATTCCCAGTGAGTGCACCTGCTTCACTGAAAACATTCAATTTACACAACACTGGAATCATAGAGGTTGCAATAACGTAGGTATTAAAGTGCTAGTGGATATTGAATGTGAGGGCCAAGGTGTCTCAGAAGGCTTAGTAAAGTGGAGGGGGTGAGGGAGAGACAGCAGTGTAGAGAAGATTTTATGGAGGAAAAAGGAGCATTAGCAGGAAGCACTGTGCCAGGGACTGCAGCACAAGACATTGTTATTAGAAAGCGAGAAAGAGAAATAAAAAGGGAAGGTAAAAGAGCAATTGAACGGGAGGAATAAGCTAATGTAGGCAGGGAGTGCTCAATTAGCACACCTCAGGGATCTGGCCTGATCGCAGTAACATATTCCCTGTGTACTAAATTCAACATTTGGGGGTTTTCATTATTATTATTCACTTCGAGATAGGGACTGATAGCTTTAGTTACAGTGATAAGCACAATAATAAACAGAAACTACGCAAAGGATGGGGAAGCTAAGCTGTGAAACAATAAAAGACAAAGATGGCAAAATTAACTTTAGGTACTTTCAAGTCACTAATTAAAACCACAGAATAAAATGTATGAAATTATGCTAATTAATGAATTTAACACCTAATTAATGTACGAAATGTTTCAATTTGTTACAAACAAGCAGATTGTAGTAGAATTATCACAAGAACCATCAATGTGAATGGTTGAGAAAAAACAAAGGATCTAAAAAAAAGATCCAGCCAAACATACAATGCTAGAGAGACAGGAACACTCACTCATTATGTCATCATATATTTATTTATATATAAATACTATAAAGTGCAGTAAACAATAATAAATGAAACAAAGTCAATATTTGGTGTGACGACCCTTTGCTTTAAAAAAAAAAAATAGTAGTCTCAGGTACAATTAGTGCAGTTTTATAAGGAAATGAGCTGTAAGTGTTACTGAGCATCTTGCAGAAGCAGCCACAGTTCTTCTGGAGACTTTGACTGTTGCACTTGCTTCTTATTTTTGCAGCAAAACCCAGCAGCCTTCATTATGTTTTTTGTCTGAAAAGTGGTCTCTTATGTAATATGCTGCTTCCTGTACCGACATACAAACATTTTTCTTTAACATTTAATTTTGTGCTGGAAAACTAATGTTTGGAAATCTAAAATGTTAAATCTAAATCTAATAAAAATCTATCTATAATTGGTTGATGTGAATGTCTGCTGCTGCTATTTCCGCACCTTGTTGTAGTTTTGCACAAGTTCTGTTATTCTGATGCTGTTCTTCTGCACCTTGGATTTTTGCACCTTATTAGAAGAAAGAAGAAGAAAGCTTTTATTGTCACATGTACATGTACAGTACAGTGAAATTCATTTCGTCGCATATCCCAGCTTGTTGGGGTCAGAGTGCAAGGTCAGCCATGATACGGCACCCCTGGAGCAAAGAGGGGTACAGGCCCTGTGTCAGTTTGTCTGTTCTGTGGCTTGAATTCTTGTCCTTCTGATTAGTAACCCAGAGCCTTTAACCACTGATCCTTCACATCCCATTTTCTATCGTGAGAATTCTGATCAACATCACCTGTCAACAGCGATGGATTACAGAATGGGCCTACCAGGGATATGCCCAGGGGCCCAAGGAGTCAAAGATTCAAAAGCTCCCTGATAAACTGAATAAATAGCCTATATGATAACTTTGAAGATGTCACAAGAAAGAAACCATCATTACACCTTCATTGCATCATTACACAAGTCATTGTTTATCACTTTCGTTTTTGGGGGCCGAATCCTCTGTTATTGATGCCAGTCAATAGGGACCCTGCAACTCTTGAGGAGAAATCTATAAAGAAATTACAGTGGCACCATTAAAAGCTTTAAGAGGTCTCTTAGAGGTGCCCAGAGAAAAATTCACAAAGAACCCCCTTCCAAAACAATAAATAAAAAGTAAATGTGGCAGGTACCTAAAGATGTGGTTCATGGGGACCTCGCAAGTTTTTTTTCACCCTTCCTGTTCATCTGACTGAATAGGGCCCCAAACTCATATAATAGCATAGTCCTCCAGACCACTATACAGCTGTATTGTCACTTGACCATAGAGTTGTTTTTTACAGAGCAGTGTGGGCTGTTAGAGGTGCTGAGAGTGCTGCCTGTTGAAGTAGTTTGTGTTGTGAAATATTATATGTTACCTGTTGAAGTATTTTGTGCTGTGAAATCTTATATACCAGGAAATCTACACTGTGCTCTTGTGGTGTGTAACTTGGTGTGTTGACTCCTTGAAATATGTAGTGCTAGGTCTAAACTGCAACAAATAACTTTTAATCATTTTTAGGACTCCACCACCTCTTGCAAAAATCATGCCCCCTGTAATTGCAGATGTAATATTGTTAAGCCTATTGTCATCATAATAGGGCACTATTAAAGTTTGTGAATTGGGAAAAGGTCACAATTACATCATCCTGTGTACCTGATTTTGACAATTGTATATGTATGCTTTAATAATTGTTCTTGTTAAGTTTACTTAGTAATCTTCGCTAACATTAATGTATGTCCATCCTGGTTAAAAAGTCTTTCCTGGTTTGATCTTTAGTGTTCAAATCTAACTAATCACGGAGTGGCAGTGTTGTAGGTGTTCAATAGACTGTTAGGAATTAGACAATACGCAAAATGGAATGGCTAAACAAAAAAAGAAAAACAACCAGGGAAGCAAATATTTTAAATCAGAATTGAATAAAAAAAAACATTCAATCAAATAATGATGAGAACAATGTCACTGAGGAAGCTACCGATCCTGACATGGGAAGTGGTGAGCATAGCGCTTCTGAAGGTGGCCATTTAGCATGGAGGACCAACTATACAGCCTCCTGAAAGAGAGCAAGGCAAGGCATGGTATGAATCTGTAACAGACTCAGCCTTGTTTGGACAGATGGGAAGGGGCAGTGTTTCATATTTGTCCTCAACAATTTGCAAAGAGTTCACAGAACTTATGGGAAAGAAAACCAGAGAGTCAGTTGCAAAGGAATTGCATGATGCTAAATATTTTTCTTTAATTATTAACTTGACCCCTGATCTATCCCATGTAGACCAGCTCACATTTATATTCAGATTTGTGAGCAAAGAAGGCCATGTAGTGGAATGATTTGAACGATTTGAGCCCATTAGTAGTCACACAGATGAAAGCTTAGCTAATTGTGATGTCTCAATGGTACAAGATCTGGGATTGTGAGTGATATGTCAGGAAAATACAATGGATAGCAAGCACATTAAAAAAAATAAATCCATTGATTCATTATATTTCCTGTGCTGCTCATTCTTTACATTTGATTGGAGTCAGAACTTTCAGAAACTGTAGAAATGTAGTTGGCAACTACTGTATTTTGACTAGTTGCATTCCATGCATCTCTGGGGCGGAATATTTGGAGATTCCAATTTTTGCATCGACCTAACTCTGAAATCTCTTTCCACTACATGCTGGAGCTGTCATGCAGACTCCAAGAAAGCACTGTGGCAGAATTACCAAAAGATAGCAGAGAAGCTTAGATCTTTGTCCATGGATGACACAGGAAAAAATGGAAAGCACTGTGCAGAATGGAAATGGCATTTATGGCTAAGTTTTGGGACACTGTTTTATCAAGATTTCAAGCAACTAGCACTATTTTGCAGTGAAGAGATTTAAATCTCGATATAGCAGTTAAGGCACTGGAATTGTTGAGCGATTTTGTGGCTGCACAGAAAGAGACCAGCTCTGAGAATACCTGGTGTTAACCAAAAGTACAGACATGATACCTATCAGAGAAAGATGTGCAAGACATTTGCTGATGAGAGGGGAGAGAAGGCTTGATGGAAGACACAACTTTCAAGTACACATGTTCATGGTTGCCATTGACATGCTCACTCAGAGCCTCGGACATCGCCTGAAGGCCTACAGGCATCTATGCAGTTTGTTCAGGGTGTTTTTCTGTGCAGAATCTGAATCCAATGCCCCTGACAGTGAGAAGGCAATGGTTCTGGCATCTGCATATCCATCTGACTTCATGGCAATTTATACAATGAACTAATTCAATTTAAATCAATTTATAAAGCCTGAAGATGATCAAAGCACAACAGGACTGTTCAGAATAATTCTCCATTACGGCCAAATGTGCTTGTTGCATTATGGCTTTTCATTGACTCTGGTTCTTGGTAATAGCAAAAGGAAGAGGTCTTTCTCATTACTATCTAGAAATATACGTGCCCAGGAGCCTATTTTCTTATAATCCGTTGCTGCCTGTCAATGACAGTACTAAGCCTACTAATGCTTCTGGTCCTGGATTACCCAGATTTGACTATATTTATCTTTGCGTCTGTTTTCTGAAGGCCTGACTTCCTGCCTATTCATTGCGCCTGAATATTTCTCAGCCCTATTGGTTCTTCTGCCCTGGTTTCCTCAATAAACTCCAGTGTGCTGTGTGACAAATTTCTTATAACCCATGCTGAAAATTTCTCAGTGCCTGGAAGCCTCAAGGTAATGTGTGGTCGATTAGGAAGCATGAGATTTTATAGAATTATTGCTATGCATGCAGTTATGTTGTTAAGATTTCATATATTTCTATTTTGTCTTGTATAATAGAACCACAATGCAGAGGTTTGCCACGCTGTCTCACAAAGCTTCCATCAACTCAGTTCACCCATGTAAGTCCAGGAGCTCAACATGTTCCACATTTGCATCTAGTGAGTCATCTGTATACATTACATGGCCTGACACCTTTCAAGTGCACTGGGGTACAATGCCAGTTTGCATACAGAATGCCATTGCAAATGGCCAGAGACCTTCCTGTACTGACTTTTGTCATATGATTAGAGGTCTTGAATTGCAAAAACTTGAAACTAACCCTGCTAGACCACAGTGCCTCACAATAGCCCACAAAATAGTGAGACAATACGGGTTTTTGGTATTGCAATGAGACAAAGCCACAGGAAGGATATAAATAGTCAAACTAATCAAGGCCTAAACACAGAACACCTGGACACACTCAGGGAACACACTACTGACAAGACGAGGTGGAGACAAGACTCAATATCAAAACAAAATTCACATGTCATTGCACTTGTTGCACTTCGAGCTGTGTCACACACCAGGAGGGGGATTTCGTCACACTAATATTCCCATGTAGTTTTGTGTGCTGGTTGGAATACACCAAAATTGCTCTGTAAAAACTTTATTACTGCTGTGTCTCTGTAAAAAAACAGCTAATGGCTAGCAACATTGCTACCAGCAGAATGTGGTAATTTTCAGTTTTTATATTGAATGGTTTATGGTGACCAGCGTATCTTTTCAACCTGACTGACTGCTTTTGGGGAGAAAAATACTTGGGGAGTATTTTTAGTACTCTACTTAGAATGTACACGTGTGTGTGTGTGTGTGTGTGTGTAAAACTAACAGTTTAAAGCTAGAACAATCAAAAATCTTGGCTTCAGTCTAAAAATACAAAGCACCTTATGGAGCTTCGTTTTGTGTGTGTGTGTGTGTGTGTGTGTGTGTTTGCAAGAGAGAGGGAGAGAGAGAGTTGGTGTTAACATTTATATTAAAATTGGGTTTAGGGTCAAAGTTAGGATTAAAGATTGTGTTATGTTAAGGTACATCAGACATGACAGTACATCCCACAGATTCACTCACACACACACACACACACACACACACACGCACTCTTCCTTAATTAGTTGAGGCTTTTGTATGCGCTTTATTCCTCTGTTGCAAAGGAATTCCTCCTGTTTTAACGAGGTCCGGTGAACAGGGAGAACAGATGTCGTTTTTTTTCATTAGCTCGCTGTGCTCGTAAAGCCGAACGCAATTACGATTTTATCTTTATGCTATGATGAGCGTAATTATTGCACACTCAGTGAACACATGATAAAAAATTCCTGGCCACAATCAGCAGTGCTCAGACACTTCTTTTCTCCTCATGATGCTCAGTGAAGCAATCTAGTCTATGAAACAATACAGGAAAAACAATCTAATAAACAAAATGGCACTCAATGGACTAACATTACAGGTGGCTACAATACAGAAAACATGGACGATACACATTTTTTCAGTGACATTTAGGCAGAATAAAGCCTCACCATTATTTATGCATAGTGTACATGTGTTTAAGTCCCTGTCAGAGATCAAGAACAATGTGTTATGCTTGAGAGTTTCTATTAGCACTGAGTCAATCAAAGATTTCTATCAGGAGTTTATAGCCTTCCAGGATCATATAAATCTTAGATCATATAATCATATAAATATTAGATGTGCTCCATATTTTAAACATGGGACATGGTCTGTGTGTTAGGCATGAAGTGAAATAACGATTACATAATTTAGCTCAGTGGATGGATCTAAAAAGACACACACACATACATACACACACACACACACACACACACAAACATGCTGTCTCAGATTATCTCTGTCATTTAGAGCTATTATGTGTGTGACAGAAACAGAGCCCTGAAGAAAGAATGTGTCTGTGCGTCTTATCTGTGTTTATCATGGTAAATGTCTACTTATATTTAAGAACAAAACACACACACTCACACACACTGCACGGAAAAAGGAGGAAGCAGAGGACATATTCATATACTATATATTTCCGTACAAATTTTGGTATTTTAGTTAAGTGTAGTTCTCAACTGAATAACCTTATAGGTGCAATACAATGCTATTCAATATAACTGCAATTTCTCATCAGAAAAGGTAAAAATTAGGGGTGTAATGCAATGACACTATCTGTATTTGTATCTATTTAGTGCTTCAAAGATTCATATCTATATCTGTATTTAGATTTACATCTGGAGATGGTGTGGCTTAATCTGGAAAAGTTTTTTTTTTTTTAATATATTGTGTGTTTTTTTTAAATTATATATGAATCCTACCACTATGCCCCCGGAAAACACTGGAAAAACCTGGAGGTAAAAATGGCAGCACTGTCAGGATGATCTGTGAATTCTGGCTGGGAGAGCTCAACCTCAGCTACATCATCCGAGAGATGTATGTATGACTGTTTTTAATCCCTCTAGCACAATATTTATTTATTTATTTATTTATTATTTATTTAATTTTTTTTTTACCTGTTAGCGATACTATGAATGAATAAATGAACACTAAATGTATTGCTCAGCGACTTACTGTACATTCACATGAATAAATGTGGTCTTTGTCCTGTAAGCTTCATATGTGACCGCTCACCCACAAGAAAATTAAAAACTTCCCGCTCACATCTGGGATTTTAACAAAAAAACAACAACAAAAAAAATCTGTTTAGACCACATTATTATGAAACACATTTCAAATACTGTTCAAATACTGTTAATATTTGGTTACATCTCTAGTCCAAAAGTTAACCCAGCCTCTAATCTTAATGTTTATAACATTTCATACAAATTGAGTTGTATGAATTGTTACAAATTCTGAAGTGTGAGATCATGTTGATTCTTACTGACTAATTATGGAATGTGATAAATGATGCCACAGCAACTGCAAAATAAAAAAGGTCAAAATTAGACTGCAAAAATAATTAGACTGTATTTTTTTCTGTTTTTAATTCTGTTCTGTTTTTCATTACATGAGAATTGAAATTATCCAGCATTTAATCTTGCTCACTGAATGCTAACTTGACAAACTTGAGAACCTCAATAATGAACAACTTTTTTAAATCCAGCCGACAAATTACTTCCTGGAGGCAATTCTAAAAACAAACAAACAAACAAACAAACAAACAAAAAACCCCTAAAATAACTAACTATCTAATTAAATAAATAAATAATCTGCATGAATTTCAAGTGAACATATGAACCATGTGTAGTGAACTCCAGGGTTACAATCAAGTGAACAAATAATATGTAATTACTTTAGCAATGTAAATATAAATAATGTTTAGTGAACATAATAACTTCATTTTATATAGAGTGCTGTGCAAAAGTCTTAGGCACATGCAAAGAAATGCTGTAAAGCAAAGATGCCTTCAAAAATAATGAAATTAAATGTTTCTACATACTATACAGAGCAAAAAATGTATCATGTATCATGACCCTTTGCTTAAATAAATAGTAGTCTCAGGTACAATGTGTGCAGTTTTATGAGGAAATGAGCTGTAAGTGTTACTGAGCATCTTGCAGAACCAGCCACAGTTCTTCTGGAGACTTTGACTCTCACACTTGCTTCTTATTTTTGCGGCAAAACCCAGCAGCCTTCATTATGTTTTTTTGTCTGAAAAGTGTCTCTTATGTAATATGCTGCTTTCTTTACTGACATACAAACATTTTTCTGTAACATTTAATTTTGTGCTGGAAAACTAATGTTTGGAATTCTAAAATGTTTTTGTACTGAATCAATAATGTATAAAAATCTATAACAAAGTTGTACTGACAAATAAGGTGCCTAAGACTTTTGCACAGTACTGTATATATACTGTAATAGCAAATTAATTAGATGTAGTGAGCTTAAGAGCTGAAGAGAAGTTAATAAATCAACTGCAAATGAATCTTGAATTGTTTATAGTGAACATGATAAAATATTTACTCATTAGTAGTGAAATCAGTGAATTGTGAACTGATTTACAAGTTAAATCCAGAGTTACAGTAAAGGAAGTGAACTGTGTGTAGTGAACTCGAGTAGCTTAGAGACTTCTTGGTCTCTGTCGTTGAATGATTAGCACTTATTCTTTGTCCTGGTGTCTCATTAAGATGTATGATTCCTGTCACAAGAAATGAGAAACTGGGGACCTGCTCAATCAGTGATGATACATGTCTTCCTGGCACCCCTATGGTTTATCTGCCATAATTACTCCCTGTCACGGGTGAACGGTTTGCCTTTGTCCTCTAATTGCATTAATTGAGAATGAACTGGTGGGAGATGATGGATGGGACAGGAAATGACAAGTTCTTTGGTGATAATGTGACAGTATGAGCTTGGCAGATGCACTTTTAGTTGTTTTACAATGTCTGAAAGCTAGCCAGTCGTAGCAGGGATTTGATCTTCTAAGGTCTAATAGACTAAGGATTAAGGATTGTCAGATACAGGTACACTGCATTTAAGAATCTGACATTATTATCATTCATAATATTCTGGCAATATTCTAATCAATGTATTTTCTTATTGGACCATAAGTAACTTTTTATTTTTTTCCAACATAATAATTTTTTCAACAACAAAAAAGACCTATATGTAATGTATTGTACAAGATTTAGTAGATCTCCTGAGCCTAAATAAATAAATAAATAAATAACATTTTTTATATACATTTTGAGCTAATTCATCCATTATCCCATCAGCATCACGTTTATACAAGCTCTATTGTGAGTATTTAGTACCTGATCACTCAATATTAACAGCCCCTTGAAGAATTTTACAATATTCACAGCTCAAAAATTCATATTTTGTACAATTTATATGCCAACATTATGTAGCAAACTGTGTGGAATGTAAGTCTTGTTTGTCTCTTTTCCTCTTTTTTTCTTTGCTGTCCTGCTTCCTTCCCCCTTCCATAGGCTTCTCATTGAATCCTTGTAATAAACGCACACTCATCTTCAGTTCATTTCTTTTTTGACACTGAGCACACCATCTTCCCAATACACACACTTATTCTGTCAGCAACAATCTTTCTCTTGCTCGTTCACTCTGTTCTTTTTTTTGTGTAATGTACCATTTAAAGCACTGCATTTGACACTCGGGCTGTGAAATTAGTGTGGAGACCTGTGATTTGTAGATGTTTGTAGAAATGAATGAGAATAGATTTTATGTGAATGTAAAAAATAAAAGATATTTGATACGATAAGACCATGTAAAGGTAACAATCAGTAAAAAAAATGCAAAAAATGGCAATGACTATATGCATTAACACACAAAACAAAAAAATAATGTAGTGTAAATCCAGATGAAATGGTTTGTTTTAGGCTCAAATTCACAATAATACTTTCATAATTATATTATATTATAATTCATAATTTCATAATTCATAATAAAACTTTAGATTTTTATCTGTCTCGGTTGGATCATGAAGAGTTGAATCATGAAGAGAGGATGCATGTGCTCTGTCTCACACACACACACACACACAGTCAAAACAATGTAATTGCAACATTTTCATTAAAGCGCATGATCTGTCCTTAATTATGGGCAATAATGATTTAATCAGTCATATCATACAGCATAATAATATGCACCCAAACTAACAAGGCCGTGTTTGGGCTGCAAGCAAATGAAGACGTGCACCAAAGAGGTGATGCGCCATTTAGTCTCCATCCAATTAGAGATCATCTGTCTTTATCACACTTTATTTTTCTCTCATTAATGTGTTGAGCAAAGCCATTATGAGGTTCTCGTTTTCCTCCCATCAGCCACTGATCCAGAACAGGGTGGCATGTGATGAATGGAATATAATGACATACACAATCAGTACAAAAAAAAAATTCTTGTTTACTTTTAAGGACTACTTTTCATTGTACATAAGATTCATCTATACCTTTGGATTAGGCAGATTGAGATTTATCCAGTAGTTTTGTTATATATTCTATTATCAGACTATCATTTTTTCTATACAGTCGTGTCAAAAAGTCCTCTCCACAATTTTACATATGTCACACACTGTAAAAAAAAGTCACATTTTTATTATTCCATGTGTAATCATGTTTTTGAGTTTAAGATGGGAATTTATAAAAGAGCAATGTACTGAAGCACAATGAGGTTTCAGGCATTCTGCTTGGATATGCCATCTTGTTTGTGCAATATCTTCCCCCATTATGCCAAACAGTGGATTCTTCAAACTCTGACTCATATAGCTTCATTAAATAGCTAATTTAATAGCTAACAATTAACATGTAATTAGCCTTTGCCATGCACGTCCATGCAGTCATTTGGTGTCACTAATTACCTTGGTTATTAATACAATAAGCAGGTATTTGCTTATTGCCTTCATTTTGATTTCAAAATTTGGCTTTTAACGAGGCTATATGGTACTGTAATAAGGGTTACGTCATTTCTGCTTCTTTGAAAAACATAAGGCTAAGTTAGCTAAGTTAACTTATTTAAGCTCTTGTGTGTTCAAACTAGAGCCATGGAAATGGGGCATGTTTTTAAAACTACCATAAACAGGCAACATGGAAGCCAGTGATTTACATAAATACTGTAATTGCTGCACATAGACCAGTGTCTGTATCTTGGCAAAAATTGTTAGCTCCAAACAAATGTCTATAAAAAATATGTTAAGAAAATTGCTGAAAACAAGGACGCAGTTCAGTAGAGGTCTATGAAAGCTGTGTCAGACAATTAAAAATACATTTTTTTAGAAATTAGTTTTAAATTAGAGTTTTTTAAAGAGATTCTGTCTGGCTTAGCAAAATGCCATTTCACGTGTTGTATTATATTTAATATTTACATGAAGAGGTGGATTATACGGATTCTATTCAGAGAGTAGTGGGCAGATTCCGTATGATAAGAACAAATGCTGTAAGTGTGAACGTGAATAGGAAAACTTATCAATCCTCTGACAATCCGTAATAATAATTCACAATCACTGTTAAATGGTATCATGTTCCAACTTTAGGCATGAAAAGTTTCTGCCTACATGGTGACAGGCTGGCACCAGCAGCCAATCAGAAGAAAGAGAGAAAGAGCATGAAAGCGATGTTCAGAAAACAATGTGTGTGTGTTTTTTTAAAGGCCAAATCTGGCATTTTAGGGTGGGACGGTATTCATCCCACTCTGGAAAGTGTTGCTCTCATTTCTTGTAACATAGCTCACCTGTTTTATGACAAGCTAAGCTAATCACTGACAATCAAGAGCCAGGGGCAGGCAGCAGACAAAAAGGCTAAACTGACTGTCTGCTAGCTATCTTGAGATCTAGGTTCCACCATATTGAGACTGTTATAGAACAGCTCAGAAAGTTTGTTGTAGTCATCTAATTAACATAAAATTAGATCATACCAAATGCATAGCACATTTGATCTGAAGGTAGAACTGCTAAATATTAGATCCCTTACATCTAAAGTTCTTATTGTAAATGAATCTACAACTGACCGGTGAATTAATATACTTTGTTCAACAGAGACTTGGATTACACCAGTCAAGTACTCAGCTTTAAATGTATCTAACCCTCCCGGATAAAGCTATATGGTACATCACCTTCATCTAATTGGCCAAGGAGGAGGCACCGTTCTATTTATAACAATACTCTAAGCCAGACATAGTCAAACCTTTTCACTATGGGCTCTACTTTCCAGCTTTTTGAGAACACAAGGGCCAAATCATTCATTTTGCCCAGAGCTTTTAGAGTCTATTATGAACGGACAGAAAAAATGAAATGAAATTAAATATCATAACTTGAAAATGAAAGATAAATAAAAAATACATTTCCCCTCAATTTTAGATGATAAACATGTACTCACATGCAGACTATGTCATCCATTCATCAACCAAAACTTAATTTTCTACATAAATTCAACTTACTCATTTTATTGTGAGGGGTATGCCTGATTTTGTGAACAGAGCATCTCAATATCAGGCTGTATCTTGCAAATAGCCAGTCTTAAGTTGTTCTCCACCTCCAAATTTGACCTGAACTTGGGTACAGGATGGTCAGTGGAGAGGATCCAGGTTCACATGGTATATATGATGAGCCAAATGGCAGAAGGCCTCTCATTACTTGTTTTGTCACGATTGGATAGTCTTGCTGTATTTTCAACCAGAACTTAGTCACTGCCAAAGTTACTGCTTCGTGACTTCAGCAATATTTAGCAGTCCTGCAGTGACTTAGCAGTGACTAAGTTCTGGTTGAAAATACAGCAAAACTAAGCAATGACTAAGTTCTGGCTGGCTGTTGAACTGCATCTCCGCAGATCTGTCACTCTGCAGTTCAATGAGTTATTCCTGAATCTCATCTATGGTAAAAGTTTCTAGCTTCACCAGAAAGAGATGTATGATCCAGTCATTCTGTTTTGTGCTACATTCTGGAAAGTATTTGTCCAGACTGGCTTTGAGGGTACACAAATGATTTCTCAAAACCACTTGAAACTTGAAACTTGAAACTTCCAGTTCAGTCTCATCAATACTGTTGCTCATCAGTGGAAACAGAAATTTACCAGCATTGATCTTTGTTTCCCACAGCCGAATTCTTTTCCTTGAATGCTGTGACTTTGTTCTTTAGGTCAAAAATTGTTTGCTGTGCATACATAAACAGTACAGCGATCATTAATCAAGCACAATCGTGCCTTATATGGCATAAGAAAGACTGGCATGAGGAAACCACCCTAACCATGATTAACCTCTACCATGAATTGTTTAAGGATTACAATTACGGTTTGGAAATTCCACCCAAAATTAAAGAGCCTTTTCCCCTGTGGCAAATGACATACAGTAAGGTATATCATATTCCAAGCCATTCTCATGACTGTGGACCTGCTCTACACTTTGTCAAACACACCAGACTGTCATTTTCATCATCACCTTCGCCAATTATCTCTTCACTATGTCTGAATGTCATTTTTATTTCCACAGACATGCATGCTGGCTAAATTGAATGAATGTATTGTATGTGTGAAATATATGTGTCCATCTGGAAAAATCTGACAAACTACCAAAAAATATGAAAAATTAGGTTTTGGCAATGATATTTTTTTTCTTACAGTAACATATTTTGACACTTCAACTTTAAAAAGCCATAAATATTTTATAATGATATGTTTAAATATTTTTTATAGACTTTTTAACCTTGTCTAAAGTGTTTTCATGCATAGATTATGTTGGGTAAGGAGCCAGTTTAACAAAAGCAGCAGTAAGCATTCTATCCATCCATCCGTCCATCCATCCATCCATCCAGGAAGTAACTGCAGTGTACTTCAGTACAAATAGTAGATGTAGTAAGTGAAGTCTAATACACAAAGTCTCTAGACAAACAGGTCGTTTCAGATAAATCTTTCATCAGCTGTGCAAGAAAACTGCTTCTTAGGCTGTAGGAAGTGATATATTAAATATTTAAAGCTCGTTTCTTCAAAAGGAAATTGTAAAGTAAATAAATTTATAATGTTTTCATCAACTACTGTTATCAAATCTGGTCTCACCTCCTACAGCTATCTTTATTATTCCTTCCATCATTTAATTATCAATTCAGTCATATCATTTATGTATTTAATTAATATTCATTTATTATAATCGTTGGTTGTTAGCACATTTTATGTGTGTGTGGTGCTGAGAGCTTCACAGTGCAACATATTTGCTCCCCAACAACTGCGCTGTTCATCTGTGTGTTCATTTAAAGAAGTAGAATTTTTCACCAAAATCCAACAACATACATATACACAGTAAAACCCTCTTTCTTACCTTATGATTTCTCACATCAGATCAGACCTTTGTGACTCAGATGGGAGGCATTTATATTTGTGTGTGTGTGTGTGTGAGTGTGTGTGTGTCTGCCTCAAGCATTTGATGTTTATTTCTGGAGGTTATGAGAAAATCAAACTGAGAGATGGGCAGCTGACATTCCCTCATAACTCCATCTGACCTTTTCTTTTTCAGACACACACACACACACACACACAGACCCCATCAGATGCATCAACAGTAGCAGGTGTTGCACTTTCCCTGAAAATGAAGAGGAAAATAAGATCCATGCACACACACACACACACACACACACACTCGTAGTATGGTTCATGTTGACGTGACATATTGCAGTGTTCATTTGTGGTTTATGCTTTCATGCTGGTTGGTGGCTGGTGGTAGAGAGAGCAAGACTATACTTTCTGTAATTCACACACACACACACACACACACACACACACACACACACACACACACACACACACACACAGAGTGTATAACCATTTGTTGATGCTGTATGATCTGGCATATTCTTTCTGACAGGTTTTTCCCAATCTCTCTCTCTCACACACACACACGCGCATACTCACTACTTGTACAACCTTTTAAATTCAAGTGATGATGCTACACGGTATTTTTTTTTAGGGATCATAGCCCATCACAAACAAACAAACAAACAAACAAACAAACAAACAAACACACAGTGTATAACCAACATAGCACATTTATTCATCCTGTATGGTCTGCCATATTTTTTATTCTTTCAGACACAAAGCCCCCCATAGGAAAACACAATCTCTCTCTCATACACACACACACACACACACACACACACACACACACACTACATGTTGTCATTCTTGTTTACACAAGCTGTCCTGCCTGCCTGTACAGGCTATTGTTTTCACAGTCCTCAAGCATAAAAGATAGAGACTCAACACTCCTAGAAAACACTTTGAATATTATAGATTCACTTCTAGAAAAGGAAATTGTAAGTATTTAAATGTTTTTATCAACTACTGTTATCATAATTATTCTGAATTATATGGTAAACAAATGGCTGAACAATATGGTAAACACTCAACAGAGACCCGAATGCAAACTTACCATGTCATCTTTATCCCAAAAAAACTCTTTCTGTCACACATCTTCAGTTTAAACGTACAACACGTTTTTTTCTTTTAGACCATCATGTTCCAACACTTTACGGTAATATGCAGGAGCCTTTCTGAATTCCTATCTTACAAATAACCATCAGCCATGTTACACATAACAGCATCTTCCAAATATAAATACCGCTCTCTTTAGCAAGGAAACTGGTACATAGCTAATCTGTACAAACAGCTCACTCACGTTTAACTTCACATGTGAAATTATAGCAATGAGCCCAAGAGAGCGCATGTGTAACAGTGTGTCACAGTGCGAAGCAGAGTAAAGCATACCCTCGAATGGCTTATTGCTTTTAATAAATAATAAATAATTAAATAATTAAATCTACTATTAATAATATTTGCAATAAACAGTTATACTACCACACAATGTAGCACGGACAGGACTACGGCTAAGTATAATGGTTGTATTGGTTTAAAACCATGGACATTAATACAGAATTCAATTACCGTAATGCAGTCGCAGGTGTGTGTATATCGAGGATTTTACAATGGCTTCAAGCATAGCTCAGGATATCAGATCTGAGAACTGAAACTTTCCATTTTATAAAAGCTGTTTTAAATGATTAAATCCCTCAAAAGAATGAGATAAGGCACAAATGCTTAAAAGATAGCTACGGTTATATATTTTGTTCCTGAATCCCATGTGATAACTAATAGCTATTAGCCCATTAGATAAGATTAGATTTATTTTCACACATTACCTGCCCCTTGTGGTTGAAACTGGTATAATATGGTACTTACGGCTAACATTTACTTCTGCTGATTTATAACTTGGTCTCATGATTTATTAGCTCATGATTCGCCAAGATCTTACACCTTTCACTACCCACTTCCTTTTTTCAGTTCACGCCTAAACTTGTGAACCACTAGGATATTGCACTTCTTTTCACCATGTCACATTACTCAAATACATCCATCAAGCACTGGTCTCTATATCTGCACAATATCCAGTGACTTCCATCTGAACTCCAAATGGTGCACAGACCACAGATTCCGGTTCTAACCAACTTGATATGGGTTGGCTACGTTTTCACATGCTGGGCATTTCTACTGTATTCCTGTTTTCCTTTTAAAATGGTAACCCTGTGGGTGAAAAGGCAAAAAAAGGTGGGGGGAAAATGAGAAAAATAGCAATTGATTTTATTCAGGGCGTGAAAATCTCACCACCAAGGAGCGATCACTCAGAATGCTAATGGCTGCAAGGTGTTTTCAGCAGTGCAAGTTCGTGACACCAAAAATCCCCCCCAGCCACAAATCAATTCCAATTTGTCATAGGGACATCAATGGTTCATTTTCTGTGGTGTGAATGTTCTTATAGGATTAAGTCGGGAAGAAGTAGAATATAATATGATATTACATGAGTATGGGAATGCATCTAATGAATTAATTTTTTACTGATGCTTGTCTAGTGGCTGTATGAAGTGTGTGTGTGTGTGTGTGTGTGTATGTGAGGGAGCTGGTGTCCGAAGGTTAGAGGTCAAATGTTGTTGGCCCTTAAGATCACTAAACTATTGTGACCTGGATCATACAGTGGAAAATAACTGCCATGACATTGAGGGCTGTTAAAGGATAATATATAAAAATTTAACATCTGCAAACTGAATAATTATAAACTACAGTATTTTAGGGACTTCATGAAAATAATATCAACATATCCATAACTTAAAGCTTCATCATTATATAATTCATCTATGGTATATTTTCTTATTCATATTCTCAGGATATACTGTACAGTACAGTCTAATAATAAAATATAATGAAACGTTTCAAAATAATTACTATATCAAGCAAAAAACAAAAAAAAATACAAAACAAAAAAATGTAATCAAACTATAAGCTAGCATTGCTTTCTCTAGTTTAGTTCTTTCATTCATGTTTTGCAATGTGTGCCTTCGCACCTGTCATGGCATTGGTTGGTTCCCCTAATGTGTTCACCTGTTCTGTGCTCTACCTTGATTAGTTTGGTTATTTTTTCTCTGTTGTCCTCCTTGTGAAGTCTTGCCTAAGCTATTGTACATTTCTGATTTCTAGTTTATCCTCTTTTGTGATTGCCAGCATGTGTTTTGAGCCTTGCATCAAACTATGACTATGATCCTTGGATTAACCACAATAAAGCCCTTGCTAAGTAAATACACTTGTGTCCTGCCTCATCACACAGCGCATTACAGCAGTTTTCAAAATAAATTGGTTATTAGAGTAGGTTTCAAAATAAATTGGTTATTACAGCAGTTTTCAAAATAAATTGGGTATTAGTTTTTTTTCCAGGCTTCTTGTAGAAACACCTACAGTTCTATTGTAACCCTTTTTTTTCTACTGCCGAACTACTAATGCAGTAAGCATTAGTAAAAATGCACCCAAATGTAGGGCACCCAAGACATGTGCTTAATACTTTCAGTTAAAAAAAGTTAGAAAAGTTTTACACTATTCTTAAATAATGTTTGTAACTTCCCAAAGTTTAAAAAGTAACACAGGGACACATGAACATTGTGGCCTTTTTATAACAAAAACCTGTAAATATGTAAATTTATGTTCAGTCACATATTAATATGCCTATTACTTGTGTATAAGACCCCTTTATTGTTAGTAATCAAAAAGAGATGTGCATGCAACCTGGTTGCAAAAAGACCTGAATAGCTAGGTAACCTGATGCTACTTGGTCTTACTGTAGAATTTTATTTAGGAATTGGACTGAGATTAGCTAAAATGTATCCACTTATTATTAAGGATTACACTAATAATAAGTGGATACTCTGTTTAACACTTTCAAGTAATGTAACTCTAGAAGATATTCATGGCTTGGCAGTGGCTAAATGATGCTAAGTTGTGGCCTAGCCTGCAATGACCGTACATATATACGTATCACACTGTGACCATGTTCAAGACACAATGTTTATGATTACAACATCGAGGACGTCGTAGTGGCACTGAAAGCCATGGTGCTGCCCAGCTAGATGCCATAAACTCACTTATTACCTGAACAAAGTTAGCTAGCTAAATGTGTCCATTATAGCCACTGCCTCAGTAACAACGTGACCTAGCTACAGTACCTAGTGTTAGGTAGCTAGTTTCTTGATGTAGATTTTAGGTGAGCTATGTATGTAGATTTGTTAAGGCAATCTAAATTAAGTAAGTTATCTAACTAGCATGCTAAGTCTGTTAAATTCTTAGTTAGCAAGCCAACTTCACTGATGTAATAGTGGCTTCTTAGCTGAGATGAAATGAGCACTGCAAAGACAGCTAATTATCCCCCCAATTGTCTGTAACCACAACTGTCTTTTGTTGCCTTGGAACGGTGTCCGATTTGAATGGTATTTGAATGGAAAATCACTATACTTTGTTTTTGCAACCAAGAGGCATGGCTGATGTCAATGTGACGTGTGTCACCCAGGGGTCTATAGTGTGTGCACAAATACTTTTGCACATATATAATTCCTCATACATCACCATAGGCAATAAGATATCAGTTGGAATGACCTGCCCTCATGGGCTAAGAAGAGCTTCTCTAGGTGCTGCTTTTTTAACATTGTCCTAATTATGTCTTAACCCTAATTAAGGAGTCCAGACAAGAAACAGGCATAATTAGTGCTGCAAGGCCTCTAAACACAGCATAAGCTGGAGAAGCAGTTCTCACCGAAAGATGTAATCTCCTGTTGACTTTTCTGACATGTGCATTCACAGCTCATAAGATTAGCTAATTAAGAAGTGTTCTGGTTGGGCAAAGAAGGAGGGGAAAGTGAAGAAGGGAGAAAGAGGGAGATGCAGGGTGGGAGAAAAATTAAAACAACAAAGAAACTTGAGGAATTATGTGAAATTTTGGGTATATTCATGAGAGAGACTTGGTGTGTCAGTCTTTTTCACTTTTTCTTTGTGCATATGTATGTTTGTGTGTGTGTGTTTTTATTTCTTGGTGGGGTCAAAATGTCCCCACAAGCATAGAAAAATCTGACAGTTTTGACTGCTTTAAAAACTGCTTTTCTATTATTATTATACAGTTAAAAAAATGCATCTTTTATTTAAAACACTAAAAGTGCTGAAATGTTTCCTTTTGTTTACTGAGACTTAGATTTAGGTGTAGGCATAGCATTGCTTAGCTTTATTAATAATTATGATGTAGAACGTCCTCACATGGATAGTAAGACTTGCATTTGTGTGTGTGTGTGTGTGTTGTAAAAATCTTCACATTTTTAATAATCTTTATTGTAGAATTTTCTAGTCCAATGCTCTATTTTAGCTCTTTCTATTTTCAGTGCTATTCAGTCTGATGGCCCTTCCTTTGTGATCATAACACAAAAGCAAAAATAAGGAATGAGATTGCAGTGTTGGCGTGTGTGGCAGACACATTTGTGATCATTTTATGCCCATCAGCACAGGCAGGTTTGTAATTGTAAAACAGGGTTGGGTTAGGAAAGGATGAATACATTATCCAGAGTTGTGCTTGGGTGAAAGGCAATCAAATAAGCTCCTCTCATTCCCTTTAAAAATAGAATGTGCTCAGTGCTGTGCAGTGACATTTTTAATAATTCCATACAGTTAGCTTTCACTTATAGATTTCATGTCACTTCTGAATTCATGTCACTCACAGTCACTCTGGATATGGATGTATGCCAAATGCATTAAATGTCACTAATTTGGTGGTTTAAAAAAAAAGGGCAGACATTATAAATGTGTTTTCTGTGTTATTAAGTTCTGTGAACTTTTCTCTTAAGTTTTTTTTTTTTTTTTTTTTTTTAAATTTATTGTATTATGATTAACTTAGTAACACTTTACAATAACAATTCATGAATAATCATGCACTAATACCTGAATGTAATACTTACTTAAATATGAACTAATGATGAGTTAAGGCATGTACTAATCATGAACTAATGAAGAGCTAACCTTAATTTTAACCTCCGTCATTCTCCATCCATTCCTCTTCAAATCCCTCTGTAGAATTAGTATGTACTCTGGGTGGCTAGGGCCTGGGTACTGCTCCTTTGCCCACAAGGGTGAAATTAATACAGTAACATTTATTCATTTAGCAGATGCTCTTATCCATTAACATTTAAAACCAGTGTTCCATAAGATTATTTTCCAGCGTTTTAGTCATGATGCAAAATGGGTTGAGATGAAATCATTGGTGTTTATTATTAGTGCGTCTTTCTACTTTCGATAAGGAGGATCAATGTAAATTATGAAAAGTAATCCGGCGCCATCCAATGATATTTGTGTACGTAGCTGCATATGATAAATTATATAAACAATTTGAAATTATGCATGTTTAATTCATTTTCTTTCTTATAGAGCATTTTTGATTTAGTTTACCCCTACGTGTTAATTAATACATAAACTAACATGTACTTAAGGTGGTTGTTATTCACACATGAATTCACTCACGTCGTTAAGGTTAGCTCTTCATTAGTTCATGATTAGTGCATGCCTTAACTCATCATTAATTCATATTTAGGCAAGTAAGTATTAATTCAGGTATTAGTGCATGATTATTCATGTACTGTAATTTAGTACTGTTAGTTAGTCTCACCCTTGCTTCCTTGCATAAGGAATCATCTGGATACTTTAGACTTGTACCTAAGAACTGCTGCTGTAATCCTAAAGTGTGACCTGCTCGTAATAAACATGCTTTCGACACATTCAGAACTGTTTGAATGTTTTATAGTATACAGTTGTAAAAGAGGAATGATTTCAAATACCGCAGTCCAGTGTCACCCATACAGGAAGGATTTTCTCTCTTTGAGTGTGAAAGAGAGAGTTCTGTCTTTTTTTTATTAATTTTTTTAATTTATACATTTTAATTTTTAATATTATCTTTTTAAAATGAACACTGACTTTTACACTGTTATGTAGTGGATACGATTTATACAAGCAAGAATCAAGGAAGTTGATGTAAAATCAAGGATGACACAAATGTCAGATTGTACAGATAACTGTGAGATAAGGTAGTGATGAAATGAGCCCAGAGAACAGCTGCCATGATAAATACAATTGAAGAGACATACTGTATGTTTATTAGTGGAATTATACGTAACTGCTATGAGTCTCACTATGTCAAAAATTGGTCTTTTTGCTCTCATTTTTTTGATTCGAGCCTATGTGTTTACTCTCGTGTTTGATCATTAAACAGAGTCATGCTGTGATTGAGAAAAAGTGAAAGTCCAAATGTGTTATCATTTCTTTTTGTTCTCTTCCACTGTATCACACACTATTTGCATAGTCTAGTCATTTCTGTAACTTCCTAAAATGATTTGAAATGGTATTTCAATTTGCATCTTCTCCGCCTCTCCTCTGTATTAGCTTCCTCTACGATTCTTATTCCGTCTGATTATCTCCTCTCGTCGTTCTCACACGTCTCTTTCCCTCCAGCTCTGTGCACCTGCTTCCCTCTGCTCCGTTTCTCTGTTTCTCTCTGTTATAATGGAAATTTTCTTATTTCTGCTGTTCTCTCAGGCAGAACAGACGATTGAAAGGTTAGCACCTCACCTCTATCTGTACCTTACTACCCTGATTAACTCCTGATTTCTGCTCAGAATGCTTACTCTATCTCAACTGAGCTTCTCTTAGCTGTACAGCTGTCCTTAGGATTTTATTTATAATATATTTATACATTGCAGTTGCACATGTAAAATTATTCTTATACAGTATGATGCTATCTCAGTGCAACTTCATATGTTTTAATTGTTTGAAGGAAGCAGTAAAAAAGGACTAATAAAGCTGTAGAGCATATAGCATAAAGAAATTACTATGCAAGATGCATCACATCTAAAAAGCAGAGATAATATCACAAGATAGGTACTTTAAGGAAAAAAAATAACCATCCACTATCTGCTCAATATTTCTCATCTGTCCTCCACCAGAGCACTTTCCCTCCATCCATTCACAATACGTTTTAAATACTTATGATGGACTTTAAAACTCTCACTTTAAAGCTTCAGTATGCTGTGAAGACATGCATACTGAATTAGTATTGATTAGTAGGCATTTCTGTAAAGATTTTTTTTTACTAATTTTCACAGATTCACAGATTTTACTAATTGTTCCTAGATTCACTGTACATGCTTAGCTGATAAGGAACAATAAAATCAAGCCGATGCAACAGTTAACCTGCTAGAGCCTGTCCTCATCGAGTCAGCTGATTAACTGGTGAAAGGGCCAGATCTGCCAAAATGGAAAAATAAATAAACATGATACATAAATGACTTAAAAAATAAAAAATAATCTAATTAATGAACAAATAAGCTTTTATGTGTGGAGGCCTGGGAAAACCCTTTACATGGTCAAATTTCAACATGTCTATTATTATTAGGATTACTATGATTATTATATTATAATGAAATATGAACTCATATTATTATGAAGTTCTGAAATTTGCAGGTTTTACTGAACTGAAATATGTTTCTCTTTGCATGTGTCTCTAACAGAAGTAGAAAAGTAGAATATAATTAAAGTGAAAAAGGCACTACAAGCAACTACTATCAAGCAACTACTATTTATTCATTTCAATTACATCTATGTTAATATACAGTAAATAAGAAACACATAATGCTCTCATGTTATCAAAGAATTAGAAGTTTATATATATAAACACTGTTCAGTGTGTTGTGCGTTCTCGGATGCTTTTCTGCTCACGATGGTTGTAAAGAGTGATAATTGCATGAATTGTATGAAGCAAGTGTACAGGTGTTTCTGTTAAAGTGGCCAATTATAACAATTATTATTACTATATATATATATATATGTATTGTATATTCCTGCCCCTCTTAATTACAATTTTCTATGCCTTAACTGGCATGTTTGCACTGGTTATGAGCATCTTTATGTTACTGAGCACCAATGAATACAATGTTTTATTTTCTCATTGTTGAAATGCAGCTCTGTTAGAACATATTAAAGCCCGCACAAAGTTTGACAAGATGAGAAAAGCACCTGATCCACATGACTGCTGTTTATATTGTTGTCATTAAATCCAAATGAGATTAGAGTCCTATATACAGTACTATGCCGTTGGCAGAAGCTTTTGTCTAGAGGATCATTAATCTGTCAACGCACTAGCAAATCATCCTAATAAACACCAAACCAGTGAACAATACACTAAGCTAATCACAGCAAATGACTCTGTGAACAAAAAAGCTGCTCCACTGCACAGAAATGGGATTTGTTGCTGTAATATAATGCTAATGACACGTCGAAAAAGCAGGTTATTCGCCTGCATGATTTGGTAATTTCATGAAATTGTATTAGAAATATATAAAGAAAAGAGTCTAAGGTCTTATTAAGAGGAATGCTAATTATGGGCTTTTTAGCACTGGTGGGGGTGCAGAATTTACGTGGATGATCTAAGAATATGCATGCAAATGAACACAGACACATCTTGCCATACTGGCTGCAACATATGTCCAAAGTGGACCTTTGTATGTTACAATGATAATGATAATAATAATAATAATAATAATAATAATAATAATAATATAATATCATTTCACACCACTTCATAGAGGAATGCTTAAAAGTATTTGACATATGGCTGTAGGTTTATGCTAACATGCAGGTAAGTTCCTATTTTCAGTCGAAAATGTTATACTTTTGAAAATGTGGGTTACAAAATGACCAATTCACTGTCATGATACTCGTACTCATACTCATAGGCTGCTACCCATAATGCTTCCAACCTGCATTTCAAAACTTAAAGTAGTACTTAGGACCCTAATCCCTCACCTCTTCCTCACCCACACAGAACACACAGATAGCAAGATGAATAGGGATAAACACGCACAAGCCAAGAAGAAGCAGAAATTGGCATTTTGGTCTGCTGTATTTTTCTCTTATCATTTTGCAAATATGATATTTCAATTCAAAATTGCCTAAAAGAATATTATTTACATTGAAAAGGGCACTGCATATGCCTGGATTGTGCTGTAGTGCAGAGTATGATGATTATGTAGGTTGAATGGTGTTTTATGACTGGCACATGCACATGAAGAAAATAGGCTACTGCATATGTATCTTTGTAGGAGTAAATGTCACAATAACAACATGGTGCTTTCTCTGAATCCCTCTCTCTCTGTGTCTCTCTCTCTCTCTCTCTCTCTCTCTCTCTCTCTCTCTCTCTCTGTGTGTGTGTGTGTGTGTGTGTGTGAGAGACAGAGAGAGAGAGAGAGAGAGCAGTGACAGACTGTAAATCCACTGTGCTGCTGTAGAGATCTACACTGGACTGTCATGTTATTCCTTGGAGCCAGTGAAAAACTGGCAGGCTTTGCCACACTGATAAATTACTGTGTGTGTGCATGTGTGTGTGTGTGTGTGTGTGTCGTGTGTGTGTGTGAGAGAGAGAGAGAGAGAGAGAGATTTTTCTGTTTAAATAAAAGACAGAGGACATGGGTCAGTGACTAAACTCACCTATTTGTTTAAGTAAAAAAAATAGTATTTTAACCACTTTTATAGATTTTTAAAAATCTAACTCTGCATAAATGACCCTGAAAATAAACTGTATGATAAATCTATATGGTATTTAAAATGTCTTTTTATGTATATCAAAGTAATCAAGACTAGCACATAAAGACTCTCTCCCCCTCGGTCATAAGACATTTTAATGTTGTAAAGATGTGTATGATTACTGATGTTCTCTTTTGTTCTATTTAATCATTTCTCATACTCAGTCTCTATCATTTTGTCTCTATCACTTTGCCTCTATCGCTTTTTTTGCTTGTTTTCTCATCCTTGCTCTTTCTCTCTTTCTCTCTTTCTCTTATCAGAAAATGAAACCTGAAATCATGAATGCATTTGCAGATGTTCTCTTTTGTCCTGTTTAACACATCACAAATCTTTAATTATACTGCAAAAAGACAGAGTATGCCTAAAACAGGAGAAGACAGATGAGACATGACTAGAATAAGAATCTAGCAAATCAGGCAACTAGAAGACTTCGAACAAGAGAACTAGGTTACTTGCGATTCACAGAATCAGGAGACTAGTCAGTGATTGACTAGCCAATAGGTGAGTAAGCAACCTACATACTGTAGAAGACTAGGAAATTACAGAAACATATCAGAAATCATTGGGATATTGTTAAGAACTGGAAATGCAAACACATGCAAGGCTTCACCAAATAAAAGGGGTATATAAAGTATGTAGAAGGTACACAAGAGACTGTGCGGTTACATGAAAATAATTTATTAATGAATGGCATGTCACACTTTTTAACAGTTTATAGTTAAATTATTGCTGCAGAACATCTTCAAGACAAGTTATTTCCTGTTATCCCTTACATTATAACAATGATAAACAGACATTTCCTCTCCAGCATGTCCTTTTCTCTCTTTCTCTCTGTCTCAAAAATGTAGCGTGCCATTTTACAGAGAAACCAGAATCGCAAAAACTCCTCTGTATTGAAAAGACTCCCTTGTTAGGAAATTTTGCACAAAAAACTTCACGACCAAACAGATTTGAGAATTCAACCATGCTGTGGTATAAATTATGATAAATACTTCTCTTGTTCTCTCTCTCTCTCTCTCTCTCTCTCTCTCTCTCTAGTTCAAAAAGGCATGTCCTGAGTTATTAGTGAGTTTGACCTTGTGAGTTCCTGTACCTAATGGAGCCTGCTTACCATGTGCCATTACCTTTAAATACCGACACTCACTTTACTATTGTCATTCCTGACAAATGACTGACACTGTTGATTAGCTTGAGCTAGTTCTATTAAATTATTATATGGCGTGAAGGACATATATTACATTAAAACAGTAACACATGTATTCCCCTAATACTGGCATCTCTTAACATTTAACAGCTGATATTAACTCAGTGAATATGGTCCTCTATGTACAAAAAATGATCCTGATAATTATTTCATCTATTTATTATTTGTTAAACATGCTTGTTTATTGTTATATATGAAGTAAGGGAAGAAAAATAATTTGTAATCAAGTGTGATAATCATTGAAACAATTTGTAAATGTAAATAGTAGATTTTCTGTGTGATTTTATGTGCAGTTCAAGAAGGAGCTCCATGGTGGTGGTCACAGGCAGGAAAAATGAAACAAGACTAATCTATAATCTGAACCAGAAGAACAGGCGAGAATCAAAAATCAAGAGACCAGAGCGTGGAAATAAGGTATCAGAGCAAAACAATGCACAACATAGATTTAACATTCCACACACACAGCAAGGTATAAATGGGAAAACTAATCAAGAACTAAAAGAAAACAGGTGCACACAATCAGGTGCACACAATCAGGTAATAAGCCAATGACATAATGGGGGAGACAGAGGACCAAAACAAACAGAAACAAACATGGGCTACAATGCAAAGAAAGAATCCCTGACTGTGTAAATTTGATGTCTTACAACGCTCTATCCGAGGACCATTGTTTTTTTTTTTTTTCCTGTATATATGCTGCCACTGGACACCAACATGAACATTCTATTAATTTTCATTGCTATGCTATAATTGCGCACACTAATATTTGAGCACACTCTTTTATTTTCTTCTGACAAACCCAAATGTCACTTATTCTTTATTAAACATTCAGTTGTGATACAAAGGTTCTGGGTTCCCTGGTAGCATTGAACCTGATGTTCTGTTGGTTCAAAGCTTATCTATCTGACCACTATCAAGTTGAGAGTATAAATTGTGAATGTGTACAATACAAGACTTCATTTTTTGTCTGTATATATACTGACACTAGACACATTTATTCATTATCTCTTATTAATTTGCATTGCTAGGTTGATAACACCCAATTGTATGTATCAGCCAAACCAAATGATGGGTGAAAACTTGTTGTTGTTGTTGCTTGTTTTTTTTCCCAGATTTTCTCCCTAATTTAGCCATGACCAATTCCCACCAGGTAGTCATGGCCAATTCCCATCAGGCAGGCAGCTATCAAATGACAGCTACCAACCAGGGAGGGTAAAGACTATCACATGCTTCCTCCGAAGGCACGTGAAGCCAGTCGAACACATCTTTTCAAACTGCTGCTCATGCAGTGTCAGGGGGCTCTGTAACACACATGGAGGAAAGCACTATCTGCCCACTTCTGCATGCATGAGCTCACAAATGCCCATGATTGGCTAGTGTCGCCATAGTTGATAGGGGAGAGAAAGAGTATGCCACCCTTCCCTCTCTGAAAGCACGGCCAATTTTGCTTTCTTTGGCTGCTGGCCACAGATGGTTGTGGCATCATCTGGATTCGATCTACTGATGATAAGGTGAATACTTTTCTGTTGTGCCACTCAGGAGCCAACTGAACAAGTGTAAAGAGTGTGTAAAGGACATCAAAATGTGGATGTTGAGTATTTCCTCCTTTTTAATTCCAAAAATATGGAAGTGCTGTTATTCTTTCCAAATGCTGCTAGAAGCTAGTTGTTTGCTTTCATGGGAAAATATGATGGGCATTTGATTTTATCAAGTGTAACCTTGGTGTGACTATTGATTTAATCTCTTGCTTAAAGCTCATGGAGAAAACACTACTGGGCCAGCCATGTCTTATCAAAGAAACATTGCATCTTCTTCTCTGTAAGAAACATAAGAAACATACTGATATTACATCATGCAGACAAAATGCTACATCTTACCTATAAAAGTCTAAAAGTTCTTCCAACAAAATACTGGTTTATTTAAATGGAATATTACATTTCCTTCCCCTAGATAAGGATTCATGTATGGGGTTCATAAACATAGAAAAAAAATCTAGCATCAAACCATCTTTATGACATACACATGCCGTATGTGCACTCATACACACCCACACACAGTACTTTGTAAAAAATGTGTTTAATCTCTGCTGAGGAGAGGTACAATTAGGAAATAGCTTCACGTTCTTCACTTGCTGCCTTTCATTACACTAAAGCGTAGGATAAACATTCTGGACAGATTTGATTTATTTATTAGGCATGACTCAGGGACTGGTGTACAATAGGGTCCATAAATCTGAGTCCTCTACCAAGAACACTTTATTTCAGTTACCCAACTAGAATACATTTTGGCAAATGTTGAAATATGAAGTGCTAGTTAATAAGAAAATTAACAGTGTGTGTTACAATCCTATATGTGTTACATGTGTATATGTGTACATATTGTATATACTGCACATAAACATGAAGATTTTGATGACTGTTTCTTGAAAGTGGATGTTACCTTAGTTGATTTAAACTACAAAAATAAAATAAAATAAAATAATAATAATAAATAAATAATAGTAGCTATTAAGTCCATATTATTCTTTTATTGTATGCATTTATGGATTTGCAATAGGATGAGTATCTTACCTTATCACAGCTCTATAATACTTTAAATTAACCGACACACATGCTATCAGTAAAAACCAATTTAACCCTTAGTAACCCTTATAGTTAGTTCTTGATAGTTCTTGAAATAACTATCACGAACTATCAAGAGAGGGTATTTAGGGAGAAATATAACTATAAAACAGAAATATAACTCCATACAAAGTGTGTGGGATGGGTGTGCAGATGTCTTTATTTACCCCTTGAATTAGAACCACATTACTAAATATGTCACACAACCAATTTTCAGTGTAAGATTAATATTTATTTTCTGTTTTAGTGGAAACTGCAGCTCATACATTCAGCTGCCAACTTTTGTTTATTTCTCATCTTGGCAGAAAAGAGATTATGTGTGTTAATTTGCATGCTTTGTGAAGGCAAACATTTATTTCCTCACAATTGAATGGTGTGCCAAAAAGCTAAATGTTGAGGCATATATACACTCTCCATCCACTTTGTTAGGAACACCTGTACACCTGCACAGTCATGCGTGGCAGCAGAGAAATGCAAAAAATCAGACAGGTACAGGTCAAGAGCTTCAGTTAATGTTCACATCAAATATCAGAATGAAGAAAAAGTGTGAGCTCTGTGACATTGATCGTGGCATGGATATCAGATGAGCTGCTTTGAGTATTTCAGAAATTGCTGATTTTCACGCACATCAGTCTCTAGGAGTTTACACAGAATGGTGCGAAAAAACAAAAAACATTGAGTGAGCGACAGTTCTTTGGGTGGAAACGCCTTGTTGATAAGAGAGGTCAGAGGAAAATGGCCAGATTGGTTCGAGCTGCCAGGAAGGATATAGTAACTCATATAATCACTCTTTACAACTGTGGTGAGCAGAAAAGAATCTCATTGGGTTCCTCTCCCGTCAGCCAAGAACAGGAATCTGAGGCTATTATGGGCAAATGCTCACCCAAACTGGACAGTTGAAGATTAGAAAAAAAAATCACCTGGTCTTTTTCCAGTCTTCAACTGTCCAGTTTGGGCGAGTCTGTGCCCATGATAGCCTCAGATTCTTGGTCTTGGCTGACAGGAGAGGAACCTGATGTGGTCTTCTGCTGTTGTAGCTCATCCACCTCAAGGTTTGATTTGTTATGTGCACCATTCTGTGTAAACTCTAGAGACTGCTGTGTGTGAAAATCTCAGGAGATCAGCAGTTTCTGAAATACTCAGACCAGCTCATCTGGCACCAACAACCATGCCATGGTTAAAGACACAGAGATCACACTTTTTCTTCATTCTGATGTTTGATGTGAACATTTACTGAAGCTCTTGACCTGTATCTGCATGATTTTATGCATTGTGCTGCTGCCTCATGATTGGCTGATTAGATAACTGCATGAATGTGCTTGTGTACAGATGTTCCTAATAAAGTGGATGGTGAGGGTATTTTAATTTGATATAAGAGATTCTGAAACAGCTATAATTGTGGCTATTTACTCAAGGTCAATAAGCGTTTTCCTGTTTCTTTCTCCCCCTCTGTTTTTCCTACTTATCTCATTATTTTTCTTCCTTCTTCTTTCAATCTCTCTTCTCATTTCTCAGTGGACAATGATGGCATTCGTGCCCAGGGTTTATGCTGCCTCACTCTTGATTAATTGACTTAATTACAGCACACTTTACACACACACCCTGGTTAATTAAAAAAAAAAAGAAAATGAAAAAGAGAGTGTGTATGCTGTAAATGACTTTGTCACTCCCGTGTGGGTAAACACACGCCCAGACACTCTCTCTCTCTCTCTCTCTCTCTCTCTTTCTCTCTCTCTCTCTCTCTCACACACACACACATAAATGTGTCAATATTGAGCAGCTCTATAATGTTCATTGAAAGCATTCTATGTTTATAAGGCAACCTTAGCATGGCCTTTATCAAATATAATAACATCATGATGCCACAGGGTAGTTAATTTACCTTTGTAACCATAGCAATGGATTAAATTTGTATTTGTGCAGCTTTAGAGAGAGAAAACTGTCAACTTGAAAAAATAAAACATTACTCTTAGACAGGGAGAGACATTAGGCCACAAAATATACAGCAACATTTCACTGTTATTAGGGGTCCAAGCACTCCTTGCTTTTGTTCTGATTTTTCTTATTATTATTCTCCAATAAATCATGAGGTAAGGAAAGACTGTAAGGCCCTGAAACACCAAATTTGGCAGAAAGGTAAAGAGACCCACACTGACCTGATTGTGGCACTATAGCATATTTTATGCTTTATCACTTATTGCGAAATCACACAGTTTCTGTCATCCATTTCACATTTGTCTCAGCCTTATTTTCTATAGATTCAAATTCCACATTCTTTTAAATACATTTTTGAACTGTATTTAAAATTACAATCTGCAACATTTCAGAGCAGAATAATAAACACAAAATAAACACAAATATGCTGTTTCTTTGCTGTCCTTGCATCCTATATCTAATATCGAACTCTTTCTCCACCCACCATTTTCTATTTAAGAATTTGTACTTATGGGCATTAATTTTCTTTATAAAATCAAAGTGTACTGTTCCCTATTCCCACCAACATCACTATGGGAACAGGGTCAGCAGCAATGTGGATTGGATAGAAGGTTGTTTATGCTACTCTAGAGGTAAGCAGACATGTCACTTGTGTGCCATTTAATTATGTAACATATCAGTTTTAGAGTGAACATACTTTTTTCCTGCAGATTTCTTGACCTACACTAAACAAAATCACCCAAGGACTCAAGGACTATCACGTTCTGTTAAGCTAAGTGTGTGTTTGTGTTTGTGTGTGTGTGTTCCTGAAGTTACAGGTCACACGCATAGACATACACACATGTCTGAATTCCAATAACTCAATACGTGGGAAAAAAAAAAAAAAACAAGGTCAAGGAGAACCAAGAAAGTTCAAATCTTTCACACAAAGCACACATTCAAGGCACACTTACTGGAACACATACTGAGGTTTCTCTCCACAACAAAACACCTTTGAATTGTTATTGTGCTAATTAGTTCTAGAGCAGGAGTTCTCAAACTTTTTTGCAGCCAGGGACTTCTTTAATTGTAAAATAAATTTCATGGATCACCTTAGTACATCCATCCATACTGCTTATCCTACACAAGGGTTGCAGGGGAGCCTGGAGCCTGTCCCAGGGAACTCGGGGCACAGGGCGGGGGACAACCTGGACGGGGTGCCAACCCATCAGAGGGCACAATCTCACACACACTCACACACTACGGACAATTTGGAAAAGACTACAACGCATGTCTTTGGACTAGGAGTGGAAACCAGAGTACCTGGAGAAAACCCCTGAAGCACGGGGAGAACATGCAATCTCTGTGCACACCCACCCCCACCCCCCGGAGGTGCGAAGTAAATGTGCTAAACACGAAGCCACTGTGAGTGCCTTAGTACAAACTTATTTAAATTTTAAACATGTACAAAAAAATATACTGGCTATTAATTGAAGACAGAGATTTTTAATTCCTCCTCATAGAAATTTCTACTCACAGGACACATTATTATTATTATTATTATTATTATTATTATTAATAATAGTCAAATAAATTCTAACTTTAATGATGGATAGCATTAATAGGCCTGTTTGAAATTGTTACTAATTGTTCACTATAAAAAATAGACAGTTTTAACTTCCTCTATATTTAGTGTACATATAAGCATGTACTATTCGTAGATTCTGTTTACTTACTTTAATATTTCATGTATTTATTGCATCATCCTGACTTTTTATCAAAGCAGTGCTCTTGTCTTTTAGCCATACTTTCACACTAGCAAGTGACAAAGCAACAAGTGAACATTATTTTAAATATGTATGCTTATGCGTCACAAAAGTCATAATCACCACAGGGTCAGCGGCAAGCAACAAAGTGACAATGTGACATTTCAATTGAGATTTTCTCAAATCATTGGCTCAAATGATTAAAATTGTGCGTGGGAAACCGAAGAAACCTTGGACCACATGCACCACAGGATTGGTCCGAAGTTTCTTCAGCTTCCCACACACGACTTTACTTCCCACCTGCAATTAATTCCCATTTATTGTTTGAAGTGCAAAAATGGAAGAAAACATATATCCATGATTTCATGTGTTTTCATAAGAGGTCATAATATGACCTCTCATTAAATGTGTATATTACGAGGAAGAATAAAGCTAGCAGAGATTGCTGGTGCCGCTGATGCATGTATGTAGCTGGTAAAGTTAGCTTGCTTTGCTAATCTTCCAGTGAAGCTAGGATGATGGCTTGCACATAACATCAAAAACAAAAGCGTATGAGTCACTAGTGTAAGAGCTAGTGTGAATGTAAGGTTACACTTGGGAAGCTAGAGAAGAATACCAAGTGTGACTTAGCCTCATTTGTTTCCATGAGTCTTTAATAAACTGACAAATCAATACTGGAGAAAACTCTACTCATAACATAGAAACCAGACTAAATAAAGTCATGAAACTTGACAGAGTAGAGAACTTGGAAATGCAGGAAAAAATATTGCTTATTAATGCTGCATGAACAATCTCTCTCTCTCTCTCTCTCTCTCTCTCTAAACTCATTGCATATAAACACTATCATAAATATGCCTTTCCTTGAATTTTCCAGAATTGCCCCTCTTAATTCTTCATTAACTCTGTGAAGCATTGACTAAAGCCCTCAATCCCTTTCCTACTCCAGAGCCTGAATATGTGCTTCATTAATCTCGACTTGGAGATGGGTAAATAAATGCTCAGCGTCCCTCTCCACACTTATTGTGATTAACACTTCCCATCTTCATCAAATTTCTCTATATCTTTTCTTCCGTGCTTATGTTATCCCCTCTTCTCTATTTCTCTCTCTTCCGTTCTCTTCTCTTACTCTGTCTCCTTCCCTTTTTGCAGTATTTAGAGAGTGAGCTCCGTAGAGGATTACTGTCGGTTCGATTCAGTGTCTGTGGCACCAGTGAATGTGTGTGTGAATGAAGTGGCCAGCTTTACTTTCCTTTGCTCTCACATGGTGCCTCTCAGCCAAGCCACTACACCACTCTCTTTTTTATATTCAGTGATTTACTATATTCTAAACACATACAAATACAGATATGAATAGCAGGTGCACTTTTTTTTCCGTTCATCAAATTTGTCAACAGTTGCTCCAGATGCTCTGTTGATTTCATCAATGGCGGGGAAATTTGCTCTTCTCTGCTACTTTAAATCTCTATTTGAGCTGTTTGGTGCCATAATTCTGAGCGGTCACGGGGCTGCTCGAGCCGCTGTGCTTGCTTTGTATAGTGCTTGTGCAAATACGACTTTGGTGTAACATATCCCTTTTTACTCCCCAGCAGAGCTAACTCTCTGTTTATTTTCATTCTCACTCTCACTTTCTCCTTTAATAACAAGCCTATGGTTTGCTAAATATGTCTTCTTTCTGCTACAGTCTGTGTCTTTGAGAGTGAGAGACGCAGAGAAGACTTGTGTGTGTGTGTGTGTGTATGTGTGTGTTTCCCAGATCAGATTATTTATAAAGCTCTGCTGTCCTCAGGGACCCCATCATCCCTCCAACCATATGCTCAGTACAAATCCCATTAACAACAACAAACTAATGTAATTGGACATCACTAAATGCAGTATTAAAGTCAATAATTAGTGCACTAGTGCTCTGACTTACTCTTTGGTTATTACCTAATCCACTATTTTGGGAGTTCATGTAGTATGAGAGCCGATCGGCAATGAAAAAATGACTTCACACTAGAAAAAAAGATGCAGACATGGTGGATTCTTTCTCACCCTAGGGTTAAGGATGACAAGAAGTAATAGAGAATACAAACCAAAAGACAGCCAAATGAGAAAAAAAAAATAGCTAGCTTATAGTACTTTTCCACCCATGTTAGTAGGTGGTTGCTCTGGAGGTTATGGGGTGGTGACTGTAACGAATTTGGCAGCAGGAAACACAGCACACAGGGGTAAGAATGCATGTGAGCTTTTATTTTTATCTCGTGCCTCTTGGCACAGGAGATTAACGTCAACGAAAAGAAAACAAACAGAACTGCTGTTTAGATTTGTTACTGTACTGTGTTGGCGAGCAGTGTTAAGTGGAATGTTCACACTACAGAGCAAAAAGCAACTCATTTTCCATTTATTTTCAATGTACGTGACAGTACATATCCACAAGCAGCAACAATAATGGTCGCAACACACTCACAAGAGACAAACTACAAGCGACATGAGCGACTTCTCGCCTGCTAGTGTGAACGTAGGGTTGGTCAGAATTGCTTTCCAATTATATTTGTGATTCAGTCTGTTCTCACCATCAGCCAAACAGCAAAAGCATCTGTCAGCCACCTGTTCTTTTGACGCACAGCACTTTTGACATACGCTGCTGTTAAGATGGATGAAACAGGTTAATAAAATCAGCAAATCAATAAATTCAACAAAATATCAGCCTTAAAGTCAGCAATTTAGATGCATATACAGTGGGGTCCAAAGGTCTGAGTGCACTAGTGAAAATGCTTCTATTTTGCATTCTTTTCTAATTTAATTCAACTATTTTTATTATTAAGTTATATTATTGACAACAACATTAGTGAAAAGTAGAATATTTTAAATATTTACATGAATTTCAGAGTTCTTAGTATTTGGTATGTCCCCTTTGTGTGCACTCGAGGCATGGACTTTACAAGTTTGTGCAAAATCCTATGATCCATTTTAGATCAAATCCATCAGCGTGTCGTCTGAACACATGCTTCAAAAGAAGAGATTAGACGTGAGGAAAATCTGATCTTTCGTACAAAGCAGTTAAGATAGTCAATATGACAAATTTGCTTACATTTAAATAGGGACCTAGAAATTGCGCAACATCTTGATTATTAAATATTCAAGATACTGAACATTTAATTTCTTTGATTTAAATACTTCAAAATTCTAAACCCTTCTGTTTATTTCCAATTTTAAATAAAAAAAAAAATCCCGGATTTTTAATATGGTCTCACACTGTGTAACACAGACCAAAGTCTTTAAAATGACCCACACATCCTTCATTTCTGAATCACTCCAACAACATTTCTGCTCTTCTTCCTTTTTTAGTTGACCTTAGACTTTTCCTTCTGTTGTCACTTCTCTGTGCTAATGTTTTAAATCAACAGCTTCAAAAGATGTGAGAGAGCGTTATATAGCGTTGGGAGACCGTTGTAGTGTCTGTTCACACAAGCCCTCTAGATAATTTCATGGGAATTGTAAGATTGGCGTCCTCAGGCATGGGTGATTAGCATGTGTTAATTAATCATCATTGTATTAATCAACTATAATCAATTACATTACTTTATGGTGATAAAATTTTTAGCCGATAAGTGGTGTAGTTATTTTAGTTATACCATTTATGGGTATAAGAGTGTGGTGTTATGTTAGAAAATCAAACCTGTTCAAGTGGAGCCTATTAGTGGCAGATCACACATTCTAATTTAAGAAGATGAGTGTGTGTGGTGTGCAGGTGTGCATGCATTGCATAAATATTCATTAATTACTTTTAAGCTTTTAAGTACACCCCCCCCACACACACACCCACACCCACACACCCACCCGCACACACACATGAATAGGACTCAGAGTTTAATTAAGTGAAGTGTTGGAGAAGAGAGTCTGGGGTTTTTTTTTTTTGGGCTGGAGAGAAAGAGAGAGAGTGAAAAAACTGTGCATGTGTGTGGATAGGAATTTTGCACAGTTTTCTTTTTCTTTTTTTTTTACCAAAAAAATAAAAAATAAAATAAAAAACAAAGACTGCAGCTTTTGTTAAATAAAATAAATTAAGGAGCCAAAGGGTTTCTTTTTTAGACAAATGAATTAGCTGCATTAATAACTATGTCAATGGATGGTCCTCACAAGGATAGTAAGACAAATGTGTGTTTTTTATTTTAATTTTAATTGATTTTTTTAATACCAATTTTGAAATAGAAAAATTTGTAGCTACAAAAAAGATTGTAACATTATTTTGTTAGTGCCACAGGAAAACAAGATGCGCTGTTTGTATGTTTATATGCAATATTTTAATATTTAACAAATGTGCATTGCAAATCAGCTGAAGCTTTTAATTTAACTTTAAATTCTTATGATCAACATAATTAAATTTATTTTCTGATTAGGTTATAACTATGACAAGACTGCAGTCAGTAGCCACAATGATTGACCAGCAACTGCTTGGAAGTCCTGTTTCACACTCGCCTGTTGGACATCAGGGAATTGGATAAAGGTCAGGGCCAAGAGAAATGATGATATCTAACACTGCGGCCACAATCCTACTTAACCCTGTGCTCATATCTGCTGTGACATGACAAAGCAGTGTGGCAAAGCAAAATTACGAGCACTGGAACCCAGATAGTAAAGTTGGTGTGGCCCAGATGTTGGCCACAACTGTCATTTTCTTGAGGTTCATATAGCACGTGGAATGATGGCACAGAAATGGCTCACAAGCCATTTCTGGAACTCAGTCACTTTACAGCCACTTATGCAAAAGTACAGCCATTTGTCCATTACTGGGAGCAATCTTCATTTTAAATAGATTTATTTATTATTTATGCCCATTTGCCAAATGCTTTACCCTTAACTTGTCTTTCGTTTTGAGTATTGCCCAGCCCTTTTCTTTGATTGTCTGAGTGGTTTTAATAAAACTCATAAACATGCACCTATATCTGTCTACCTCGATGACAGTTACTTTAAGTTAATAATCATTTTAAAAGTACAGCAAAAGAGAAAACTGTAAACTACCCATTTACTGCTAAATAAAAATCCAAATAAAATAAAATATACACAGAAATGTGCAAATAAACATGAATCAATGTGGAGAAAAATATAAGCTTTATATTTGCATTAATAAATTAATAAACATAGATTGACTACAAGTTACAGCATAAGCTATACACCATGCGAATCAGTAACATTTAAATGTCTATTTGAAAATATAAGTATGAATCCATATACAGCACAGATTCTCCACTGAAACACTGATTAATTGAGAAAATTGAGATTTTTAGAGAATTTAGATTTTATATTTATTAATTTATATTTATATTTTTATCCTTTTATTTATACAGGGTGTCCTAAAATTCTCCATACATAGGAGAAATTAACAAAGAATGTATGAAAATCATTCTCATGGCTGGATCGGGAAGCAAGGTTGCGACGGATTTTAACAAGAAACATGGCAAGCACATCACACACAATATATATATATGTATATAAAATGTGACCCTCACGATTAACCTACTACAGATGGTTAAGTCTGATGAATGTTGATTCTAAGATATTGGCAAAAAACAGTTAGGAACAGAATGAGTAGCTCTCTGAATTGAATGATAGAAACAGAACAGACCTGTGTTATAAAGTTTGATAAAATGTGTGGAATAATTGCATATAATGAGAGATTTGCTACTGAAAGGACAGGGATAAGTCTACGAAATAGTGAGCTTAGATCAAAAGGGAAGCTTTCAATCTTATTTCAATAGAGTACCATAATGGAGAGTAATGAAACATTACGCGTTTATCGAAATGATTAAATAAATGTTAATAGGATCCTTATGGAACACTTTGACTTACACAGAGAAATAAAACAAGGATGTGTGGAATAAAAAGGCAGTATTTCAAAGACCAAGCGGAAATAAATGTCATAAGTTTCTTAATTTACAGTAACCTGTAGACAAAGCTTAATTACAGCCAGGGCAAAAGTGTGTGGATGGCTTAGATGGGTGCATAAATGTCGATCGAATGAATGACAAACCCATAAATTGCCACTGTTATGCATAAAGATTAGGGAGAAAATTAAAATATTACATTTAACAATAATTAGTGATAGAGAAAAGAACATGAAGTTAAATGTCAACCTGATAAATGGAAAGTATCTGATTACAGATGTAGAAACTGAATAATCAGAACAGTTTTTATGAAGTTATTGTCTCTCGTTATAATAATTCCGTCAGACAATAAGTATGAGAGAGAGTGGGGTCAATTGTAACACTATCGATTGCTTCAATCAGCAACAAGCTACAGTGATGACACCTACCTTGCACATGCTCAGTAGTGTCCTTTGCCTGCCTGCAAAAAAAGAACAGTAATGCTGATCTAAAGAATTTCTCATCAGAATTCAGATTTTAAGGTGCAAAAATCTCATTTTCCAAAATCATTATTGAGTTATGTGTTCATTTTGTATGCAGAACCAGAACCAAAACCAGAAAAGGCTAGTTTTGATCACTGTCTAGTTCACATGATTAGTTAGTCAGCATATCAGATTTCAAGATGGTTGACAGTGTAGGGTTAGTTTTAACAGTGTTATCAATCCATGTTTTTAAGTATTTAACAAAGCTCAAAAGAGATTCCATTTAAGTCAAAATGGTTTTCTACTTTGCTCAAGGATGAAGCTCAAAGACCAGAGCACAGCAGCTATTATTCATATGATTGACATTTATGAACCCACTTAAGAATACGCTTTAGCAAAGAAAGTGCTTTGTGTACAGTGGAGAACACTGTACACCTTCGTCTGGAGAACACTGTACACCTTCGTCTGGAGAACATTGTACACCTTCATCTGGAGAACACTGTACACCTACGTCTGGAGAACATTGTACACCTTCGTCTGGAGAACACTGTACACCTTCGTCTGGAGAACACTGTACACCTTCGTCTGGAGAACATTGTACACCTTCATCTGGAGAACACTGTACACCTTCGTCTGGAGAACACTGTACACCTTCCTCTGGAGAACACTGTACACCTTCGTCTGGAGAACATTGTACACCTTCATCTGGAGAACACTGTACACCTTCGTCTGGAGAACATTGTACACCTTCATCTGGAGAACACTGTACACCTTCGTCTGGAGAACACTGTACACCTTCCTCTGGAGAACACTGTACACCTTCGTCTGGAGAACATTGTACACCTTCGTCTGGAGAACACTGTACACCTTTGTCTGGAGAACATTGTACACCTTCATCTGGAGAACACTGTACACCTTCGTCTGGAGAACATTGTACACCTTCGTCTGGAGAACATTGTACACCTTCATCTGGAGAACATTGTACACCTAGTACATAAGGGTTATTTTCCTGCATTACAGAAACTTGCAAAAAATATACTTATACAGTATCTGTCACAGACCTAATTAATTAAGATCTTACAACTGACCCTGCACCATATTACAAATGACCCCATCCATACTCCTTTGGTCCTTTGATGTAATTTTATCCATCCTCTGATATTAACATGAAACATATTTTTTATTTTATGGATACTTAACAATTGTACCTATTTACAAAAAGTACCTACTTCCAAAAAATATGTTTACAAAAAATAGTTGTAACTCTTTACAACAGTGGTGAGAAGAAAAGCATCTCAAAATGCACACCACGCCAAGCCACATCAGGAGAAGACCACTTCACAAAAACAGGAATCTGAGGCTACAGTGGGCATGGGCTCAGTGAAACTGAACAGTTGAAGAATTTTGCCTGGTCTGATGAATCTCAATTAATATTGTGATATGCAGATGATAGGGTCATGAATCCATGGACCCAAACTGCCTTGTGTCAACAGTTCGGCATGGTGGTGTTGATGTAATGGTGTGGTGAATGTTTTCTTGGCACACATTGGGGCTTTTAAAACCATTCGAGCATTGTTTGAATGCCACAGCCTATCTGAGTATTATTACTGCATCCCTTTATCACCACAATTTACCCATCTTACCCATCCACCCATAATGGCTACTTCCAGCATGATAATGCAGCATGTCACAAAGTGCAAATCGGCTCAAATTGGTTCCATGAACATGACAGTGAGTTCAGTGATCTTCAATGGCGTCCCCAGTCGGCAGAGCTGAATCCAATAGGACACCTTTGGGATGTGGTAGAATGGGAGATTCGCAGTACGAATGTGCATGCAACAGTTTTTTAAAATTGATTTTTGAAGTGAAAAGAAATAAATACAACCTCAGCAGAAAAATATATATTTTTTAAAATTCTGCAAATGTTATTACACACTTACTTTATACTGATGAGCTTAAAAAACAGGAAAAAAAAATCATAGTAATTGTGGAATGTGCAAAAGTTTGGCCACCCTTCCAGTTGTGGAGTCTCAGAACTTAATTAACTCATTAGGCTTTAACTGACTTAATTAGAACTTCTTAGGCAGGTCAAAAATTGTCATTAGGTTGTCATTACTGTCATTATTAATAACAATTCCAGAGCATAATAAAATCTTTGATTCAACAACCATGGGGTCTTTTAAGCAGCTAATAGAGGATCTGAAAATGAAATTAACTGATGTCTACAAAGCAGAAGAAGGCAATGAAAATATATCAAAGTGCTTTAAGCTCACAATTTCCACTGTTGAAAATTAAATTAATAAATGGCGGTTAAATGGAACTGTGGAAGTCAAGGCAATAGAATATAGAACTGACAGATAGAACTGCAAACTACACTACATGGCCAAAAATTTGTGGACACCTGACCATCACACCTATATGTGCTTGCTGATCATCCCATTCCAGATTTATTCCCCCTTTGCTGTTATTATAATCTCCACTCTTCTGGGAAGGCTTTCCACTAGATTTTGGTGTGTGGTTGTGGGGACTTGTGTTCATTCAGCTACAAGAGCATTAGTGAGATCAGGCACTGATGTTGGGTGAGGAGGTCTTGGGTGCAGATGGAGTTCCAGTTCATCCCAAAGGTGTTCAGTGTGGTTGAGGTCAGGGCTCTGTGCAGGACACTTGAGTTCTTCCAGTCTTCATGAAGCTTGCTTTGTGCACAGGGGCATTGTTATGCTGGAACATGTTTCAGCCTCTTAGTTCCAGTGAAGGGAAACTGTAATGCTAAACTATACAAAAACATTCTAGACAACTCTGTGCTTCCAACTTTGTGGCAACAGTTTGGAGAAGACGCACATATGGGTGTGATGGTCAGGTGTCCATAAACTTAAGTCCAGAAAGGCAAAGGAAATCCCCCTATATGACACTAAGGACCTGCAGGAAGGTTTAGCTGACACACGAGCGGTCGCGCACCATTCTACTGTGCAATGTTGCTTGCACAACTACTTCAAGAAATACAAGATGAAGCTTTTGGAAAGGCCTTTTCTGTCCCCTGACTTGAACATTATCTATGTGAAAATTTGTGTGTAGATCTTAACCATGCTGTGCATGCAAGGGTGTCCATTTTGCACATGCCACTTACTAATAAAAAAAAAATAGTTTGCTGCAGATTGTGTTTACAAAAATCTACAAATTTTGGCCAAGGGTGCCCAAACTTTTGCACATACAACTGTATAAAATGTGCTTTTCCTCAATCTGGACCTTGGGCTTGAGGAAAAACTCCAATAAAACTGTGTGAATAGATCCATGCAGCTCTACTGAGTTGTTATAGTTAACCTTGCATAGTTTGTTCTACTTAAGCACGTTTGTTGGAAAGAACTGAGTCATTAAATTGAGTTCTACTGCCAGTCAGTAATAAACTGGCAAACAGGCAGAATACTGTTTCTTGGAAACGGTGCCATGGTAGGGTGAAAAAAACCTTTTAAACATTTTTTTAATATTTTAAAAAAATTCCTATTGATTCATTACCACTTTTTGATTTCCCACTTTTTGATGGACACCTAGGGTGATAATGTGTTAAATGCTGGTCCAGCCGTAAGAATGGTGAGGCAGGATGCATGTACAAGAACAATGTAGTAATGTAATTTAGACCCAGACACATAATCAGAATGACTTTCTGACTGAGTAAGACGCTGACACTTAGATTTGATGCACCACTGGTGTGCTTTCTAAAGGAATCAGGATGTGAACAGTTATAATGCCACACTCACTATATCATCAGCTGATGATCTTTATTCTGTTTGGCTTTAAGGGAGAGGAACTGAAGCTGTGATTAAATGTTGCTTTTGTTCCAAATGAATCTGGGAAAAAATGGTGTGTGATGCCCAACCTTGCAGGAAGACATCACTGCCGTGTTGGAAGATCAGCAGCAAGTCCAGAAAACACCATGGTGCACTTGACAGCTTTCACAATAACAAATAAATGTGTGCCTGAAGCAGGCCAGGTCTGATAACCCGCTGTTAGAGACTGATGATTATTCAGAACAATCCCAGCTGGCAGCTCAATCAAGGCAACACAAAAGAGTTGCACATTGGGAGAAGACAAAGAATGCTACTCTCGTTATCAAAGCTGAGAACTAATGAATCTCTCTCTCTCTCTCTCTCTCTCTCTCTCTCTCTCTCTTGACTCATAGGCTCCTGAAGAAGCCGGCCCCCCAGCCTCCACTTGAGAAGATGAGACCACCCTCACGTGCCAACCCAAACAACACAAACACAAACTGCTTTCAACATTCAACAATTTTCCCCAACACATTAGGCGGTTTTCAGAGTCAGTAACTTAATTTCAAAAGCAACGTTAGTATTTACTCTGGGAATGCTCTATTCATTCAGATTCCACTTACACACGTGTTTAGTATTCAGACATCAATAAAAACTCAGATTCAGACTTACAGTCAGGTCCATAAATATTGGGACAGTGACACAGTTTTGGTAATTTTGCCTCTGTACACCACCACAGTGGATTTGAAATGAAGCAGTCAAGATGTGACTGAAGCGTAGACTTTCAGCTTTAATTCAAGGGGTTTAACAAAAATATTGCATTAACCGTTTA
>CM040468.1:18857901-18917452 GCA_022758105.1 Pangasianodon gigas | reverse complement strand
GAGGAACTCTGTAAAAAATGGCTGTAATTCCTAAACGGTTAATGCAATATTTTTGTTAAACCCCTTGAATTAAAGCTGAAAGTCTATGCTTCAGTCACATCTTGACTGCTTCATTTCAAATCCACTGTGGTGGTGTACAGAGGCAAAATTACCAAAACTGTGTCACTGTCCCAATATTTATGGACCTGACTGTAGATTCAGACCTAGTCTCTAGTCTCAAACTACACTTAGATTCTGATTTAGGTAATACAAGACTCAGATTAAGGTTCAGATTTAGATCCAGAATCAGACTTGAGTCCAGACTCCAAAACCAAATCAAGTGGTCAGAAATATGTGTGTGTGTGTGTGTGTGATGGAGAGGGTCATGTTATAAAATTTGTGGAATGCTAAACTCTTTCATTCTTTTTCTGTCTGTAGCTCCCCCATGACTCCAATATTGATTTGGTAATTGAGATAGAAAACAATATAAGTAAGACTTGATGTAGCTGCATCAGAAAATGCAGACTCATCATGTCAGTGCTGTTCTGTATATATGAGTGAGAAAGAGAGAGACAGATAGAGCAACTATCTAGGGAGACAGTTGGCATCACTGTAATCTTTTTTTTGCTGTGATGGCATTTTGGTAACCTTGAAGCTGGCCAGCTTCTTCTAATACACACACACACACACACAGAGTCTCTCTCTCTCTCTCTCTCTCTCTCTCTCTCTGTCTCATATTATCTTTGTTAAGTATCTTGTATTTTACTGTAGCAAATGAATACTAGGCCTACACTAAACCTATAAACCCAACCTCTACAGTCAAAACAAAATCTTTTGGCTTTTATTTTTTACTCTTTCTTTAAAGAAAGAAAAATCCTCTAAAATAATGTCCCTAAGCTGCTGTGAGTCATCCTGGCCAGCCTGTAATAGTAATTTACAGTATGTGCTCAGGTCAGGTTTGCCATAAGTTTTGGATACATGCATCATTTCAGATACACCATCTCAGATAGTAAAAGAAATGGCGAATACAGATCAGGTAATTAAGTACACATATCAGTCGTGTGATATTATACTCCCCTGATTTTTAGCTAGCTAGCTAGCTAAATTTAGCCGACTAGTTGCCAATGGCCTCAGAGCTGTGCATTGCCCTGTGGAGAGCCGGGACCCTGCTTGTACATTTGCCTGAGGATCAGGGCAAAAGGAACATCTTGTTTTTGCTAGCTAGCTACTGTTTTCTGGCTAACTCAGTCTGCTGGCTTTGTGGTGCTCTGATCCTGAAGAACAAGCTGTGTTTATCCATCAAATCACCAATTTCATTTCTGAAAGCTGCATTTTATTAGTTGAGGGGGTTGTGTCGTTTTTTTTTTTTTTTCTTACTTCAAGAAGTCAAGGGAAAAAAGGCTTTGCTTGCCTCACTGCTTCTGGAGGAGTCAGACAGGAAAGGATTAATTCATAATCACCGGAGCAGACAAAAGGTGGATAAACTGAAGTAAGAAAATTTGTGGCACTAGTATTATAAGGTTCAGTCCTAGAGCTGTTTTGAGCTGTTTTGACATTTCTGTCAGCAAAACTTTAAAGTACTGCAATCTATATTTATAGCTCAACAAGGGCTACATATTAAGGTACTTAAAATTTACACTATCAACAATCTGTGACATTCACAAGTGGATTTTTAAACACTGTTCAATTACAGATAAAGCTTTATGATTCTGTATCAAACTCTTGCTTTGATAAGCTTCTCTCTGGCTCTTTCTAAATAATAAAACCCTCAGTCTTGATAAATAGTAACTAGTAAATGGTATAAACTTGGCCAGGAGACATTTTAAGCCTATTAACACATCTCTATGAATATATACACTTTTCACTGAGCTTAATGTTTATGAATATATGAATATAGTATGTGTCCAGTCTGCAGTCCAGTGGTTGAGAATATTTGCATTAACACCTAAGCTGTAAATGGCTAAACCAGGTTAATTTGCTGACATTGTCATCAACAATTGCAGTATAAAGCCAACATTTATGGCATAACTGCAATACTGCAAAATGAAGTTCCCCACGTTCACATGTCTAATGTTCAAATTTCAACATAGTCACCTGCAACATAACATACTGTCCTCTAACACATTTTAGATAATGGTAACATTACAATAACTGGTACTATGAATTTAACACAGCTTTTGAGTACCCATGACACACCAAAATGTGATATAAGACACACTGATAGAATATAAAAGTGGCCCATGGTCTGTGCACTTCTTTTGGACAATTTGCAAGATTATTATTATTATTATTATTATTATTATTATTATTATTATTATTATTATTATTATATTTGTACCTTTTGTTCTTTCACTTTATTTGCATTGGCCTTATGGTTGTTGACGTTCCGTAGGTCATCTATAGACTACCGGTAAATGTGGACAAACTTTAAAAGTGATCCAATGTGATGCCCATATTTTTTGAGGGAAAAAAAAAGAAAAAAATTGCATATGGTTATTATACTTTTATTTTATTTTATTTTTTTGCAAATCATTAACATTGATGAAATGGAAGGAGCTCAGAAAGAACCTGGTATGTAGTATGGTATCTCTTTGAACAGGTTGAAGAAAAACAAGCAAAATGCTTCATCTGCCAGCAACATCTGTCTTACTGAAGTAATACAACAACAATGTGATGACACTGCTGTTCAAAGCATCCAGAATTTTCGAGGTGCCAGCACAGCATCTGATGTTGGAGGATGCTCAATATATGGTATATTTTATATAATACCATATTTCTTTTTGGATTTAATTTATCTATCTATCTGCTCAACATTGTTTTCTACATGCTAGTATATCAACATTATTATATTATTGTGTAGCTAGACAAGGCTCTTTCTCGACTTCTAAGTAGAAATCACCTTAAGACAATGGTGGAATCCAGAATAAGACCAAAGTGATGGCAGAAGTCATAAAACACCTAATATCTGGAACTCAGCAGACATGCGTGCCTACCGAGCAGTGACATGCCATTAGAGCAATGAGCAGAACAAACTCTCTACCATTCTCATGGGGGTGTCATAATTTCCTGAGAGACACACAGAGGCATCAACAAAGGAGACCAAGACAGCACTTCTAGATACATGGGGAATAAAGGATGAAATCATGTCTTGGCGCTTTACGAGCTTCATTGCAAAATTCTGATTTTTTTTTTTCTCAGATTGGTTCTGTCTATCTTAATAGTTCATAGTGGTAACTATAATTGACCAATATTCAATTTCAATTTTATTTTTATAGTACTTTTAACAATGGACAGCGTCACAAAGCAGCTTTACAGAAATCTTGGCGATGATGGCAAGAAAAACTCCCTGACAAGAGGAAGAAATCTTGAGAGGAACCAGACTCAGAAGGGAACCCATCCTCATCTGACACCAGATAGTGCAATTATAAATAATTTCACTTCTATAACTGTCAAAAAGTGCTAATAGTGTTAACAGGAACTTGAGTTCCTATCACATCAAACTGAATATCTGTCACAGTATTTGTCTTTATTCTTTATATTCACAATATCTGTTTATATCATGAATGTCCCCTGAAATGCCCAGCATACACACATTGATATCAGTTTTACATCATTTACATGCATCACAAAGAAAAAAACTCATAGGGAGATAATCCAATGAATGAATGCACTAGTAGCCCAAGCCTGTATCACAACTTACTCTGGAGGTCAGAAAGCAGCTTGTCAGCAGTACAGTACATGATCAGGTTGAGAAGATGGAAAAAAGGCCAGATGGCTATTGCTGCCACCAAGTGATGTGTGGGTATGGAAGAGGAGCCAGGAACCGTGGGAGCACAGTATGAAGGGGCTCACAGGATAGTATTTCTTTGACACTGTAGCCATGTTCATTTTTGGCCATTTCACTTTGCTAATTTTTGGGCAAATTGTTCGAACATTACTCAGTTTTGGTAGCAATCGATTAATTTCCTTAAATATCAAGTAATTTACCAATTTCCCCATTCTTCCACTGCATATAGTCAGTGCTGTTTCTGTTCTCCATTGTTGTTTTGCAGTGGTGAGAACACTGGATGAAGACGACGACAATGATATGCACATGCACATTGGCCACATTCATTTTGATCTGACCATTCTCATTTATGTCGCATGGCCACACCTACAAATGTTGCTTACGTCTTATTTGAAAAGAGGATTGGTGTCAGTTCAAACTGATAATGTGAAGGTAGCCTACAAATGCGGCTCGTATGGTTGATCGTGCACATATTTTACATGTATGGCATGTAGCTGAAAAAAAGGCTATAGATCTTTGTGATTCAATCACAGTCCTGAAACATTGTTGGATACTTTAGGTCTAGTGTCACTACAAAGGAGAAGCTCTCAAACATCCAGGAACAGATGGGCAAACCCAAAATGAAACTTGTCCAAGAGAATGAGACCTGGTAGAACAGCACATTTTCAATATTTCAGCATTTATTTGAGCAGCACGAGTCAGTTTCCGTAGTCCTGGCCTCTCTCAACACCTGTGTATCTCCAGTGGACATGAAATAGTCAGCCCATTGCTTCAGGTTCTTGCTCCTTTCAATCAAGCCACTATTGAACTGTCAGCAGGAGAGAATTTCCACATCTAAAATAAGTCCAATAGTACAAATGCTCGATCAGAAAGTTCAAGAGAAAAGCCAAAAGTTTACAACTGCATTACAGTTATTTCAGAAACTTCACAATAATTTGAGGGTCACTGCAGGGTTGAATCTGTGAGAGTCCTTGTAGTAGCAACTCTATTCGATGTCAGATTCAATGTTCTGGCTTTTGGACGTTTGGAAAATGCAACCATAGCAGTGAGAACTTGACATGAGCTCTGTACAGTCATTTGTTCAACATCCTAAGCACAAAACGGCCTCTGTGATTTATCTGACAGCATAGTGGGCAATTCTACCCAGGGTCAGAGTGTCACTGCTGATACCACTGTTGAGGGCCATATCTCTCAGGTCCATATCTGCTCAGAGGAGAGGATGCTCTGGATTACTGAACCAGACATTGTCCCATCTTCCCTCATTTGGTCCAGTTAACAAAATCATCTCTCTGAATTCCAGCAATCTCAGTGCCTTGTTAGAGAGTATTCTCCAAAGCAGGAGAGATTTTTGAGAAAGAAGAACCATCTCAGCCCAAGCACAGTGGAACAGATCATGTTTCTTAATAAAAATAATTCAATTATAACAAGGCTGTTGACTCCCAGGCCCAGTGAAGCACTCACCCACAAATCATAATGTATAATAATGTATAATTAAAAAAATAACATCACACTGACGGAAAGCATGAAATACAAGTAAAATATCAAATGGGATATAAGAGACACAACACAATTATGGAAGCAAGTAACTGTTTATTTACTTTTTATTTTTTGCTTTTATGCTTTGCCTAGATCCACAAGGCTGATCCACCAGTTTATCTGTGTTTTCCCCAATTTCACAAGACTGTTTTACCAGTTTAACCAACAAGCTGGTACACCAGCTTAACCATGCTTCACCAGCTTCACCAAATTGGTCCACCAGCTCATAACCAGCTTTACCATCCTGGAGTACCAGTAACCACTTCAGCATCCAAGCTGGTCTAAGCTGGATTTTCCAGCAGGGTTGTAGTGTTACTGTGCATAATTGGTCTGATCTATAAAGTACTGTTTCTTATCGGGGTGTATTTTTAGTCAAAGTACTCAATTTGGAGTAATTCAGAAACTTACTTGACAAGGTACAATTTGATATTTTGTAGAATAGAGTTAATATATTATACTATTGACTGTTCTGTTGTTTGGAGTGTCACAGAACATAACACTGAAGACCATAAGGGACATAGAGGAAGAAGACACTTTAGATGAGCAACTGCTTGTTGATGATTATAATTATGATGATGATAACCATGGAGAGGTGATGGAGGAAGAGGAAGTTGACAATCTTACATCATATTTTATGAATATATACATTTATAAATGCATATAGGAACACCTGTATACCTGCTCATTTATGCACTTATCCAATCAGCCAATCGTCAGGCAGCAGGACAATGCATAAAATCATGCAGATACAGGTCATGAGCTTCAGTTAATGTTCACATCAAACATCAGAATGGGGAAAAGTTGTGATCTCTGTGACTTTAACCATGGCATGGTTGTTGGTGCCAGATAGGCTCGTTTGAGTGGTTCAGAAACTGCTGATATCCTGGGATTTTCACACACAGAATGATGTGAAGAACAAAAAACACTGAGAGCGTGACAGTTCTGTGGGTGGAAATGCCTTGTTGATAAAAGAGTTCAGAGGAAAATTGCCAGATTTTCCTCAAGCTGCCAGGAAGGATATAAACTCATATAATCACTCTTTACAACCGTGGTGAGCCGAAAAGCATCTCAGCATGCACAAAACATTAAACCTTGAGGTTGATGGGTTACAACAGCAGAAGACCACATTGGTTTCTATTCCTGTCAGCCAAAAACAAGAATGTGAGGCTATCATGGAGACAGACTCACCTAAACTGGACAGTTGAAGAATAGGAAAAAAATCACCTGGTCTTTTTCAAGTCTTCAGCTGTCTAGTTTGGGTGAGCCTGTGGCCATGATAGCCTCAGATTCCTGTTCTTGGCTGACAGGAGTGGAACCTGATGTGGTCTTCTGTTGTTGTTGGATTTAATTTCTGTTTTAATAGACACATGCTAATGTAGCTAGCCTCTTCAGTAAACCTTCCTGAGAACTGCATGTGCAGTGTTTTGAGCACTTTGTAAAACTAAGGAACATTTGTAATTTGCTGATTTTTCTCTCTTGTGAATCTTTTGGTGGTCGATGATCCAAAGATGTGGCATTTCAATGGGCTTAATTCCCAAGACGTCAACCATTTCCTCAGCGTTCCTCTAAACCCTGTGTGCTGATTTCTTCTGCTTGGGTATGTGGTTCTGACACATCCTACAGCATTATTCATCCCTGCGACTGTTTGTGTTTGTGTTAGTAGTGTCCTACCTCGCCACTCTAGCTCCCCTGTCACCTCAGGTACCAAAAAGGAGTCCCAAGACAGCTTTCTCTTGCTGTAATCTGTCTCGCAAAGCACTGACCTTTGTGCCTCTCAGATAGTATTGAAGACATTTCATCCAAGCTGGTAAACACAGCAGAATACTGATTCAGAACACTGTGAATAGGGTTGTCTCTGATTAACTGTCTTGTGGGACAGAGAGCTTTCAGTTTTGAATTTAGTAAGCTTTAAAAAATCGATTGCATGCTCTTACCAGAAAGTGGGTTTTGGAGAAATAATGTGTTTATATTATTGTCCCACAGACCAGACTGCTGCACACATACACAGACACACACATAGAAATTTGAAGAGTAAACATTAACCTGTCATGACATATTCAATATACATTAATGTGCACATTAAACCATTTTAACACATGCATTTATCTGTTTCAGACATGACTGGTCGATTACATTAGCTAATACTAGCCAGGCCAGTGTTTCAAAAAAAAAAAAACAAGTTCACCTCAGGCTTGTTGTGTCAGTGGGAAGTAAGTGTTGTAACATAAATCAAAGAGACAAGACAGCAGATTTGTCATTTTGATGCAAATGGTTTAAAAAATGTAGGAAAAGAAGATTGTTGCTGGAGAATTACCCACACCTTCTACAAGACCATGCTGCCACTTCAACACATACCTCTATTCTTCTTTAATTCATTCATTTTCAGTAACCACTTTATCCTGGTCAGGGTTGAGGTACACCTAGAGCCTATCATGAGAACATTACATGGGACACAATACACACATTTTTGGGAGTTGGAAGAAAACCAGAGAACTTGGAAGAAACCTGCTGCACCATATTCTATTTTTGCTCAAGACTGATTACTGGTTCAGCATTTAAATGCCTTCTCTTTACTCTATTAGGATTGAGACAGTAGATGATAGTATTGGGAATCGCTGACAGATTCATCAGTCGCAATGGCTGTCAAGTTGGACCATGTAGATGTCAGTCGGAAAATGTGGTGTCTGCCGCATTAAGACTGACAAAAACAAAGTATTTTGTATCTCATAATATGCGTTTCCTCTTAGGTTATTTTGTAGTCGTGTCTGAATTTTAACAGTCTATTTTGTCTGACTTATGAGCAGGGCAACAAAACATCTTTCTCTAATTCATCTTAGCTTCCCTTGTCCAGGCTTGCCAAGCAGATAAAGTCATGATAGGCTTCCATGCATGTAATGTCTGCTCGCAAAACAGGAACCAGACTTAAATTAAGAAATGAAACAATTTGTTGTTTATCAGGGCTATTTTGCTACACAAGTACTTCTACTGCTGTTCAACATAGAGCACATGCACGTGCAGTATCTCTTTTGCACAATTTCATGTGCAAAATATCTCTTTCGCACAATTTCACTTACAGTATCTATGTAAAGTTTTTGTAAAGTTTTTGTAAAGTTTTTGTACAGTATGTATAGTCAACTTAATTGTTTTTCTTATACTTCTATGTTCATATTTATGTTTAACTTGTACGTAGCACTGTGGTGCTGCGAGACACGACATTTCGTTCCACTATATGTCCACACATGTAGCAGAATGACAATAAAGCTCGACTCGACTCGACTCGAGTTTACATAATTTACTTTTATAGTGAACTTAGTTACAGCTAGTAACTTGCTAGGCTTATTTACAGTCTCAACTTCAGTTTTGCAAGCTTTCCTGACCTTGTTAACGGTTATTTGTGAGTGGTCCAAAAACTTGTATCCATCCATCCATCCATCCATTTTCCATACCGCTTATCCTACACAGGGTCGCGGGGGGAGCCTGGAGCCTATCCCAGGGTCCTCAGGGCACAAGGCGGGGGACACCCTGGACATGCTGCCAACCCATCACAGGAACTTGTATCCAGCTTCTGGTGTTTTTTTCTTTCCCTCTTATGACATAACATGTACACGTGTTACATATTTCTGGCCACACCCACTTTTTTCCCCTGAGTCAGCACCATTGTAGCAATACTCTCCTCCAAAACAATCTCACAAGCCTACACTCTATACTGTAGATCTAAAAGGTATTCATTTTCCCTATCATTCATTTCCCATCTGTTTTAAACTTCAAAAAGAACTTCAGTCAGTTATGTATTATTCTACACAGTTGTACACCAGTTCACGTAGGCACAGAACCATGTGTGTGTTGGATGTCAACCATTTCAGTGCAACTTTCCACAGAAGATAAAGGAGATGCTCACTTCACCTCGCTTGGCACTAGTTCCTCGATGTTGACTTGGTGTGTCACAGCCCTCACACGACATATCCAGCTCATGTGGAATTTTATACCACGCACACATCTTTCAGTAGGGTGTCAGACACATATCACCCTCCTCCCAGCTGTTCCTCACCCACACACTTCCAAATTTGCATCCTTCTTGGTTGGAGCAAAGTTAAACACTTATTAAGCACAAAACAATTCCCATACGACAAACACACACACACACACAATGTTGCTGGAGGTGCCGGTCTCCACAGGATCCTACAGTTTCTGGTCTCACATCTATCCCAAGTTTTATATCTTAATAGGTGTGTACAAATTCAATACACGGTGCCTTCAGCCTTCTCCACATTTACACACTTACACTCTCACACACACGCACATACACACACAAATAGGCTCATGCTCTGTTGAGCAGGAAAATGACTGCAGCTTTTTTTGTCTCCAGCTAAATGATGACTCCTTTATCTGACTCTAAGCAAGAGTGAGTCCTATTCATGGGCCGATTAGAAGAAGGCAAGATAGAGAGAGAGAGAGAAAGAGAGAGAGAGAGAGAGATGTCTGTGAGAAGAAGAGCAGAAACACGTACTGCATGTAATTATGTATGTCAAATGATATTTCATATAAGATCAGAACAATTTCAATGATGTAATTTTCAAAATTTTCTAAATGTGTGTGTGTGTGTGTATGTGTGTTTTCTGGCTCCGCAATCATGGTTGTAATTCAGCAAGACATTCAGCTAGAAACATAACACAGCAGCATTACATAATATAATATAATATGTATTAACTAGAGAGCTGTTTGAAAAAAATTAGCTGACGCTCCATCAAACATTATGACTGTTGTCACTGTGTATATATATGGATAACAGAAATATGACATTGTTATATCATGGGAAACAAACTGTCATGACAACTCATGAAAGCCTATGATATCTGTCACGATGTGTTTATAATAAAATGTCAGTCTTATGTGGCTGCTCATAAGTGCTATCAGAATTTGCATGAAAAGTTGAGAAGTTAGAATTTCAGTTTCACTCCTAAGTGCATCTTTTTTCACCTTCATCACAGCTTTCTTCTGATATTCATCACACAGATGTTTCAGCTTTGTGTCTCGAAAATGTGAGAAAAATAATTGCAATGAGACAGAAGTGATAGAGGCATCAGGATTAATGAATATAAAATGTTTTGATCCTTTTAACAGAGATAGGAAAAATATTTTAGTTAAACGGTTATGCTTTAATAAAGTCCTCAATAGAGTTTGATGTCACTTATTATGAACTCCACTGAGTTTGCTCTTTGCTCATGCCATGAATCAACACACCACATACTGCCACATGATCTCTCTCTCTCTCTCTCTCTCTCTCTCTCTCTCTCTGACAAAAAAAGCTGGCTGTATTTCAGTGACTCAACACATGAACCGTCTCATCTTCTGTAGCAGAACCAATCATGGACCAGAGAGCAGCTACAGCACTAGAGACTTTCAGTCAGTGTGTGTTTCGAGTCTTTGACATTAGTCAAAATTGCTGATATGAAATGGGACCACTATGAAATAAAAAATAATCAGTTCACATTAACCTATCCACAAAATTCGGTTCAAATTTCAATACTAAAGGTCCATCCACAGTCCACTCACTTACAGCCCAAGAACTTGTTATTTATATCCTGTGTTTAACAAAACATAAGTAGCCATTCACTGAGAATGACAGAATGCATGGGAGAAGTGGCCAATACATTGCTAGATGGGAAACAAAAAGATATCCAGCTACATAAATGTCCAGTTACAATTCCTTGAGTCCAGTTAAGCGAAAAACAGATACCATTTAATGCTTGACCATGAATGATTTTTCTACAAATTCGAACCCAATTCAAAGTGGTTATTCTTTATTTTGTAGTGGTGCTTCATGGTGCCACTTTTGACTAGTGCCATAGACTCTGAACAGATGAGACGTATCTGTTTTATATTTGATGTGGTGGAAAATAAATCTTTACTTGTCCATTCTCCTTTAAACGTTCTATTTTCATCATCGAAATGTACAAAAATCATTGAAAACTTTCCTGTTTCTGACCAAATCCTGAGCCCTATAGCTCTATAGTCTCTAGTCCAATGAGCTGTATACATGTGATTGACCGCAAAAGAGGATCTACTATAGAAGCTGTGCTGGTTCATGCTGGTTCGAGTTTAGAAAACTAGAGTCAGTGAATGATGGCCAGTTTTTTTATGTTTATCAGCTCTTCTACAGTATTTTTTTATGTACTCAGTTCGGTCCACTGAAATTCTTTGCTCGGTCTGCACCGGGATCGCAGTCTGCCAGTGGACGACCCCTGCCCTATGGCATTTCAGCAATGTAACACCCAAAAACGGATATCAGTCATCAAGCTCATCATGCAAATTAGCTAACATTTTCATTACGTAGTCAAATATTTGCATTAGAGTGAGAAAATGAATAGGCAAAACAAGAGCAAGAACTAGTAGTTAAATATGCTGTGTAAAATAGCTGCCATTCCAGACAGATGTAGTGTACTAGTTAACTAGTAATGAGTGTAAATTTTCAGAATACAAGAATCGATATGCAATTAGCCTATTGATATTTATACCATGTAGCATTGCATGAGGACAGAGAGAAGACAGGACAGAGACTCCTCATATAAAGGCAATGGATAATTTGTCTTTAACCCTCTGAAGTGAAGTGCTATTTTTGCCGCTTTTTGATACCTTGCGTTAACAGTGAATATTAAACAGTCAAAATGTCACGTGCTTGTGATAGTACGAACACAGAGCGGAGGAGGGAGGATGTGAAATGAGAGAGGGCTGGATGGAGAAATGAAGATAGAGAGAAAGAAAAAGCTGAGCCAAGCACCAGGTGAGAAGCAGTCAGGACAAAATAGCTCTAAGAGGAAGTTCGTAAGTAGTGAGTAGATGGAAAGAGATATGATATATTGCACGAGCCCTTTTGCATTCAGCTCCAGAGGTATTTCTAGTTCCTCATTGATTGCACATCATACTTAAGAGTTAACTCTAGAATCGACCTTGCAGTGTGCGTGTGTGTGTGTGTGTGTGTGTGTGTGTGTGTGTGTCATATCCTATCTGTGTATGTGCTTGTTGGAGATATTCTTTGCCTTTACACAGATTTTAATGTCAAGTGTCACCTTTAGTCCAAGCATGTCTGTCAAAAGAAGGTGTGTGTGTGTGTGTGTAGTGTGTGGCGGCACAGTCTTGGAGCTTGTGTGTGTTAAAGCCTCTGTTTGTGTGAGTGCACAGAGTGGGTGTTAGAGCCTATATATAGTGTGACAAGCTGTGTTATGGAGTGCACAGTGTGTTAGAATAGAGTATTTGCAGGGTTTTTTTCTTGGCTATTTTAGGAATTTAGAATCTAGCAAAACAGATCAATCCTAATTTATCATGAGAAAAAATGCATTTCAGTCAAAAATGCAATTTCTCTATTAATCTACTTTGTTGTTAATGTGTGAGATGGAGGCTGTGTGTATATGGGTATTCTAACATGTCAGCTGATATGGATATCTTTCTCGATTTGCGCATGTGTGTGTGCGTGTGTGCGCGTGTGTGCATGCAATTTGAACCATTGTAAATGCCTTTAAGGCTGAGAGCCTCCATTTCCTCTATTAAAACACATTGCAGATGATTGGCAGGTATTCTAACGTGTCAACTGATATGGATATCTTTCTTGATTTGCGCATATGTGTGTGTGTGTGTGTGTGTGTGTGCGCACACTCATCCTGAGCAACAAACCTTATAAATGCTTTTGAGATGATTTAACCTCCATTTTCTCCATTAACACACACTGCAGCTGATTGGTGAGTAACATCTCTTTCTTGATTTCTGTGTGTGTGTGTGTATGTGTGTGTGTGTGTGTGTGCACCTGTGCTAGAGGAGTTCCTCTCTTTTTCATCATGAAATCCAATCTACCTGTGCCATCATCTCACTCAGGAAACCCAAGGACAACCTTCATTAGTTCACTTTCACCTGGTGTTAGTGAGAGAGAGAGATTTTTTCATTCATCTGGATAATGATAGAGAGAGCGATTAAAGGAGGCAGATGTCTACCTACCAGACTGTCAATTATCATTTCCCTTCTGTCTTTCTGTTTCTCTTTTTATCCAGCTTTTCCAATTTCTCGTTCCTCGCTTTGTGTATGTCTCATGCTTTCCCATTCGTCCTCAGCCTTTTTCCTCTCTCTCTTTGTTTGTTTCGCTAAATATATATATAAAATATAAATTATCTGGATTTCTGCATCAATTTCACTATATCACATATATCACATAATAAAACATACAAGGGTCTTCTTCTTCTCTATACAAAACACATTAGACAAACATTCACAATCCAGGCTCAAAAAAAAAACATAAACCCTTAAAGCCAAATAAATTTGACATTAAACTAAACTGTGTGATTTACATAATCCATAATCCTATAGATTGATTGCTGAATATAATAGCTGCATTTTGGCTTAAATAACCACTCTTTACACTCATGATGAGCAGGAAATCATCTCAGAACACAAAACATGTCGAATCTTGAGTTGGATGGGCTGCAAAAGCAGATGATCACATCAGGATCCACTCCTTCCAGCCAGGAACAGGAATCTGAGGCTACAGTGGGCAAAACTGGACAGCTGAAAATGGGAAAAAGACTAGCCAAGTTTTGTCCAGTTTCATGTGAAAAAAATCATGTGCGACCTAGAATTTGTGACATCTGTGACACTGGAGCAAATTTCCTAATTGCTAACATATTGGATATTGTTTTATTTATTTATTTTTAATATGTCACACTTCTGGCACATGTCAACGTTTGGGGAAAGTGGAACACAGAATATTATTGACTGCTAAAAAATTAAGTTTGATATTGGAAATGACATTACACAAAACAGAATAAAAATGAAAAAGTGACTCCTTAGGGCTTCTGTACAAAAGGGAACCAATGCAGTCCGAGCACTGCTGACAAAGGATCAGCACCATGGCAGGTGACCCCAAACCACTGAAAGCAAAAATATGTGCACCTGAGGAAGGGTAAGACCCAACTGCCCACAGCTGGGAGACAATGATTACCCCAAACAGCCCCAAATGATGTGTCATTTGGGGCCAGACAGCTTGCTGAGAGAAAAGAACTAACACACTCTCTTAGCACACCAGCGATAGATAATAAAATATTATATTACGATGTTACATAGAAATAATGCTAAGTATTAAAGTAAATAGATTTCACATGTAATTTCGCTTAAAATATTATGTAACTATACTGTTTTGTTTCAGAGATTAGTTTGCATTGTTCTTGCAACAATGATAATATTTAATCTCTTGAAGTTTCAGTTTGCTCATCTTATAGCGTATTATTTTGTAACTGCTTTGAATTACTCAGTAACTTTGAAACTAATAGGAAAGGTATATAGTTACAAGAATGAGGAATGTCTGGACCTGCCAATGAGTCCTAGGAGTTAAAGGGGTTAAGAAGATTGAGTTGGAAACAGAGCCTATCCAGAGAATCATTGGGCACGAGAATATACTCTAGATGGGACACCAATCCATCCCAGGTCACCTTGCACACACACATTTACAAACTTGTTCATACAAAGGGGCAATTTAGCATAGCCAATCTACCTACTGCCATGCTTTTGGGAGGTGGGAGAAAACTGGAGAACCCTGAGGAAACCCACATGAACAATTGTGGATCATGCAAAACCCTGCGCAGGCAGTAACAAAAGGTCAGAATCGAACCAGAGACCAGTGCTGCACCTTTTATCAAGGTTATTACACGAATTTTTATAGTTATGAATCTATTTGACTGGTCACTGGAATTGAATGGGTTTAATCCATACTATTTTAATTTTAATAACGATGTGTTCTGAATGTTCAGCAATTAAAAAAGCTCCAATATAATTGCTAAATATTATTAAAAAATGTAAATAATGTGTCTGATAATTGAATATTTGGATTATGTTTGTAAAATAAATCTGTACTTCAGTGGTTCACCTTTTCTGTCTCTTTTTTTTTTTTTTTACTAGAAATGTCCCTGGCTGCAAAAGGTTATAAAGTCTATATGTTTTAGTGTGTTTGAGCTACTAAGACAAGGAGTTCAAACATGGCAGTAAGTGTCTTCAAGTGTATTAATGTTGTTTCCTCCCTTGTTGTGAGAGTTCAGAGTAAGTTTCGCAGCATGATAATAATTAGGTTACTCGATTCAGGTAACAACAGGCTTTGTTTTGGTTTCATTCCATGTGTTCCTGCTGACTACCTCCTAGTTGACATGTTTAATTAGCCAGGCACTCTTATAGTAGTTGTTAACAATCTGCCACAAAATAATTAGGAAGCCGCCATGCTGACATGTAAGAATCAGGCCTCATATGTGAACAAGATAAGCATGCACATGAATTGTTCTCCATTTTCAATACCTACATCATTCCAAAAAAATTGTTTGCCTCAGCCTTTGTTATAAAGTTGGTGATCATCAGCAGACAGGTCTTCTCCCCACCTTTTTTTATACACACTAATCCACTATCTTCATTCCTCTCTCCCACAGAGCCATCATCTGATCAAATCCCATCACATAGTCATCTCCCCAGCACTCCTCGCTGCAATAACACACATCATCAACGAATTATTCATGAAAAGAAAATTCCCAACTCAAACAAGCTAGAATAAAAAGACGCAAACATTAAATCTGTTAAAAGTTGACCACTAAGACCTATCTCACCTCCATTTCTATCAAGAACATTGGAACATACATTCTTTTCTTTTCCCAATTAATCAAGATTGTTGTATTTACTGTCAAGGACACCCTTTGATCTGAAAGTGCTCATGGAAAATTGTCAGTTCTTATAATATTGGGTTTATCTGTAAATTTTGATTCTTCTGGTCAATCTCTCCAACTTTTTGTTCAAAATGACTGAAACTTCTGAATGGTCTTGGAGGGCAACCACTATATTCCACAATGACAAAAGTTAAATCCAGTGTGGCTTCAGATAGAAGCTCAATGATGCACTCACACAGTAAGGGTAGCTCATGAAATGGCTTTTGACTTAGTGAATAGATCTGTAGTGGTCCTTTTACTCCAGAGGAATAGACTGGAGATTGGGAACTAGTGGGCTTTCAAAAGAGGAAGAGAACAGTGAAGCATGAAACCTTTGTAATCACTAAGATTAGTGTCATAATGCTCTGGTCTGGACACCAGGGAGTACCAGATATTCCATAAGAAACAAAAAATATAATCCCCAAGTTCTCAAAATTATAACTTGTGCAGGACAGTGAACTGTTACTTTTCCAGTTAATGGCTACAGGCTTCCAGATGCAAGATATCAATGTGTGTATCTGTATTGTACCTTTAAGTTGGGCAGAAAACCATCAGCACTTCCTTTGAATCTTGATGTCCAGTAAGTCAAACTGATTTGAAATAATTGTTCTTATATTAAGTCAAAGTCGGTACCAGAGATACTTCAATATGCAGACAAATCCAAATCGCAATCCAAAACATAGTCAGAATACAGGGCAGGGTCAAAATACCAGAAATTAGAACCACAGGGGGCAGGCAAAGCAGTGACAAGACAAGGCAAAGTAAGGTCATACACAGAATAAAAATCCATCATATTCACAACTCAGAACTCATGAGAATGTCTGGCAAGCTGTAAGGCTTTGCAATGAAAGGTCAATTTTATGGGGAGCAAACAGGAAATGAGTGGAGTAACCAAAGAAGTGAAGCAAAATTTGGGGGAGGGCAAACGGTACAGATGTTACAGCCCCCCACCGATGGGTGGCTCCCAAAGCCAAACTCTTCCTCTGGGTCTAGGTGCTGGACAGTCAGGATGTCCTCAGCTGTCAGTGAAAGATCTAGGGCAGGGACCCATGAAGGTCCATAACCTTCCCAGTGCACCAGGTAATGATGTTACCCCACCACTTGGAGTTGAGGTGTGTCTTGAAGCAGTATGCAAGTGTGCCCTCGATCTCCAAACACCGAGGTGGTTCAGCTGGTGGTATGGCTTTCAGAGGCATCCGCCTCCATAATGAATTGCAGATCAGACTCTAAGTGGCGCTGGTGGCTGTGAACCTCTGTTTCAAGGTGTCGAATACATCTCATGCTTCCAGGTTCCACTCGAGGGTTTTAGGTTTCCCTTTTAACAGGGGGATCAAGGTGGAAGCCACAGAGTTGAAACCTCTGATGAAATGTCAATAGAAGTTGGCAAAGCCTTTGGCATTGGTCAAGAGGTGACTGCTTCTACCTTTCCCCGATCCATCTCAACATTGTTTTCATCGAGGATGTACCCTAGGAACTTAGGTGAGGGTTTGTGAAATTCACACTTCTCTAGTAGATCAAGATGTCAACAATGGAGCTTATCACACAGGAATTCAGGAACTTTTGAAGTATGATGAATGCCTGGAAAATAGAGGGCACACTTACAAGGCCATATGACATTGCCATACATTCATAGTAACCTGAGTTCCTGATGAATGCTGTCTTCCACTCATTGTCCTCCCTAATGCAGATCAGGTTGTATGCACTTCTTAGGTGTACCTTGGTAAAAACCTTGCTCCCCTCACCTGCTCGAAAGAAGTTGGAACCAAGGTAAGGGATAATGATATTTAACTGTAACAGTGTTCAGGCCTTGATAACCAATGCAAGGCATTGCAGAATAAGATTCCAAGATATACACGGCTCAGAACTCACAAGAATGACAGGTAAACTGTAAGGCTTTGCGATGACTGAAAGGTCCATTTGGGGAACAAACAGGAAATGAGTGGTGTAACCAAAGAAACGATTCAAAATTCGGGTGAGGGCACCATCTGGATGTTTGGAAGGAAGGTATCTGGGCTAGAAGTTACACAATGAATGTTGTGTAAGGAATAACACAAGACAAACCATGTTGTAATATGACAATAATCTATGTAGAGTGGTGCAGATATGATGCCTGAAGTGGATTTTTTTCATACAAAAGTATGGCCCAAAGTGTATAATTCCATTATACACCAGCAATTTGCCAATGATTACAATGTTTAATTTATTTATGAATGACAAATCATGCTTTTTAACTGTTGAGACAAAGATGTTGAGACATCTCTGAAACAAGCTAGTTCCTGTTATTGCTTACGTTATACTAGCTACAGTATAAACAGCTGTTCCTTCAGCAGCCTCTCCTGTATTTTCTCTTTTAAAGTTAATGAGACAAAAAAAAATTACATGCAGTTTGTCATATGACTAAGAAACCAGAAAGCTTAAACCTCTCTGCACTAAAGACGTTCCATTGTTGGGAAACTTACCGACTCTTTCAAAGCACTGACACCCCAGACTACTTCCATAAATTTTACATAAACGTCTTCTAACAGAAAATTTCTCCACATCAATGATATGTTTTTCTTTGTTACACAACAACATAGTATTTTTTAAAAAATATGCTTAATATAGCCTTGGATTATCTGGAGTGTGCTTGTGTATGAGCTGTTTCTATAGAAATGGTAGAGCACATTAATATAAACCTATCATTTATATTATATCTGGAACTACTGTGAAAGCTGTGCTGTTATAGCAAATGTATCTACACTTTCTGATTTTTTAATTAAACACACTGTGGTATAAAATAATATAAGCACCATCTGCAGCTATAGAAATGACATAACATTAATACCTCTGTATTTTGGAACATTTGCATGGCATTTCATGTGTTGTTTATTGAATTTTGATTAGTTTAATTGGCTGTTTGGCTTATGGTGAGGAATCTTCTTTAATCTAGTACAAGGGGTCCTTTCATTTAATTTAAAATGCATGCTGAGAATGTGCAAATGGCTTTGAAGTCAATTGAATATTTTTTGAAGTTTGGTAAGGAACAGTAAACTGTGTTATTATAACACTGGTGTGTCAGCAGTTGTCCATATTCATAAGAGGCTCTCATTTGATTCTGTATGTGCGAGTTTTAATATGACCACATCCTCAGAGTGAATTTGGATCCTTCCAGCTAATCAGTGATTTATTGTCTTTTCAGAAAATGTGGCATATTGCAAAAGCATTGGTTTAGGTTCAGAGGAAATATTTGCATATTATATTCTTCTTCTGTGGATTTTAAGTTGAGTGTGTGGACATATGAGGCTACAGAGTATTTAAAGGTTTTAGGAATATTTGGGGATTATAGTATAAATACACGAAGCTAGTGCATTTAAGGCATTTAAAAAGTCTCTCACTATGTGTTTTTCTCTCTCACTCTCAAGTTAACAACTTTGATTTTTTTTTTTTAGCACTGATGGCTGTTCTGTCAACATAGCTGTAATCAGCAGTGACAGATATCTCAATACCTCTCGTACACACGCTCACGCATGCATAATACATAAAAACGGTGGTGACAGAAAACTCTCATAGCCAATCCCACAACTGTCACTTTCACCTACAAGCGTCATTTGACACAAGGAAAATGGAAATCCATTTGATTATTTATTTATTACTCATTCATTCTTTCATTCATTTCCTGTTCAGGGTCGTGTTGATCCGGAGGAGGGAATACACCCTGGATGGGACTCATTTACATACATTCACACATTCACACTCTCATTCCCAACAAGGTTAAAGCTGTCAGATACAGTGCATTCATAAAGTATTCAGACCCCTTCATTTTTTCACATTTTGTTGTTACAGCCTTAATGTTTTTTTTTTTTTTTTTTTTAAATAAGATTGGCCAGACGGAAACCTCTCCTCAGTGCAAGACACATGAAAGCCTGCTTGGGATTTGCAAAAAAAATTCAAATTTCATGTTTTCATGCTTTCATGTGTCTTGCATTGAGGAGAGGCTTCTGTTTGGCCATTCTGCCATCATGTCATGCTGCAGTGATATTTGACCTTCTGTAAGTTTCTCCCATCTCCACGCATGATCTCTGGAGCTCAACCAGAGTGACCATCGGGTTCTTGGTCACCTCTCTACCCAAGGCCCTTCTCCCCGATTGCTCAGTTTGGCTGGGAGGCCAGCTCTAGGAAGAGTTCTGGTTGTTCCAAACTTCTTCCATTTAAGAATTATGGAGGCCACTGTGCTCTTGGGAAGCTTTAATGCAGCAGAAATTTTTTGTAGCCTTCCCCAGATCTGTGCCTCAACACAATCCTGTCTCTGAGTCCTGCAGGCAGTTTGTTTGACCTCATGGCTTGGTTTTTGCTCTGCTATGCATTTTCAGCTGTTAGACCTTATATAGACAGGTGTGTGCCTTTCCAAATCATGTCCAATCAATTGAATTTGCCACAGATGGTCTTGAATTAATTGTGGAAACATCTCAAAGATGATCCAGAGAAATTGGATTCACCTGAGCTAAATTTCAAGTGTCTTAGCAAAGGGTCTGAATACTTAGGTCGATGTGATATTTCAGTATTTTTCTTTTCAATATATTTGCAAAATTATCACAAATCTGGCTTTTGCTTTGTCATTATAGGTTATGGAGTGTGGACTGATGTGAAAATTTTTTTTAAAGCATTTTAGCATAAGGCTGAAACATAACAAAATGTGAAAAAATAAAGGGGTCTGAATACTTTCTGAATGCACTGTATTCCTGTCCCTGTGGGGACATTTGATCTTCAACAAGATATAGAAACATACCCTCACATGCCCTTGGGAAGGGACAGGTGGTGTGATATTTGCTTATTTTTCAATAACAGAACATATCAAAGTATTTTTTCCTCTTACAACACAGGAATTTACCAATGATTACATTTTCTCATTAAATAAAGAGTAATGTCATACCTTTTTTTATCAGTAGTTACATGCTAGTTGATTTTTTTTTTTTTACAAAAATATCTGCTATCATAAAAAAAAAAAAAAGCCAAATGGATGCCTTTTGGTTACTGAGGTTAACTTTATGGTTAGATTTAGTTCTAGGCATAGCATTAATTAACTTCATTAATAATTATGTCAGTGGAAGGTGAGGCGTGTGTGTGTGTGTGTGAACTCAGCATTCTGTTGGGTATTCCCACTAAATATTTTTGCTTCTTGTGATTAATTTACAAAGCCATGGAAACACACTTCTGTTATTCACCCCTCAGACATACACAAATGCTGTATTGCTTTTTCTAAGCATATTGTATTGAACTACAGTGCAGCCCATTAATCATCAGACAAGGGCACCAATTTTTTTATCCAGTATAATGGATTTTTAATAAAACATTGACTATGAAGATAAAAAGCAGCTTTAATTTATGTACTTTCAGTGTGTGCTTTACCTAAACTATGCAACAGATCTTTTCTTCTGATAACTTTCTTCTCTTTGTCTTGTACTCATTTATTTGTACTTTAGCTTTGGTATTTGTTAGTGTGCACTGTTTTATAAAAAATCATTACATTATGATTACATATCGTTACATTATGATAAATGCTTGTGCTTCTGTGAGTGTGCATTGTTGAAAGTTGAATAATGAACTTCAGATTTGGACTAATTGGAGGATATTTATGTCTGTCTTAGGTGAACTATATAGCAATTACTGCTTTTTACTGCTTTCTTCTACACTGCCCTTCCATTTTGTTGGGTAAAAGTAATTGGACACTTTGCTTCTGTTCTAGCTGTTTGTTCATGCATCTTTAATTAAAGCACAGAAAATGTAACAAAAATGTTGATTCAGGATGGTACTTGCATCTGGAATCTGACTTCTCTCAAGATGAGAACAAAAAAAAAAGTGTCTACAGCAGTAAGCAGGTAAAAAAACAACACATGGAACGGTTTAATGGAAGCAAGTATGCACTGCTTATCTTAGAAAATAAACTGGTAGAACATTGGAGACTAAAGTAATGGAAGCTTGAATAAGAAAGACTATTATTCATTTGTGTTTATGCACAGGACAGCAACCTGGGAGCACAGAAGAGGTACTATAATTTGATATAAATCATACCACAGGATAATGGTGATAATAATTTGGAACAGATTCACACCTTTTTATGGAGAAATACTTTCTTTTCAAAAATGATTGAAAGAATTTAATTCTTTTTGTATAGCACTATCATGTCTGGGGGCATGTAGGCTGATAGGCATTTACAAATTGACTGTAGTGTGTGAATGTGTGTGCAATTGTGCCTTGTGATGGGTTGGAACTCTGTCTGGGGTGTCCCCCGGCTTGTTCGTGGGGTGTCCAGGTTACCCCACGGCCCTGTGTAGGATAAGCGGTACAGAGAATGGATGGGTGGATTGTCATGTCTATGCCGGAATCTGCAAGGAACTCCAACTTCCCAGACTGCTCCCTGGACTACAGATATGGCTGCCATGATGTCCAGTTCTCAGTGCACACACTCATTGAGTGCGTCTCAATCAGCTCCCTAGCTCCCTCGGTCGTGAATCAGTATATTGTGTACACGAGTTCAGGCCCTGGTAAGGACCCTGGCTCACTACACATTGGCTCAATTTCCGGCGACATGACTACGTACTCGCATTGTAAAACGTCACCTCTGGCATTTATCCTCAACAGGCAGGACCGATATCTTTCTGACATTATACGTCGTATAAATTTGTTAGCTTAATCACATGCTTTTTTGTCATGGTACTTCAAGCAGGATTGTAGGCTAGCTAGTGGATTTTTTAAGATCATTAAACACTTAAAAGTCCTTAGACTCAAACAAACCATATATAGAAAGTCAAATAAAGTTAAAAATTGCTAACGTAAGTAATCATTTGAGAGCTACACCAATGACAACAAGCTACTTACATTTGTAAATAAAGTTGGCTGAGAGTTCGTCTGCCATTTTTCGAGCTGAGAGGCTTCAGAAAATATGACATCATTTCCAGTAAGGGAACATAGTGAGCATCGATGCTCCCTGGTTTGTGCGGTGTGTTGTGGGATTTTTTAGGGAGCAAATGTTCCAGTGCACTGGAAGGATTTTGCGATTGAGACAGCCCTTAAAATGGCCGACTCCCTGATCAGTGCCCTGACTACTGAACTATGGAGTTGATTGAGACGCACCCATTGTCATGTTCACAGTCCCCCAACTACTTATCACACACACGTGGACTTAATCACTAATCACCACTCACCTCTACATGTACAAGCAACAAACAGCACTCTGATGCAAAGTATCGTTCAGTGTTTTTGTTCCTGTCATGCCAAGCCTTATTCACAGTGTTCTGATATCCTAGGTATTCAGATTTTACTATTGTCCTTCAGTTTTGAGATTCTGGTTTTCCTAGGCTGTTCTGTATGCTGATCGCCTGACCCTTGCACATTTTTGACCACTGTTTTTGTCCCACATTTCCAGATTGTGTGCTACCTGCATATTATTTAATAAGCACATATTTTTGCAACTGCATCCACTTCTGCTGCATGACAAGGACACGTTTGATCGTTACAGCAAAATATGTTCATTTCCTTAGTTTAGGCTTTACTGTATTAGGCCCTGGTGGCCTGGGGCAAAGCCTCCTGTGCGCTCACTGCCGTGGCCCGGGTTCAATTCCCGAGCAGGGAACCAACCCAGCCACTGGGAGTGTACTCAAGAATCTTTATCAGAAAAGAATCTTAAGATATTTTGATGCCAAAACTGATAAATGTAAGCTCTGAACACCCAGCTGTAGTGGAATTTATTAGAAACATGTTATAATCATATTTCTATAATTTCAATGTTGAGAACTCCATATAATAACACGTAAATTGTATATTTCTATTCCCACAAGGGGCTTCATTTTTCCTTCTTTTAGTAGAGTTGTGTGTAAATGGTTTCACACAAGTTTCGGTAATGCTGATCTTCATGTGTGTATGTTAATAAATGCCAATCAATGCTGTAAATTACCAAGCACGTTCACGTCACAGCTGATTTACATTTAGCCATTCCCATAGAACTGCATATAAGTCAAAGCTCACAGAGAAAATGGTGACTAAAGAATGAAATAATGCATTGCAGTGTGAAAACTACCAGAGAAATATATATAAAAGGTGTCTCCTTTTATGTAAATTTACACAAAATCAGGAGCATAGGATCCGAAGGTTTTTCCAAATTAACTGTTTTTCTTTTTTTTTTTTAAATGTATACCACATTCCTTGTGTACAGTAAAAGTGCCTGGGGAAAATTTTACAATTAAATTTGTTCATATCCAGCTTGCTAGGGGTAGGGCTCTCCTCTTCCTAAATCCCAATTTAACCCGACAATCACCAAAACCACACTGCTAAAGCAGCCATGTCATTTTCAGGGGACGAAATTAAATCTTTTTGAATGGCTGCTGAACTGCATTTCAATTCCTGAAGATAAGACTGAAGGCAGAAGACAAACAATTATCGAAAATGGATCCATTACGGATCTGGCAGCATATCACCAGAAAAGATAGCCAGCATCTGGAAATGAATACGAGTCACAAACAACAACAAACAGCACATATGTAAACGTGGTACACACACGGGCAGAGCTTCTCTAGGGAAGATATTCAACATCTGGTGATGAATATGGCTCATAGAGTTCAGGCAGTCAAAAGTTGCACCTATGGCACATTACAAACTTATTTATGATTATATTGACTTGTTCCCTTGTTCAAAGTCTCCTGAAGTGTGTATGATGTTTATAATAGACTGTTATTTCCATATTTGATTAACCTAAAAACTAGAAAAAAATAAATTAGTAAGTGTGGCATGTGCAAAAATCTGGATACTCTACTAAGTTAGTATTTAGTAGCATCCCCTTTGGCAGATATCACTGCTTGTGCTTCTTCTAGCCAGCTAGATTTACTGAAATCTAGTCTTTCATCTTTCTATGCAATGTTTCCCATGCCACTGGCTGCCACACAACCCCAAAGCATAACAGATCCACCTCCATGGTTCTTTTTATCAAATGCTGCTCTTTTTTCTCCAAACATACCTTTGTTGATTGTGAGTTCCATTTTTACTTCATCAATCCACAGCACTTGTTTCCAAAATGCCTCTGGCTTATCTAGATGTTGTTTTGCACTTTTGACTTTTGTGATTAGTTCGCAGGTAAGATTTCCTTCTGATGACTCTTCCATGCAGATCATGTTTGTACAAGGAGTGCTGCAGAGTAGAGTGGTGCACCACTACTCCTGTGTCAGGTGAACCTTCCTGTTGGTCCTTAGTGTCATATGAAGGAATTGCTTTGCATTTCTGCTAAGTATAAGGGTTTTCTTGGTCTTGCTTGATCTTGCTTGACTTCCACATTTCTCATTAACTGCCATTTCTTAATGATATTTCAAACAGTGGAAATTGTGAGCTGGAAGCGATTTGATATCTTCTTATAGCCTTTCGCTTTGTAGGCATCAATCAGCTTCATTTTCTGATCCTCAGTCAGCTGTATAGAGGAGCCCATAGTTGTTGAATGTTAGAGCAAGGTTCAAAGAATTGCCTAACGAATCTTAATGGGTCAATTAAGGCCTAACAAGTTAATTAAGTTCTGAGGCTTTACTTTGGACATGCCAATTACTATTTTATTTATTTATTTTCAATTTTTAAAGTTCATCTAATATAAAGTAATTGTGCATTTGCAGAAAATTTTTATAAAAAAAAAAATAGCTTGCTGCAGAGGTTGTGTTTACTTCTTTTCACATCGAAAATCAATAAAATATGTAATCTGGCCTGGGTTGCCCAAACCTTTGCATACAACTGTATATTTCGTCCTCTAACACACCACACAAGCCTACTGGTAATTAGCTGATGAGATAAATCAAGAGGGCTAAATGAGGTAGAAGGCTAAACTCTGCACTGCTGTGGCCTCCCAGGACTAGAGCTTGACAGCCTAGTAATAAGATCTCAGGAAATTATTAGCATGCCTTTCATTTCACATTCTTTTTGGCTCCTGTGTAAAAAGGACATTTTATATCTGCATAATCTAATTGCATAGTTAGAATGTACATTTATGCATGTTATAGTTTGATAATTTCAATTTTATTAATAAATTCACACTCTGCTTGCAGAAACAAACCAAGTAAATCTCTTGAAATTGCAAATTCTAACTTTTCACTTAATCCCATGATTCTGTTTGCAAGTAGATATTATTTTATTACTGTTTAGGCATGACAAGAAGAAGAATTTTACATTAATTATTTTATTTATTACTAATAGCTTGTTGAAACAAGCAAACTAAACAAACTTGCAAATGACTCTATGCTTATGAAATTATTATGGAATATTGTAAATATATTTTAAGCTTACAGTTTTGCCAAAAATTGAAACAATTAAAAAAATACTAAATCCAAACTCCCAGAGGGTGCCTTATCAGAGAATAATGCTGCATTTGTGGTGACTTGTAAGTGGTTATTTGCAAGTTGTAATAATGTCATTTCCCACCTCGGCATGTTCATCGTGTGAAGTGGAAGAAAAACATGTACGCCTCTACAAAACCGTGTCTTTTGTTTGCTCTGTCAGAGCATGTAAATCTACTCATAAAAAGCTACTTAACCACACTTTTACAGTTACAGGCCTGAGTGGCTACTGGCACTGTTCTACTACAGACTTCAAACATTGATGTGATATTTTGAACTGAAATTCAAAATATAGTAGTACAACAACATAGCGAGTAGCTCAGCAACAAGCTAACCAGTGCACAATAGCGGGTAGAGTTAGCAACAAGCTAGCCGGCTAATGTTAGTAATAATTCTAATGTTGATGATTACCTTTTGAAAATAGAGATTAGTATGGTCAGTGTTATAGATTCAACCAAGTACTGTGTCTGTATATTAATTGATCTAAAGTGAATACTGCTATAAATTAATTTAAAAGTAGAGAAGGGGGACTTTACACTGTTCACAATGTGAGCGGCCATGTTGATTTGATGTCACTCTGTAAACGAGGAAGGAACTGGGAGTTGAGAAGCCTATTCCACATTGACAAGTTGATGTTTCATGTTGAGGGGGTGTTTTCTGTGGTTTTTACCAGTTGTAGGCAGGGAATTCCAAGTTGCATACTAAACAAGTCACTTTCTGAAAAAGTTTTTGCTATTTAGTTGCTAGCTATGGATCCATTGAGGTGAAATTGTGTTTAATTTAAAGAATGACCATTACTGAATACATTGAGGTCACAATTAAATATTATTAAATTATGTTGTGGCTACGAGATACCAAAATCATGGCCACTTGAACCCACAACTTAATGTGTTATGGGAATGTAACACTAAATACATGGCCTCTAGTGGATTATCTGGTGGAATGAAAAAGCCTATTCATTTTGAGAATTCACTTAAGGTGGCTTGGGCTAATGATATCCCTGTTGCAACACCAGTGACTCTAGTATGGCATCATTCCAAGATTGAAATTTACAGTATATTATCAGTCAACTCAATGTTTAGGTTCCTGTAGCCAAAATGGTCTACTTCAGTTGGTTTCTCTGTATATCACTCATTTTAAAATACAACAGTTGCTAAGTTAAGCATTGTCAGGCCACAAAATAAATCTCAACAAACTTACCATCATGTCACCTCAGACCTTTGTTCATACTAGCAAGCAACAAGTACCTCATGAGAAACTGAGAAATAGTAGTAGCTATATAAAGCTAGCTAATGCCAAATAGTTGAGCACAAATTAAATAATGCATTAATCTGTGTGAAAATTGGTTGTTCGATTTATGTTAAGTGCAGATTAGCCAACAAATTAACTGTCCTAGCTAATGTATGTACACTCACCAGAATAACCAACCATTTCTGCTGCTTCTTTCCAAGCTTTAATTTGTAATGTCATTGTACACATTTAATAAGAGACTGTATATATTATGTATAAATTTATGTAGTCCCTTGTAGTTCTGTGTTGTTCTGTGTTTGTCTTATGTAGCACCTTGGTCCTGGAGAAACGTTGTTTCGTTTCACTATGTACTAACTGGCTGTATATGGTTGAAATGACAATAAACTCCACTTGACTTGACTTGACTTGAAAAGATGATCTTAACTGAGAAAATCGCAATTCAAGTAACTCTGGTCCCGCTGTTGTGTAGGTTCATCTGTTGCTGTGTCACCTACTAGTGTGAACTTCGGATTAGTGGTTTGTTAGTTGGCAGCTACAAAGTTTATTATTTTTGAATAAGGCACTCAGATTTATAGCTGAAATGGTTTGTACTGAAAAGATACTACAATGCATTTGGAGTCAAGAGAGGAAGTCATACATGGACAGATATGGAGAGTGTGGCCAGTATTGCTAGAGAGAGTTGTGTTTACTGAATGTGAACGTGTGTGACAATATGCTTAATTATGCTAAATTGCTCTGCTCTGTAATTATCTGCTTCAGCTTGGGGGAAAAAAATGCACATTTGTGGGTGAATCAATAACAGCACAGTGATTCTGCATTCCCCAGTCCTGCCCTTACAGTATTCTTTCTCTCTCTCTCTCTCTCTCTCTCTCTCTCTCTCTCTGTGTGTGTGTGTGTGTGAGTGAGTGGCTGGAGGCAAGTTAGAAAGAGGAGAGCTCTTGGAATACATCAAATACAGGTGAATAAAATATGGATCAGTATGTGGCCTGGCTGCTCGGACAGTACAGAATCTGCATGTTTGTGTGCAGGTGTGTCCTAAAATGTATTCATGTATTTTTCACTTGAAATAATAATAATAATAATAATAATAATAATAATAATATTCACATGTGAAATCTACACATGTGGTTTTTTGACACTTGACATTTTCCATATGTGGACTTTTCACATGTAGGGCATGTTTTTTTTTTTTTTTTTCACATGATTTTTCAAAAGATTCATTTACTTACACGTGTTAATTTCTCAGATGTAGAGCATATGGTTTTATTTTTCATTTGATCACATATTCACATGATGTCACACGTATACTTGAATTCACATACATATGTTTCAGTTGAAATGCATCTTCATTATTTTCACAGTTATGTTATTATGTTCACAGTTTTTCACAAGTGATCATATAACTCACATAATTCCAAGTGAAAAACATATTAGCACATGGAAAATATTCTTAGAACATAAGAACATTTTGTACAAATATATGATGTTCATATAATGTTCATATAATGTTCAAACAGCCTAAACTATCCTTCATATCTACTATAACTTTAACGTGGGCTCTTTATTAAACATGTCTGGATCTTTACGTCATAGTTTGTAGCATAGCCAGTGAGAGTAAGCTAGATGGTAATCTAAAATCTAAAAATCTTTTTTTGTTGGTTTCTTGTCCACACAATGTCTCAAAGGAGTTCTGGGACTGATTACAACAACTCCACAACTCCACAGTAGTCATTATAGCTGAATGAAATTAAACTTGTGGCTGAAACAAGAATTTTGTGACAGTCAGATGCTCAAGGAACCATAGGGTCACTGTCTAATGAGATACAGAATATTTGAGCACCATGTCTACATATTCAGAGCAAACACTCTGCTGGGTCTGAGCAATTATAATTACAGACATTTTTTTTTTTTGGTGGGGAGGAGTTGCAAGTTTACTACGGAGTGGTGTCTTGGTTTAATCCTGAGCTACATTCTGTCTAACTGACAATATAATACCCTGTATTTTTTAAATGTTTGTTTGCAAGTCAGTGCATTAAAGGACTCTGCAATATTGTCTATTCTTCTCACTTTCTGTTTGCGTATTAATATACGTGTAAATCTATGCTGTTTTGTAATCCCCTTTTTTCATGCCTAAAATCATATTATCAAGTTCCGCATTGGCTTAATAAAAGCTCAGCACCTCCAAACATAACCACACGAGCCTCAAATATTCAGATATTCAAAAATATTCAGATAGCACTTCTCTGCAGTAATCTCTCCACAATGCATATGAGCACTGCATCAGGTTTTCTTTCATCCACACAAGGAATAAAATAAGATATTCAGAAGCCACAGTCAATAAAACAATATAAACAGGAGATCTCATTTTAGATGCATTTACTTTCCAGGAATTGTTTATATTACCTATATAACATGCAATGTGGCATTCATAATTATAAACACTCCTGAAGACTTGGAAAAGCTGAATCAGATGTGTTAGATTAGTAAGGAATAGCTTTGTTTAACTAGTAAGGAAAATCGTAAGAGATCACATAACATCCATATTAACACCATATTAACAACACATAAACTCCATATATCCATATAACATCCCAACACTATCAATATGAGTTTCATAAAAGTCTTGTTCACATTCTTGTCATTCCTTGACTTTTTAATAAAATTCATATTATTTATAGGTGAAATAGACATATAAAAAATGTACTAGTACAAAAATAGGTTAATATGTAGAACCTGAGAAAAAATAATTGCTTAAGCCCATGGCCTCAGCACACGTGCATTATGTGGCTGAGAAAACCCATTTGCAAAACTGTGCTCTGGGTCAGACTTCTTGTTTGTGTTTACATTAGCCTCTTGTCAGTCTTTTTATAGGCACTCTCCAAAGCCCTTTGACTCCACCCTATCTCAGTCTGTTTGGAAAGAAAGAAGAAAAAAGGCGGCCATTTAATCCTCAGACCAACTGTTTAACTGTGACGCCCTGGCTTCCTTGTCGAAACAGAAATTGGCCCACTGCGTTGTGGACATTGTGACCATGAACGCCTGACTTCTACTTTAACATGCCACTGTAAAAGGAGTGTTTACACATTATGGGCATTACCCTATATTCACACTAGTGAGCGACAAAGCGTTCATCTTGTATCTACGTACATGACATGAAGCCAAGATTACAGCAACAGCAACAAGTGGCAAAGTGCCAAGTGACATTTAGATTGAAATTTACTCAATTCTATGCAAATTAGGTATGGAGCAACAAATTCAAATGATTGGCTGGAATGATTCCTCAAACCTATCCTCTGGTGTGTCTGGTCCACCGTGACTACCCCCAATGTTAGTTTATACCTGCAATTATTTCCCATTTACTGTGATTTCATCTCATTCTCTCATTAGATGTTTACAGAGAAATTAATGTAGCAGTGAGGGCAGGGTCGAGTGCCAGCTCTCTCGTTCAGGCTTTTTAGCGCTTTACTTCAAAACACACAACATAAAAATAGCTCACCATTAATCACGCATAGGTGACAGTGTTCATTTATTAGGTCACTCGTTCTCTATGTCTCCTTCCCCCATTCACAGTAGGAACACAGTCATGCCCTCGCTGCCACAAAAAAACAACACTTGGAAGAAAGTAGCAGCAATCATTGATGCCTCCTGTGAGTGTATGTAGTTAGTACAGTTTGCTTGCAATTCTATAGGTTCTATAGATTCTAATCTGCCAACAAGCGCCCAATTTTCACACTGATTAGCACATTATTTAACTGGTGTTTAACTAGATAGCTTTAAAAGGTATATATACATATATAGGTCACTTGTTCACCATGTCTCTTCCTCCTATTCATGCTCCTCCCATTCTGCTATGCCCACACTGCCACAATTATGTATATATGCTATGTATGTAGCTAGAACAGTTTGCTTGCAATTCTAATCTGCCAACAAGCACCCGATTTTAGCACATTATTTAATTAGTGTTTAACTGGGTAGCTTTAAAAGGTATATATACATAGCTTTAGTTCTCATCGGAAGGGGAACAAAAGACAACAGTAGCAGTCTCTACATGCTGAAAAGAGACAAGCAAAAGTGATATGTGTGCAAATGCTGCATCATACATAAATCCATGGCTTCGATGTGTTTCAGCATGCATCTGCGTGCACACAAAAAGGTATCCATTTGCTTCTTACGGCTGTCCTGACAGATATCTGGGGTTTATAGGACCACAGTTGCATACATAACTAACTTTCTGAAATCCCACTAAGGTGAAGTACAAACTCGAATTTTTTGAAATCCCCCAAAATGTACTTTTCCTGACATTACACTACAGTTATTGTTGTAGTGATGCTCACCTGAGTGCAGATAAAGTTCAGAAATGAAGAGACCTTTCATCCGAAGGGACTCTTGAAGCAATAGTCTGCCTGATCCATAACCTATAAAAATGTCTTGCTGTCTTGCAAAATGTCATGCCAATATTACCATTTTTCTAAAATCATGTTTCTGAAATTGAAGCAGGAAATGGAAAAGGTGTTTGTTGTTCAAGCTGTTTCGGCAGGCAATTGGACGCTAATTATTATTACTAAGCAGTGATAATGGTGCAATAAAAAAAAAAAAAAAAAAAAGCTGGGGTAGGATATTCATGACTTTTTATACCAAGAAAGACATTGCATTTATTCTTTTGTTTTGGTTCCAAATGTCTACTAATTTACATGAAAATTATGTTATCCCAATAATAATAAAAAAAATTAATGTTGTTTTTTAGTTGGAATATTCACAGATATGAAAGACAGGAAGAATGTCAAGGCTAAAATCATGTTGTATTTGTTCTTTCTTTGCAATGGGTGGCCTATATCTGATTTTAAATCAAACATGAATCATTGATTCATTGGTCTGGCTTTGAGTGAAAAATAACTGATCTGCTCAAAATGAGCTCCTTTGAAGACGCTGAGTGTGTTTTATTGCCCTTGATGGTGTGTGTTCTCATTAGGGACATGTGTTCATGATGGGGTAATGAGGGGAACAGTGCAGCAGGCCTTAATTAGCTAAACTAGGATGAATTACGGAAATAGTGAACAACAGATCACAGACTTTGGACATTACTGATCTCACATGATATGATTCAGCTTGCCAGTGTGTGTGTGTGTGTGTGGGGCTATGACAAGTGAAAACTGTTAAGTAAAGGCAAGATCAAAATGTGTACTGCACCAGTTGCTAATTTCTAATCTCTGTGTTTATTCTTATGTAAACTGCTCTGGTTGAAGTTTTCTTTTCTTTTCTTTTTTTCAATTTTTCAGTTTTATTGAGTTAAATATTTTGGCTTACATTATGAATGTCTCTTTCTGTATGCTGGTCCTCATTTTTTTACTCCCATGCTTCTCACTGATTACTGAAAAAGCATACATTAATAATGCTTATGTATGTTGAATACATCAGCTAAGGCTGCAGTCAAGACCATTGCCAAGTCCGAGACCAAGGCTACCCGAGATTGATTCAAGAATGAGTCTTATTTGAGTTGAGGCCAAGTCAAGATCAAGTCCAAATGAAAGTGAGACCGAGTCAAGATCGAGACTGAAAACCATCAAATCCTTTTCCATGGCCAAGTCTTTACTCAAATTAGTTGGCTTCATTTGTACATTACACCAGTGATTAGGCTGTGTTTTCTAAAAGCAGGAATTGCTTCTTGTCAAAGTTGTGGGGAACTACTCATCCTCGCTGTTCTTTATTTATAACAACAGTGTTCTTTGTGGACTAAACTCTAAATGCCTGTTTTATTGTTTTGACACAAAACACATTTAGTTAACACAGTTTTTTTAAATTCTTGCATATGCTTTTCACCCATTTACTACCACCAGCAAAGCTGCGTATTTCTACAACCCAATTTGCAAATGTTTACATACTTTGTTTCAAAATGGCATCATACCTTGTGCAGTCACAGAGTGATTCACTGTCAATGAAAAAATCCTGTCACATTTCCTCCTGCATATTCACTATTGCTTAAGCACCCAGAAGATTTTTTCTCTTGTAATTTTTCTCTTCTTTTGCAATATTTTTGTGCCATTGTGATCATAAAAGGTTTAAAAGAGTGCTTAAACTACCATCTAAAGAAAAAAAAAAAGCAAGGCAAGCCAAGTTTATTTCTATAGCACATTTCATACACAAAGTCAATTCAAAGTGCCTTACAACATAAGCACAATCAAAATTAAGATAAAGAGCATTAAAGGATTAACGAGAAATATAAAGATATAAACAAAAAGTTAAAATTAAAATGCAAAAGATAATAAATTTAAAAAAAAAGAATATAAATTAAAGCTTGATTACAAAACAAACTAAACAAAAAATAGTGTCATTAATACACTCACTATCACTTTATTAGGAACATCTGTATACCTGCTTATTGATGTGATGATCCAATCAGCCAATCACGTGGCAGCAGCACAATGTATAAAATCATGCAGATACAGCTAAAGAGCTTAATGTTCACATCAAAAATCACAATGTGGAAAAATCTCAGTGATCTCAGTGAATTTTACTGTGGCATGGTTGTTAGTGCCAGATGGGCTGGTTTGAGTATTTCAGATACTTCTGATGTCCTGGGATTTTCACTCTCTAGAGTTTATACAGGATGGGGTGGAAAATAAAAGACATACAGTGAGTGGGAGATGGAAAAGCATTGTTGATGAGAAAGGTCAGAGCAGAATGGACAGGGTGATTTGAGCTAACAGGAAGTCTATGGTGACTCAAATAACTACTCTTTACAACCGTGGTGAGCAGAAAAGCATCTCAGAATGCACAAAATATCAAACCGTGTGGCAGGTGGGCTACAATAGCAGAAGACCACATCGGGTTCCACTCATGATGGTAAGATCAGATCCTTGTGTCAACAGTTCAGGCTGGTGGTGTTGGTATTTGGCGTGGGGAATGTTTTCTTGGCACACATCTGACCCCTTAATACCAATCGAGCATTGTTTGAATGCCACAGCCTATCTGAGTATTGATAGTGCTGATTACGTTCATTCCATTATGGCCACAATTTATCCATCTTATAATGGCTACTTCCAACATGTCACAAAGTACAAGTCATCTTTGCGATGTCATCTTTGCGATCTTCTCTGCATCATTTTTGCAGTATAAAACACACCCACACACACACTAGTACACCTACTGTAATTCCATCAGTTAGTGTTTTCTTGGTCATTGTTCTGTGTTTGACAAAGCGTTCTCGTTAGAAGTCGCGTTTGTGTTTTGCTAAAAGAGTCTATTTTGAGATGTATTCATGGTAGTTTGGTCATGAAATGAACTGAAGTGCCAGAGTGCATGTTTAAGCAGAAACGTGTGTGAAGAATTCTGAAAATAGCAACTTGGCACTGAATAATGCTTATCATCATGTGTATATAAATAAATAAATAAATAAATAAATAAATAAATGCTTTAATGAAATAGTTATTTGAGGAAAAAATACCATTTCATTACGAAACACTCTATGATCCTACTTTTGAATATTATCACACATTTTGTAATGATGGTCTTGATGTTACCTTTATGACAATTGGTCCCTGGAGATTCATTTGAGAAACAAACATAGCAGGTATTAATAGCTATGCATCTAGTCAAGTCAAGTGGGTTTTTATTGTCATTCCTCTATATGGCTAATATACATTGGAACAAAAAGTCATTTCTCCAGGACCATGGTGCAACACATAACAGTATGTGAGACTACACAGAGTGCAAATACACAACAGTGTGAGACAAGTGCAGGACAAAGAATACACAGAACAGAACAATAAATACACAGAACATGGGCTGTAAACTGTAAACTAATTAGTAGTGTAGCAGCAATAAGTATATCTGTAGCAGCAATAAGTATAGCGTTCCATAATTATAAAGTGTCTGATAAAGTGTGTGCAGAGTGCTGTGGTATTGAGGGAGGGTATCTAGACTAAGCAGATGGCTGTTAATACCATGTCTTAACAGTGGGGGTAAAAGTGGCATGATAAGTAAGATAAGATGTCTCTAGCAGTGAGAAATGATATATGTGAGAAGACAGGAATCCCTGCTAACCACTGTGGAGGGGCATGATCTGCAAAGCTCTAAGAAGCTCTCCATCTGACAGAGGATTATAATAAGAAATCCAACATACACAGTTTCAAGCCTCCTCTGTTCTTCTGCAATCCAAGCTGAGAGGAGTTACTGGTTAGTAGATAGAAAGCACAAACTGTTCACTGCACTCTGCCTGTATATACATTACATATACATTAAGGATGTAACCAAATACAGATGCATTATTCTGAATGAACAGATAATGTGTTCTAAACTGATACAAAGGATGGCGTGCACTATTCACTGTTTTTTTTTTGCCAGAAATTTTCGTAAAGTGTCTGGTTGAGTCTAGAGGTGTGCATCGAGGTTGGGATCCCATGGGACGCGACAAAAACGTCGTGTGATTGGAAGGTTTTTATTTTCATACAGATGTGAGCAAGAGGAAAGGCAGACTCATTTACAGCACACTTAGTAACTGTTTGGTCAGGGTTGTGGTGGTTTAAATTAGGCTACAAGTTTGTTTGTAGTTTGAGAAATAGAACCAACTAAATTTGTTAGAAAATACTGCAAACAGGTACAACTGAAAATAATAACTGCGTGACCAGCCGGTGCTCTTATTGTGACATGTCTGTTTTCACTTCCTGGTCTTGTCTCCACCCTTGTCTTTTGTGTGTTCCCCAATTGTGTCCAGCTGTTTTGTTTTAGTTCATAATTAGTTTGTCTATTTATACCATGCTGTCCCAGTGCCAAGTCTTTTGTCGTGTTTACGTCGATTAATTTCCTGAGCCGTGCTTCTTTCTTCCCTTGTTTTCCTGTTATTTGGGTAGTACTTCCTGGTTTAGATCCTTGTCTGTTTTCTTGTGTTTGAGTAAGGATTATTCATGTCTGTTTCTGCCTGCCCCCTGCTACAGATTCTACTCAACTCAAGTTACAAGGAGCACATCTCCAGTTGAGCAAATTATGAACTTGAGTGATGTAGCTGAGGTTGAGGAACTGTCAGAGCCACAATTTACACATCACACAGAAAGTGCTTGCATTTCTACCGCTGCCATTTTTGTCCAGTGTTTCCAGGGTGCATAGTGGTAGGGTTCATATAAAAAAAAGTTTTAAAATTCCAGTTTAGGCCATTAAATCTTAACACAGATATGAATATTTGGAGAACAAAACAGATACAGATACACACCAATATGCACTCTGTGTCTTTGGTTGTGATCATACAGTACATGTAATAAAGACAGGGGCCAATGAATAATAAAGCTTGGAAATAAGAGAATAATAAAAGAATACTGTACTTTCTGTCTCTTCTCTTCTCCTCCTGCATTTTCTCTTCCAAAATGTTCATCAGTGGTACATCATCCACATACTACTTCTTCTTCTGTCTTCTTCTATGGCACGAATGAGTTCATTAATTCCTCTCTCTCCTCTTAAACTCTTATTTTCTCTTCCCTTCTTTTATCAGTTCTACAGTACTCTTCATCTCAACTCATTTAATTTGGGATCTTCTCTTTCCTTCTTTGCTTTTCTGTTCTCTTTTTAACTGATGGCATCTCGACTTTTGCTTCCCTTGTTCTCAACAACTGTTTCGCTTATGCTAATTTCTTATCACTTCACTTATATCACAAATCTCATGAATTCATTTTCATTTTCTGCTCTTGTTTTCTGAATCTTCTCACCTATGTTCTCTTCTCTTTTGTTCTTCTGCTCTGCTTCTTTTCTTCGTCTCTACTTGTCATTTTGTCATTACACTTTAAATCAACGCTTCTCAACTTTTCTCTTTGTTGTTTTATTGTTTCCTTCTGTTTCTTTTCCTAGTGAAGTGATGATAAAAACACACTCTTGGGATTCAACTCAATCTCCATCTGCCTGTGTTGTTTCCCTGAAGAGTAACTAGGAACTCTTGATCCTTGAGTTGTGTTACTTAACCGTGTTTTTCAAACATGACCCGAACATCAGTGTAACAAGGGTGTGTGTCTGAACCATTTACTGCGTGTATTTGGAGATATTTAGGAATGAGGTGCATAGGATTTAGTGCATTAGTCATGCAGCTTGTCAGTATGAATGCAACACTCCAGCATAGTTCTAGTTAGAGGGGTTTTTTGTATTTCTTTCTCTTTCTCTTGGTTTTTGAGATCGTTCCCCAGTGTGAGTGTAAAAAAAAAACAAAAAACTCTTGACCCAGTGCCACACACACACTGTCAGAATCAGTACCAGGGAGCAGTCAGTGAAGGTCAGATGTTACCAGGTACTAGTGCTGTCACTCTGTGTGTGTGTGTGTGTGTGAAGAGAGAGAGAGAGAGAGAGAGAGAGAGAGAGAGAGAGAGAGAAACAGGTGAAAAGCAGCATGTGAGATTCCCAGGAGTCTCGTTACCTCCAAGGTCTCAGAGATCGCTTAGTGGTCAGGGCTAAGGTCAGTGCTGGAACTGACACACACACACACACACACAATCCTTATCCCAGCTCTTATATTACTACATATACTGCCAGTCAAAACATGCTGTATATGTTTTATTACAATGTAATAAATCTGTTACGTTTTAAAGTTTTTTTTGTTCATAGTTGTAAATGATCCAACAGTGTATACATACACAACAGCTACATGATGTATCATTTATATTTAAATATTTGTTATTTAAAAAGTTGATAAGCAAATCATTAGTTAATCAGAGTTTAATGATTAGTTAATATTGTATATACTCATTGAAACCGACATGAAATATCATTTAATAATAAACATTTTATTTGCCAAACCTATTGATTTGTTTATATCTGTTAACACTGTATTAATGAAAGCTATATAAGTGTCATAGACAGTGCTAGTATTAACTGTAAAACATAAACATGTGGTGTGCAACAAGCTACAATGCAATAAAGATTTTGGCTTGGATCTAGATTGTTCCAATAAAATAATTCATTTCTAAAATTTATCAATTCACTAAACATTTATTAATAAACGTTTCTCAATTCACTTCACTTGTACGCAAGTCTTTATTTAATAGGAACATCATTATTAACGTTTTATCTTTGTTCCTGTACTTAATTCTTATTCCTCAGCTTTTTTGACAGTTGATCATTATTTGAATGGCTTCTACGCAACAATTTACACAATTTGACAGATATGTAATGGGCGTCTGTCCCAAAGGCATTGTGTGTCTATCCCAAAGGCATAAATAATAGCTAATAAAAATTATTTTGCAAGTATATTTTGTGATACTTGAAGACATTTGTACAGGATATTGTCCCAGTCCTCGATGCAGAACCTTCCAAGATCTTTTATATTGTTAGGTTTGCATGTCTGCACTGCCCTCTTCTATTCCACAAATCTTTCAACAGCATTTAAATTGAGGGATTGATGCTTGTGATCAAAAGCATCAATGGAATTAATTCAGCATTAATATAGTGGTTAAGCAAAGGTTTTAGGAAGTTGAAGAGTCTTTTTAATTAGGTTTTCCCATCAAACAAGATCTCTAATCATGATCAGAAAAGGCAGAGTGGTAAAATACACTGATATCTATCATTATGACCATTATCATAAACCACAATCAGGCACGCTGATAATAATACCGAATAATACCGATAATAAGGCACGCTGATAATAATACCGAATACCGAATAATACCGAAGCATTCGGGCCCTCACGATCAGACTGTGCAATAGTTTCTTCCCCCATGCCATCAGACTCCTCAATACTCAGAAACTGGACTGAACACACACATACATATATACACACACAACTGAGCATCCTCCATCCTCTTTGCAATTTTTTTGCAAGTTTTTGCACGTTTATGCTGCTACAATACAAAACTGTACATAGGCTGCTACTCTTATGTTTACACTTATGTGTACACTATTTCAGCTACTTGTACTCTTGTACTCTTTGCACTATTGTCACTAGGTTCACTTTAAACAGAACTGTGTACCGGTCGGCGCTGCACTGGGACTTACTGTGTCCATTGTCTGTCCCAGTAGTCATTGTACTGTCTTGTGCTGTCTGCACATGTTTGCACTTGTGCACTTTATGTATAAATTTATGTAGTCCCTTGTAGTTCTGTGTTGTTCTGTGTTTGTCTTATGTAGCACCTTGGTCCTGGAGAAACGTTGTTTGACAATAAACTCCACTTGAACTTGAACTTGAACTTGAATATTAGATCCCAGAACCTGAACTAAGAGAGTGGGAAAATCAGGGGGTGGGGAAACGCTAAAAACAAAGAAACACGCAAAGTGGAAACTACAAACTAGACATTACAAAATGAAGAGACAGGAAACTGTAGTGAGGAAAATAGAAAAAGAGGAACTCAGAAACTGGTAACAGGATTTACCCACCTCTAGCATGTGTGTCTCAAAGCCTAGCATTTCTACTTACTTCTGGTTCTGGCTATGATGACTGTGTTTGTCATGCAGACACTGATTCACTCTAAAACACTGTCATCATAGCCAGAACTAGAAATAAGCAGAAATCCCAGGAACAAGGGAACAGACGACCAAAATATACTACAAATTACAACACCGCTTAGGATTGCTAAATCATTGGACACACTTAATGAGAAGATGCTAAGAATGTGTGACGCTGTTATTATGATTACTCTTGCATAAAGTTGTCATGTAATTCAAATTGGCATTTGAATGTTTATATCCTGTGACACAGGAAGTTAAAAGGGATCAGGAAGTTAAATGCTGTTGTTCAGCTTATTTTTGGGTGGCATTATGTATATGTATCAACATATTTTGTCTTTATATTTAGATACACTTTTTCTTGTCATTTTAGAGAATTGTGCAATGTTCCATCCATCCACCCATCCATCCATTTTCCTGCACAGGGTTGCGGGGGAGCCTGAAGCCTATCCCAGGGAACCTGGGGAACAAGGCAGGGGACACCCTGAACGGGGTGCCAACCCATCGCAGGGCACAATCGCACACACACTCACACACCACGGACAATTTGGAATTGCCAATCAGCCTATAGCGCATGTCTTTGGACTGGGGGAGGAAACCGACGTACCTCAGGGAGGAAGGTATGGCAAACTGTCTCTCCCCTATCAATCACAGCAAAACTAGCCAATCATGGGTGTCTATGAGCTCATTCATGTGGAAGTGGGTGAATAGTGCTTTAGTCCGAGTGTGTTACGCTGTCGCTTGATGTTGCATGTGCAGCAATTTGTCTGGCTTCATGTGCATCAGAGGGAGCATGTGATAGGCTTCACCCTTCCTGGTTGGTAGTTGTAGTGTGATAACGGAGAGATGCCTGATGGGTGGGAATTGGCCATGACTAAATTAGAAAATCGGAGGGGGAAATAAAGAAGGTCCTGAAGTTGGTCTGAATTGAAAGTTTATGGTTCCATTTAAGATCATTCATAATAATAAGCTGTGTGTTTAATTTATCTGTGTAGCAGCCAGGGTCATGGTCTAGCATTGGAGTGAGCTGAGAGCATGAGTGTGAGTGTGTAAGTGAGTAACTCTTTACATTATTGTTTAGTAAAAAAAACCTCACGAGCGCTTTTACCCTGGGTCTGCTGTGTTCCCTATCCCTATCAGTAAGCCTGTGAGTGAACAGGAAAAAGTAAGAGTCCATGAAAATGTTATAACTCGAAGATCCGGTTTATGATGGAGAAAGGGTGATTATCTGACTATCACAAATTTATGGCTTTTTGTATACAAACAATTGTCTTTCAGTATACACTCTTAGAAAAGGGGTTCAATAGGTTTGCTGGTTAAGGATTCATTCATTACAGGGATCTCATATAGGGATGACTCTATAAGCGTTAAGGGTTTTAGATTGTTTTTCTCTAAGACTATACAGTACTATCACAGCCATCATTGTTTCTCTGTCAGCTTTTTTTTTTACATCAATCTGTCCAGCAATTTTCCTCTTTATTTGTTCTTTTGGATTTTAAGTGAGATGGAGGTAGACAAAATGAGAGAGAGTAAAAGGTTGAACGAACAAGGTCAGCTTGTTTCCTTCACAGTCCAAAGAATGAGATTACACTCACTCCAAATCACTGGCTTGAAATGGAATAAACAAAAGTATATCTGCACATTGCAGATTGAAATAAATTGAAAATAACAATTTTATTTTCCTGAAAATTTTCTCATGGAGAGAGTTTTTAAAAAAAAAAAAAAAAAGATGTGGAAACAGGTGCTGCAACAGATATCTCACAGTAAACAGGTGGTTTACACAGACACACACACGCACACACACACACAGAGGGGGAGAGAGAGAGAGAGAGAGAGAGAGAGAGAGAGAGGGAAAGAGAGAGAGATTTTTTTAAATATCTTTTAGGTTTAAAAAATGTGGCAAAATCTCAAATCAAGCGTAAGATTGAAGTTTACACTCACACTTTGAAGTGGCACGTTCAAAGCTGCCAGATGCGATGCTCTGTGTGTGTGTGTGTGTGTGTGCACTTGTGTGCATGTTTAATTTTTTTATTTATCATTTTAAGACAGAATGCATCATAATCCCACCCAAAAACTATTTTGAAGAACATTATGAATATTGACGATTTCTAGTTATCCTTTCTGTGTTTTGCATCACAATCGTTTGTCTACTGTACATTACAGATTAATTAGGAAATACTGATTATTTTGCACTGTATGTGGCATTATGATTATGTATCAACTTTACAAAAAAAAGATTGTCCTCTTGTATGCTGTTCATAAAAACTCTACTCAATCTTTAACAAACACATTTATCGTCTCATATTTTTCAATTACTTTCAATGACACCTTGTTTTCATGAGTGCCAGAGTGAACTAATCTGCCTTGATGGTCCTGAACCCAAAAATGTTATTCATGTCCTTACATTTTAGTCAGGATATCATGTGACTCTCAGAAGAAAAGGTACTAAACTGTACTATTCAGTGTATATACACTTGTCCCTGGGTGTGGCACCTTAGCGGATATAATGTACTTGTAAAACTCATTTAAGATACATGATTTTTTGTGGTAAAATGATTTACATAATTATGTTATATCCTGCAGAAAATGTATTGCAAAAAAAGAAGGGAAAAAAAAACACCTTCCCTAACCTACTGATGATAATGGACAGAATATACAGACAGCTAATTAATACTGGTCCGTTTCTAATATGTATTTCTTATGTTTCAACTGTTTTCCAAAGTAAACAGAACTCACTCAAATGATACGCAGCAATCACTCAAATGATATGCCTGCAAGAAACTGTTCTTTCAAAGCAGTGCAGTCCGCATGTATGGGAAAGAGTGCACTTCTGAACATTTTAGGAGGTTGTCGTTTAGAATGATTTTACAGAAAGCCTCTGGCTACATTTGAGAATGTCAGATTCTGTGTAGTAGCAATTTGTTGGACCAATAGGCAACTAGAAAGTGTGTTGCAGTAGCGATGTACAAATTGGCCACTTGCATCTAGTGCAAAGCTGTGACGAGACATTAGTACTCTGGTGACAATAGAGACATTGTTGTTAGTAAGACGACTGTCCACTACTGTGTTTACATGGTGTTTACAGACAGAGAGTGATATGCAGGTACGTTAAATGACCAAACATTGCGTAGGTGAACAGGATTGCGTACTGCCACACCCTATACCATCGGTGCTGTGATGTGGCCTGAAGTTGGTTAGTTTCCTATAAATACATGTGTTTTATTCCTCTTATTCCACAGCAATTTGCCAACAAGTACATTTTCATTACAAGAATGACATACGTATCATACTTTTTATCTGTTTACAGTTACATTTGTGTTATAGTGTTGTGGAAGGTCCACAAACAAGTTCCTGTTATCACTTACAGTACTGTGCAAAAGTCTTAGACAGTCTTATTTTTTATAATACAAACTTTGTTATAGATTTTTATTTTATTTTATTTTATGAATTCTACATTATCGAATCAGTACAGAAACATTTTAGATTTCTAAACATTAGTTTTCCAGCACAAAATTAAATGTTACAGAATAATGTTCGTACTGTATGTCAGTAAAGAAAGCAGCATATTACATAAGAGATCACTTTTCAGACAAAAACATAATGAAGGCTGCTAGGTTTTGCTGCAAAAATAAGAAGCAAGTGTGACAGTCAGTCTCCAGAAGAACTGTGGCTGCTTCTGCAAGATGCTCAGTAAAACTTACCAGCCCATCTTCTTATAAAACTGCACAAACTGTACCTGAGACTATTTTTTTTAAGCAAAGGGTTGTCACACCAAATATTGACTTCGTTTCATTGATTTCTGTTTACTGCTCTTTATAATATTTTTTTAAATGTAGAAACATTTCAATTCTTCATTTTTAAAGGCATCTTTGCTCTACAGCATTTCTTTGCATGTGCTTAAGACTTTTGCACAGTACTGTACATTATAGCAGCTATAAACTATAAACAATGCTGTTCCTCACCAGCCAGTTAAAGAGAACTGCCTTACCAAAGCACTAACACTGGAGACTCCTTTCATAAATGCTGTCCTCTGTCCTGAAGACTGTTGAAAATCCTAAAGGAACAGCTTCAACTCTGACTGTTACGAGGTGCTGACACCGGAGACTCCTTCCAAAAAATGCTAAATAAATCTCTCCTTATAGAAAACGTCTCCATATTCATAATTACCCACATTTTTACATCTGTTTACATGGAGTGTCAACCTTAAAAGTCCCTGTGAAAGAGCTTACTATAGAAACAATAGCGTATAATGAAAGGAGTGCATTGATATAAACCTGTGATTTGCCTTCTACTGTCAGATCTGCTGTTATAGAAAATCAATCAACACCTGCTGACCAATCAGATTCAAGAATTCAACGGTGCTATGGTACATTAATTAAAGAGCTATAGCATCTTTAGAGAGAGAAAATGGAAGTGACTGCATGTTTTGAAAGCTCCATAAATAACTGTTTGACAGGCAAGATTTCAACCTACTCAATACACTGAAGTAAAAGCATGTTTAACAGTTAACATTTGAAGTAATGATGATTCATTTGTTTTTATGGACATCTGTGTAAAGCAAAAGTCTAGTTTGCTCCTTACATGGATTTTTTCCTATAATTTCTTATTTTATACCACAGGCACAGTGAGACACATCCTCATGATACAGTTGATATGAAGGAAGTCCAAGTGCCTCTGCTAGTAGCTGGTGATCTAGCCTATCAAGGATGTATCTGAATATGAATACATTATTCCGAATGAAAAGATAATGTGTCCAAATGGATAAAAGTGTGTGCGCTGGCCGTGGACTGAATGCAGTGGCGTGTGTGTTGCTTTTGTCAATAGCAGGGAAAGTTGCTCTGCTCTGCTAGTTTAACTGCCTGTTTGATGCCATAGTTCTTGGGGGTATGGTGGCTTAGTGGTTAGCACTGTTGCTTCGTACCTCCTGGGGTGGGGGTTAATATCCCACCTCTGCCCTCTGTGTGCAGAGTTTGCATGTTCTCTCTGTGCTTTGGGGGTTTCCTGCGGGTACTCCGGTTTCCTCCCGCAGTCCAAAGACATGTGCTGTAGGCTGATTGGCATTTCCAAATCGTCTGTAGTATGTGAATGGGTGTGTGTGTGTGATTGTGACCTGTTATGGGGTTCCCCTGAGATAGGCTTCCTGCAAATCTGTGTAGGATAAGCGGTATAGAGAATGGATGGATGCCATAATTCTCAGTGGTCATCTGAGCTGCTCAGCCTTCTGTGCTCATTGTGTGGTGACTGTGCAAATACGATTTCAGGTTTAAAAAAGTCTTTTTAGAACTGGCACTTCCCAGCAGAGCAGCTGCTACATACATATAGCCAACGCAGACCACACACTGTGCACAGGGCAACCTATCTCTGCTGGTGGCTCCAAAACATGTCATTTAATTAATCTAAAAATGTTAAAAATGTTAACATGTATATTCACTGTGCATGTTTTTTCGTTGGTATGAAACATATGATTATTAAATGAAAATGTTACTGGGAAATCATACAGGCACTATATTTATTTGTTTTTATAATTAATTGTTATATACTGTGTTAATCCAAAATGACTTCCTTTTCAAGCAGCCCTGTTTTTTTCATGCTTTCCAGTTCAGATTTAATCAAAAAAAGAGGGAAAGGGGGATTATGGAATGTATAATATCATGTGCTCTATGGTGACCTTTGTTTCCCCATACAAAGACTGAGAAAAAGAAGAAAAATGTGTCTCCTTTGTCCGGGGCCTGAATTTTCTGGGCTAGTTTCAGCTATTTTGTGTGTGTGTTTAGTTGGGCTGGAAAACACATCTGCTGTATTCAACTCAGTTGAACAAAGATATGTCTAAATTTGCTCAAAGTGAGCTGCTAGGCTGTATACTGGATGACATACTGTATGTTGTCTACTGTGCCTATTATGGCGTTACTCAAAAAATTCACAAAATAGTAGCTTATAGCATAAGTTACTAAGTAACTTATGCTATAAGCTATACTTACATAAGTCTCTTTTGATAGCCTCTCAACTTAATTTAGTTTAAGGCTATGTCGTTATTAATGTTGTCCTGCACCACCAAAATCTATGGTCACGAGCCAAAGCTGGTGAAAACAAAAACAGCCTGGACCAATAAAAAGCCATGTTTATGCTCAGTTTACAACATGCCTACTGTTACCATTATTAAATGCATACTGTGGTTGGATCGAAAAACATTCTGTATATTAATCCTCTTTGAAAAAAACCACAGTGAACACAGTTCAGTGAGTGACTCAGAGGCTCAAAAGAATGTGCATGCAAAAGAAAGCATGATCAAACCTGAGAGATATTAAACTTGCGTGTGTCTATAAGCTTAGATTGTACAATCTTATGTATTCTTTAGTATTGCATCAAGCCTCATTTTAACTCATTTGAATCAGCCAGTGTGCATGTATGAGACTTAACCATCCTGATATAGATCTAGGAGAGCAATTATATTTTATTGTCTTGTTAAGCTTCTTTATAATAGTGATATTGATGGGAAGCAAACCCCAAAAGCCTTTCTAATGCTTGGGCATGTTGGATGTCGGGAAAAAAAGAATCATGACATCCAAGTAATAAATTTATAATGTTGGTGTTTAGACCATCTAGACCTCATGATTGACATAATTGAAGTTTCAAAACCCTTTAAATTCTATCTTTAGACGACAAAAGGTTCTGTGACACTACCATTAAAGGTCAAGCATTTACTGTAGAACTTCTTTTGTCATACAGCTTTTCTTTGGAAGAATATAGCCAACATACTCCAACCCCTCCTCCCTCTTTCTCTGTCTGACCACACATCGACTCTCTTTTATTTGTGGAGGATTTATTTCAGAAGCCCAATAGCCTTGGACTGCACTGCTGTTATTGTAATCGTTGCAAAACCCATTGGTGGCCTTGAGTGCTTTTTAATGGACTCCTAAGTGGCTGAACCTGCAGCGCCAATGAATCGCAGTGGTTATACACTCGTTTGTTTAGGGCATTAAATGCAAGCTCATGTTCTTTATCCACATTTCAGACAGTGGAGAGAAAAAAATGAAAGAAAAGACCAATTAAGGCAAAAATGGCCCTTCAGTGTGAATGGATCCTAAAACCTTTAGAGTCCATGAGAACAGATGTGGAGTTATTATGTTCTTCCCCTGAAAAAAAACAGACTGCAAAAATATATTCATTATTAAACATTATACTATTACCTTTACTACTAATTAGTACTACAATATTATAATAATTAATATTGCTAATCATGTATGACCTTAGTATTATAAGGTTCTATCTCCCATAATACAAGTGTGTAAACTCAGTGTGTTCTTTATTATGGAATCATAGTCAGAGGTCCAAGCGGGGGTCATAGGCAGACAAGGTAATCATAAATTTATCAGTTCACAGGTCAAATTAAAGAAACTAGTCAAAAACAAGAGAAACAAGAACTCAAAGACAAAGCTAAGAAATGGACAATTGACAATACTTTGCAATAAGACAGACACACCAGGGTATAAATACGAACTAGCTTAAACGTGTAAATACAATCAGGGAAGAAACCAGTCGACGTGACAGGGCAGAGACAGGACCAAAACCAAAACAAAGGCACATGGGAAAAAAAATTCTAAAGCACATGAAGGACTAAAGAAGTGCAAGCAGCACTTGTGGAGCTGGAAACCACACCATGCACTGAAAAAGGGGAATTTGTGACATATTGTAATTACAGCATGTATTATATCAGGACCTGTTCTTCATACATGGAATGCAAGTGTTTATGATAATACTATTTTTTTTCCTGATCTTTGAAGCTGTCATCAGAGTCTGTAAGCTCAAACCTACTCAGCACTGGGTTTACTCAACATAACTTAGGTCAGGTTACACATTCAGATATATATATATATATATATATATATATATATATATATATATATATATATATATATATATATATACACACACAATACTGTGCGAAAGTCTTAGGCACATGCAAATGAATGCTGTTGAGCATAGATGCTTTCAAGTAGTTAAAAAAATACTATAAAGAGCAGTAAACAGTAATCAATGAAACAAAGTCAATTTTTGGCGTGATGACCCTTTGATTAAAAAAAAAAATAGTAGTCTCAGGTACAATTAGTGCAGTTTTATAAGGAAATGAGCTGTAAGTGTTACTGAGCATCTTGCAGAACCAGCCACAGTTCTTCTGGAGACTTTGACTGTCGCACTTGCTTCTTATTTTTGCAGCAAAACCCAGCAGCCTTCATTATGTTTTTGTCTGAAAAGTGGTCTCTTATGTAATATGCTGCTTTCTTTGACATACAAACATTTTTCTGTAACATTTAATTTTGTGCTGGAAAACTAATGTTTGGAAATCTAAAAAGTGTTTGTACTGACTCAATAATGTAGAAGTCAATAAAATAAAAATCTATAACAAAGTTTGTAAAAAAATAGAGTGCCCAAGACTTTTGCACAGTATACTGTATATATATGTATATACACATAAGGCTTTCAAATCATTGTGATATAAAAGGAATAAAACACTTCAGAATGTCAGAATGTGTTGCTATAGGAAAATAATCTGGTTGTGGATCATTTTCTTAGAACAGCGTGTCCATTGTGTTCTATTCCTTTATTTGAATTTTCAAAAACAATCTTCATGCTGTATACAGTATTTTTGAAAAGAACCATTCCTGTTGCTTTTTTCAAAATGCAATATAATGATTTCTCAAAGAAAGAAACATGGATTTTCTTTATTTTAAATAATGTAATCTTAAAGAATGAGTTCTGAAAGAAATCGTTGAATAAAATGTTGTATGTGTTGTTAACTTTTGAAATAGTAACAGTTGTTGGTAGTGGACTCGGACTTCTGGACACTGCTGTAGATTATCATTCTTGTACAGACCGCAGACAGCATGCTGGGATTTCAGACTTGTCTGTATGTGTAGTGTTTTGCACTGATGTACCACTCTGTATTGTAGGGTTCCCTTTTTTTCCAACCCTGTGGAATGAACGAGGGATCAAACAGAGCAGTACAAAGCTTTTTTTCTGTCTTCTCTCCTATGGGAAGAATGAAGAACAAGTTCTTTGAGACTTTGAGCCATTGGACCAAAAAAAAAAAAAGAAAAAGAAAGAAAGAAGTATCTCCCTGTTTTTCTGGCTGACTAAAATTTTTCCTCTTTCTCTTACTTCTTTATCATTTTACTAAGTTTTTTCTTTGTTGTCTTGCTTGCTCACTTCTCTAATTGCCTTTCTGTGTTCTGTGTTTCTCTCATGCAGCTACTGTATATTAATAATATAGTATGCATATAATTACAAACTGTAATACTAGTATTAATACAGAAATAGTAGATTTGCACCAATTTGATTTGTATTAATACAAAAAACTAAAATAATATAAAAATATTAGTGTAAAATAATAGTGCAGTGGCCCGTATGTGCAAAACACATTAACAAACCTAAAACACAACAGAAAATCAGAAAACTCAACACAAACACAACAACACCAAAACCACAACAACAAATTCGAAAATATGAGCAAAACCAAAAACACAATAACAAAACCAAAAACAGAGCAGCAAATTCAGAAACATGACAGCAAAACCAAAAACAAACAAAGGTCCCTATTGAACATCTCATGCTCTTTCCTGATTGGCTACAGAGCACGTCATGGAAAATAGAGAGCTGAGGAATGATTACATTAAGAGAAAATATGACCTTAACAAATCTACTGATGCTTTTATTCAGTTTTAAGGGCATTCACATGCTGTTATTTTAGATTGTCAGACTATTTAGATAGTCAACTTACATTAATATGAGTATGCGAAAGCATATGCTAACTAGATAACAAACCAAAAAAGTGCAGTTCCTTTTTCTCGTGTTAGACAAACACTGTGTCCAAACAGCCATGAGCATGTCATGCTCAGTAACGATTAATCCTTTCTGTTTTGTGTTAATGTTAACGTGTTTCCGAATTTGCGGTCATATTTTCGAATTTGTTGTTGTATTTTTGGTTTTGTTGTGTTTTTTTGGTGTTGCTGTTGTGTTTTTGGTTTTGCTGTCATATTTCCGAATGTGCTGTTGTGTTGTTGGTTTTGTTGTGGTTCCTGATTTGTTGTTGCATTTTTGTGTTTATGTTAATGTATTTTAAAATGAGATGCAATATTCTTTTTTTTTTTTTTTTTGGTAATCAGAAAGCTTTATATCAGCCCATGTCTATAGCTGCACTGTGCTCATTCAGTGTGTACAGTGTGTGTGGTTAGGGCCTAATTGAGATAGAAATAATATTGGGCTTTTTTTGTTTGGTTGGTTTTTTTTTTAAACAATTTTAGAGACAATTAATTTTGTATTTTAGGGCCCGGCAGCTGGGACTGGTTTTTAATTGCCCAATGTGTTAGTTGTGTGGGTGGCACAGTAGCACAGCGGACAGCTCGAGGGTTCCAGGTTTGATCATGAACTTGTGTTACTCTATGTGGAGTTTTGCATGTTCTCTTTGTATTCATGTGGGTTTTCTCTGAGTTGGCTGGTTTTGCTAAATTGCTCCTAGTGTGTGTCCCATATACAGGGTGTATTCCCGCCTCAGGCCCAGCGTTCCCGGACTGGCACTGGATCCACCTGACCAGGATAAAGCAGTTACCGAAGCTGAAGTCTATTTAGTTTAAAGTACTGAAACCATAGTCTGGTACAGCGCTCAAGCCTTTGAGTTAGTCTATTAATCCTCTCTCTCTCCCTGTCTCTCTGCTTCTCTTTCTCTCTCTCTCTCTCTCTCTCTCTGTCTTGTAATGTCCTCTCTGGTGAGGTTTAACATTCATGTCTGGTACAACATTTCCCTCCAGGATGTTTTAACAAAAAATGTTATAACAAAATAGATTTTTGGCTTCCATGTCCGTGTAAGTGTCAATGTGTGTGTGTGCTTCAATTTCACTCCTCTTTCCCTTGAACATGTTCACCTACCTTGTTTTTCACCCTGCATTCTCTCCAGAGATCAGCCTCTCCTTACTTTTTTAATTGAAGATGACTAGAGCACCATTAAAGTCTGCTCTAAGTGCCCGTCTGCCTTAAGTGTGTCACTCTGCATAATTTTATATCATCCTTCTCTAACACTATATATATATATATAGCAACCCAGTTCACATACAATTTACAACATACATTTTCCATACTGCTTATCCCACACAGGGTTGCAGGGGAGCCTGGAGCCTATCCCAGGCAACATGGGGCACAAGGCAGGGGACCAACCTATCACAGGGCACAATTATACACTCTACAGACATTTTGGAAATGCCAATCAGCCCACAATGCATGTGTTTGGACTGGGGGAGGAGACTCCAAAAGCACAAGGAGAACATGCAAACTCTGGACACACAGGGCAGAGGTGGGAATCAAACCCCTGACACTGGAGGTCCGAGGCAAACATGCAAACCACTAAGCCACCGTGCTCCCTTTTACAACATACAACATACAACATACAACAGCACCTAATATCAAACTTTCACTAGACTGCTCTGTAGGGCATGCTTTGTATGGATATAATTTAGCCATGCCCACACCTCCACTACACTATTTTAATAAGATCATGTATTTACCTTGTTTTGATACATATTTAAAGGAGATCACTGTGTGTAATTTAGTGCTTTCCAGGATATATATTCAGATTTAGAAGGCTCATAAAATAAGACTAATCTGTGCTCTTTTCAGTGCTAAAGGTCATATTGTAACATGGTATGTTTATTTTCAGAATTCAGTACTCTTTTTTTGTATCCATAGTCTGACGCCAAAAGATCGTGGAGGTGCCCAATCCAAGAAAAAAGTTCTGAAAGTCAGGTTGCAAATCCAAGAGGTGCCTGAGGCCAGCAGAGGCCAGGTCGATAAATTACATAAATTTGTTGAGCCCACAGTATCATTGTTTTATTATGCGTTTGCAGTTGTTGAATAGTAAAAAAAATAAAATAAAATCTTGCCAAATATAGGTTTCGTTAAGCACAGTGATATTGTGGGTGTGACAAATTTACCTCATTTATCAATCTAGCGCATTTCTCTACACCGATTTGAGGCAGACATTTCGTTGTACGTCATTCCATCATCAAACATTTCAACTACAACGTTTGTATATGGCTCCAATGATCCCATCTTTCCGACGTCTTTTAGTTATTTTTCATATGTCTTTCCTGGTCAAATCATATCTCCTATTGTATGGATGAAGCGTGTTTAGAATTTCAGGATTTTAATACTTCTTTAATATAAAACAGTCCGTGTTTGTTTTGCAGAACTAAAATGGACTAAAGAAAAGGGTTTTTTTTTCATTTATTGTTTTTTTTTTTCAAATTTCAAAAGAGTTATAGATTGAAGGGATGTTACATAGAGTCACTTTTTCTGTGATTTTTGTATGGACAGATTGTAATTATATAATTAATAATCTACTTAGCAAAATTCTTCTATAATTAGATCCCTTTCTGCTTTTTCTAAAGAAAAGCCAAAGCATCTCCCTCTTTTAAACTTTCAGGTTTGTAATCTTTGTTCAATTCTGCTGAAAGGTGAGGGGTTTCTGCATCGGTAGACTGGGAAAATAAGCACTTGCATTTGAAAATTACAGCTCCATTGGATGAATCACGTTGTAGAAACTCGGTGTGAGAAAATGCAGGTCAGTTTGTTTACCCTAGTGAGTGGTTGTATTTCAGGGAGGAGAAAATACAGAAATATGTTCCAGTTCAATCTCAGTCAAGTCACGTACTGCCTAAAAGAAAGTGCTGTGAGATGAAAAAGCAAATGCGCTGAACATTTAAACACGGGAAGAAAACTGATTGGTTGAGTTTGCACACATTGCTTATTCAGGATGAGTCATTTGAGTCACTTAATTTGACTCTTATCTCCCCGTTAAAACCCTAGGTTTTTTTTTTCACCCATACATATCATATATTATTTTACCCGCAAACCATTCTACCCTTATCAATAAAATATAAATAAAACAAAATGACATGTCTATAAAATTTCTATAAAACATCTATAAAACATGGACGGTAGCAATGCCTAGCTCTGTTTTTACAATCCTGCTGTCCACAGTCCACCTGTTTTTTTTTCTGGGACCCACATAAATTTAACACACAAAGCTTATGACAGCAAAATAACAAATTAAATAATAAAATATTGCAGAACATGAAAACTACTGACTCATTAAGTGATCTAATTCAACTCATTTTAATGAAATCGTTTTAGTAAGCCAATTTACTGTAATTAATTCCAGTAGACTCATCTGCTAGTCAGTGCAGCTGACTCATGAACATTACATATTATATATTAGAATAGACTCATCTGAGTCAGGCGAAGTGATTCATTCATGTTGACTCATCTGAACAATTTATCCCCTTCAACTCCTAAGGTCTGTTGGTGGGTCCAAACTTAAATTCGTCACTCTGGTAACTTTCCTACTAATTTCATTGTAGTTAATGATTAATTCATGAACATTTGTGGATGAATAACTGGAATTTACTTACTCCATCCATACTGATGATCCTACACAGGGTCACGGGGATGCCTGGAGCCCATCCCCGGGAACTTGGGGCACAAGGCGGGGGACAACCTGGACAGAGTGCCAACCCATCACAGGGCATAATCACACACCACGGACAATTTGGAAATGCCAATCAGCCTATAACACATGTCTTTGGACTGGAGGAGGAAACCCCTAAAGCATGGGGCAGAACATACAAACACCACGCACACAGGGTGGAGGCGGGACTCAAAACCCCAACCCCTGAGGTGCGAGACAAACGTCCTAACCACTAAGCCGCCTAGTCAAGTCTAGTCTAACTCCTTTGCATTGCTTTATAGCTCCCTTTTGTATTATCTATCGTAATTCTTAATTGTCCTTACCTTAACGTTATTTAATAGAAAGTCATTTTAATTTCTTTAAAAAAACAAATAAACAAAATACCTTATTTTTCACATTTACGACATTTGTGCTGCTACACTCAAGCTACCTGGGACTCGTAAACAAGTATTCTTAGTATAAAATAAATAATCTTACATCTACAAACTATTGTAGCAGCTGATTTTTTTTTTTCACCCAGCAATAACTGAGCATTCCACTTATTGCTCCAATCAGTCTTTTACTTTTTTAGGCTGACGTGCTGTAATTATTGCTGGAGCGTAAGTATTAATCCGAGTATGAGCACCAGACAGGGTGCTGAGACGCTGTGCTTTTTTTTCACCTATTAAAAGCAACAGAAGCTGAGATGTGCAAAAGAATCACTGACACTCCATTCATCTCAGGCCTTGCATAATTAGTTCAGCCTCGTTTTTCGGAGGTTTGATGCAGCGCAGCAGGGAGTTCATTTTTACACCCGTCTGCCAGATGTTTACACAGCCAATTGATTTGAAACGTGCTACTTGTCTTCGCTAAATGTTGCTACCTAGTTCCAAACTGCAGGGGATGCAAATTAGTTTGGAAGGAGGGGTGTATGTGTATATGGAACTTATTAAAACTAGCTTATTAAAATGCTTCTCTGACCTTTTTGCTTAAACAAATTCAGTTATTGATATTATATGAGTGCTAGGTAGGGTTTCTTCATACTCACACTAATATGGGCATGTATGTTCAAATAAAGAACTTCTTAAAAAAGCATAGCATGAATTGTAAATGATTTAACAGAACAACACCTAGTGAATTAGTGCTGATTTGAACACCAGGTAGATGTGAAAAACAGACTTGGGTTAATTGGGTGCAAAGAAGCATACAAGTCTTGCCATAATGTTTGGTTTTTGCAGGAGTAAACAAATTTAGCCCTAAAGCAGATTATCTACACAGACAGCAAGATTCCAGTATGTTCCTAAAATGATAAATTCAAGAAAAAAATCATTATATTTGAAAGTAAAGCAAGTGTAACTTGACATAATCTAATGCATGTGCAGTACAGTCCACAGCTTGTGTTGTGTCAGATGCATAGTAACGTATATGAGATATGAGCTCATGTGGTGCAAACACGCCGTTTTTATGGCTTCATGCCAGCTCCCTTCTGAAACTTGTCATCTTTTTTTTTGTGTGTGGCTACACCATTCTTTATGGAGTGTAAAGTGTTTATCTCAATGGGTTGCATGCATTAAGGGGCACTAAGCAGCTATGACAAGCTGCTGTCACCCACTTTAAGGCTGAAGTCACACTGAGAGAGAGAAAAGGAGAAGGCAAGAGTGATTTGTTCCTTTTCTTACCTTCATTAGTGTGTGTGTGTGTGTGTGTGTGTGTGTGTGTGTGTTAAAGAACAGCAGTGAGCAAAAAAGGACATATTAACAGATGTGTCCACCATAATTATTACTGCACTGAGCTGAAAAAAAGAGAAAATGAGAGAGAGAAAGAGTTGTATTTGCATGAGAGAAACAGAGTATGCATGCAGGCTTGCAGGCTTTTGTGATGAAAAAAAAGATGAATCCTGTCAGATCTTTTTCCACCTTTAATGTGATATAGCATCCAACAAAAAAAAAAAAAAAAAAAAAAAAAAAAAAAAAAAAAAAAAAAAAAAAAAAAAAAAAAAAAAAAAAAAAAAAAAAAAAAAAAAAAAAAAAAAAAAAAAAAAAGAAGAAGAAGAAGAAGAAGAAAATAGAAATGTTTTGGGAAAAGAAAAAGAAAAAAAACTTTCAATAACCTTTTCTTAAACGAATATTTTGTTAAAGCACATTTCGCTTATGATACAGCACATAGTCTTTTGGGGAGTTGATCTTGATTTGGCAATTTTATTCCATTCTTCCTTGCAAAAAATTATTTTTGCATACATTTCATTGTTATTGCCATTGTTGTGCTGGAAGGTAAAATTTTTCTTCGCCTTCAGCTGTCTAACAGAGGTCTGCAGGTTTTGTGCCAAAATAAATTGGTATTTGGAGCTATCCATCATTCCCGCTATCTTGACTAGAGTCCCAGTCCCAGCTGAAAAGAAGCAGTTTCTTAGCATGATGCTGCCACCACCATGCTTCACCATGAGTATGGTGTTCTTTGGATGATAAGCTGTCTTGTTTTTGTGCCAAGCATATCTTTTAGAATTATGCCCAAAAAGTTCTATCTTGAGACATCAGACCATAACACATTTTGCCACATGGTTTAGGGCAGGGTTGTCCAATCTTATCCACAAAGGGCCAGTGTGGGTGCAGGTTATCATTCCAATCAATCATGAGCCACACCTGATTCCACCTGTTTAATCAGTTGACCTTGGTCCTTTCCGGATAAGACTGGACACTCCTGGTTTAGGGTGATTTAGGCAGGCTTAGATGTTATTTATTGGGAGAAACGGCTTCTGTCTAGCCATCTTACCCCAAAGCTGATCTATGTAAAGAATACAAGAGATCGTTGCCGTATGCAGGGAGTGACCAGTACTTGCCAGAGATCTCTGCAGCTCCTTTAATATTGCCGTAGGTCTCTTGGCAGCCTCCATGATCAGGTTTTTCATCTTGTCCTTTCGCCAGTGTTGGAGGGACAGCCTGTTCTTGGTAATGTCACTGTGGTGCCCTATTTTCACCACATTTTGTTCTTTTGTACATCTCCCCTGATGATACTTTTTGACAATGAGATCCCATAAATGCTTTGTAAGATCTCTGTGGACCATGGCTTCAGCAAATGGATGAAACCAAAAAGATGTCAAGAAGATCCTACAGGAACAGCTGATCCTTATTTGGAGTTAATCAGAATCACTTCATCGAAGACTGGTGTATGATCATTACATTTAAACATGAGATCGAATGCGATTGGTTCATTCTGAGCACAGTCACATGCCCTGTTATAACAGAGTGTGCACACTTATGCAACCAGTTTATTGTAATTTGTTTATTTTTCTTGTTTTCTCTCTAAAAGAAATTCTATTTGTTTTCACTTGAATTTTGTTGGTTGCTACATTACATTAAAAATGATTAGACATGATTTATCTTGGTTATCACAAAAACCTGCAATTTTAACAGGACTGTATTGACTTTTTATATCCACTGTATATGTGTGTGATGTGTATGTGTGTGAAGAATAGTTCAATTCTCTTTATTGTCATTGCAGAAGTACAATGAAATTGAGTTACACTGCTCTCCTCTATCAGTGCAAAATGTTCTATAAAGTATTAGGTTTTCGTAGGTGGATTTTGGGAGATGGCTACTCTATATTTGAGTGTGAATGAGTGTGTGAATGTGTGTGTGTTCATGATACCACTGTGCCATGGACTGGCATACCATCTGGGGTGTATTACTGCCTCACTCCCAGTGATCCATCATGTCCCAGAACAGGATAAAGTGCTTACTCAAGTTAAACGAATGAACTTTAAAACAACTGATTTAAAAAGATGTGGTAACAATTTGCATGCATCTTTTAAATCACAACCCAAAGGGAAAGAAAACATGGATGTTACAAAGCACTGTCACTGGAGACTCCTTCAAAAAATGATTAAAAAAATCTGCTCACAGAAAACTGCCATAAAAGTCTATGTGTAATTTGTTACTATAGAAACAATACTGTATTAAAATGAGCTCATTAATATGTACCTTGTAGCTGGCAATACTGTCAGAGTTGTGCTGTTATAGAAAATTAATCAACACCTTAAAGTAAAAGTATAAAGTAAGATAGAACAATTCATTTACATCAATCATTACCTTGTTCTGAATGCAGAATCTGGATAAGTTTTAATGTTTAATTGTTATTTACCTGGATTCATAAAGGCAATCAGTTTTATTTCTAAATTAGGACAATTATTAACATGCATGCATAAGTTTAAACCTTGTTCTTTCTGACAAATTGTAGCAGGGATGGCTATGGGCATTCTGGGATATTCAGAGCATCATTTTAAACATTAACCTTATCAGACATGGTCTAACTCACACTGCAGCAAACAAACACTCAACAAGCTAATCAAGCGTAATCAGGTCAGGCTGGGGTAAATTACTCAGGATATTAAGCAGGGCTTTGGCTGTATAATTCTTTTCCATCAGGGAAGTGTGCACCAGAGTATGTAGGTACCGAGGTCGAGTGTTTTTAATGATCTGTTCTGAGGAGAAGCTGGATATCCTCCTCTTCTTCCCAGACAGCTAGACTTTGATTGCAAAATGGGCTTAAAGGCACATGATAAGTCCTAGCTATCAAAATTACCTAAAATATGTACTGCAGCAGAAATATGAAAGTTGATCTCGCTGGACTAATTGAGAGCAGCGGGAAGTCATTTAAGCTATAATCAGAACGATTTCTTGTTATTAAAGATTTTCCAAAAATAGTAGTAGAGTAGATTATGTACTTGTATTTTCACTTCTGGATTTACCATCAAAAATCGAATAAATAAACCTATCTGTATCTATATTCGGATTTAAACCTGAAGTGGGTATGGTTTATGGAAGGGTGTTTTTTTGTTGTTGTTGTTGGTTGTTTTTTTTAAATTAAATATGAACCCCAACACTACGCACTGGAAAACACTAGAAAAATAAAAAAAGAGGTAGAAATGCCATCATTGTGAATTCTGGATCTCACTCGAGTTCATAATTAGTCTCAGCTAGAGATGTGGGTGAGACGTTTTTTTTTTTTTTTTTTTTTTTAAATCTCATTCTCTCAGTTATTATTTTTATTTTTTACCTTGGTTCTTTTCAACAAAATACACCAAACTAGTAGCATAATGTAAACTGTACCACAAACCACCACACAGTTACTAAGGATGCTGTTAAGGCATCATATATTGTTGCACGTTCATGTTCCCATGGGATCCCAGTCCTGGTGCACACCTTTAGTCTCAGCCAGTTGCTCTGTGATCCTTTCTGGTAAGCTTTCAGAAAAAGAAAAAAAAAAACAACGAAATATATAAATAATAATAAAAAAAAACTAATAGTGCACCCCCTATTCATATATGTATTTGTATTCTTAACACATTAGCTGTTCATTTCTGAATAATGTATTTGTATTCAGTTACATCCCTAGTCTGCACAAAGGCTCTATAAACCTAGTCATAGACAATGATTACATGCAACGTAATATTTTTCGCTCTTTTATTCTCAATTTGTAGCTCTTCAAAGGGCATTTTGTTAGCAATCATCGCATTGCAGTTGACAGAATCGCACTGGTCTGTTCCAAAGAGTATGATGTGTTGATTATTTATGCTATGGCATGCTGACACCTTTTGAGGCCACTGACTCAATAACAGAAGGAAAAGCCTAAGGTCAATAAAGAAGAAGCAGAAGAAGCAGAAGAAGCAGAAGAAGAAGAGGATAAATGTCTGAAAATATGGAGTGTTATATTGCAGCAATCTGCATGCATCCTGGTAAAATACTGTTTGAAGTTAGTTTAAATGACACAAACCTGATCATTAGCAGGAGGTGATTTTAATTCATTTTTTAAAATAATCTTCAAATCTTCCAAACTGTTCATTTCTCTCTTTGTTGAAATGGTGGTAATCAACTTGAATTGCTTATGCACATGGAGGTAAAAATGACCTCAAGCCCGCCTCCTGTTTCTTGGTTCCAGATCAGCAGGTTTTTGTGCCAAAAGGGAGCTAATTTTTCTTGTGGTGAATAAGAGCTAATTGGTTTGAGATTAGACACTGACTCTGACACAGAGTCAGAAGAAA
>CM040468.1:18782238-18854729 GCA_022758105.1 Pangasianodon gigas | reverse complement strand
TAGATCTAATGAAATAACATATTTGCAGACACAAATTCTCCTAGCATGGGATGTATTACCATGCATCTCTCATATTTTTAATAGTCAGGTTGAATTCAGTCTAACAGTGACAGACGTGATAGAAAAAAACCTGAATACCTGTCATGACTGCGTGCAAACCCTGCAATCCTGACCTGTTTAATTCCACAATCTTTTAGCGACGTCCACAAGTGCTGTCCCAATTATTTCACATACCCTTTCAATTAAATCTTCAAAATGATGTCCAGATGAATTCCCCAAGCCATTTTCTCTATTTCCTCACAATCAAATAATGACATTAATATAAGATTAGTTTATTTTTAGCTCAGTGAAAAGGAGATCGTTGGCTAAATAGGAATAGGAAATTAGAGTTTAATTAACCCTAGAATGTATTCTGTTTGGGGCTTTGATTGGACATTTCAGTGTGAAGACTTGGTACTAGAATACCAACGTACCAAGTAAGTGTTGAAATAATAACCACTATTTGTGAATTTGCAAATGTGAGATTCTATTATTTGGCTAATATACTGTATATATACGATAAGATATACATAATTTATTCAAAGTTGAACACATTATGGGATTATAAATCCAACATTACATCAAATCTCATAACAAATTTATTAAAATGAGATGTTAGCTCACATTCTAACCAGTAACCAGTTAGATGGTGATCAGGTAAACATCCACAAATACATGGAACATGCAAAAAAATGCATTAGTGTTGCATAAAATATACTTTAATGTCCTTCTCAACTCTCCTCTGCAGCCTGCTGTAACTGAATGAGATGCTGACCTCTTGCTAAATTGTTGTCACCAGTGTTTAAGTGTTGTATCAGGTCATTTATCTGCTTCTCTTTCAGTCAGTTTTACTGAAAAGAAAATTATGCATGGTTAACATAGTATGGCTGCATGGTGCTGTGTGGTGTTGTGGGCCAGTGTTTTTGCAAGGGAAAGTCTTAATACAGATTTAACAATGGTTCTCTTAGACTAAGCAGTGTTATACTTTCTAATTTTAAAATTATTTTTATTTATTTAGTTTATATTTTTTCTAATAATACTCTCTAGTTTTAGAGAATGCTTGGATCAGTTTCTGCTGCGATTTTTTTGTAATGAAAGTTTTTTAACATACTATACTTCAAATAGTGGTGGAGACACATCCCCTGATTCCATAAACTAGAAAAGTTAAATGAGTATGTCTACAGACTGAAGTATGTAGAGCTATGTGCATCCACGCACAAATAACCTTGCTGCAGAAATAGTGGTTGGATTGGGTTTAAACTATTGGGATACAATCTCACTGGCAAGAAGAACCTTGCTAACACTGCCTAATTAACTCTGAATGTCTTTCACTGCTGTTATCATGGCTTTTTTTTTTTTAACAGCCGCTTACATCTTGCACAGCACCATAACGCTGCTCTGTGTTGCAGATGAAAAGAGCACACTTCTACATCACCACCTCATCAGAAGCAGCTTTGCATTGGTCTAATTTGTTGATATAAAGAGCTCCGAATATGTCCAAGGCTACTTGATGATCATATAGTGACATTAATCAGAGGGGAATGGCAAAGAGGCGTAGCAATTTTTTGTCATTATTTTGAAACCTGTTAGAACTGCATCCCTTTGGACCTCTAAAATATTGCATTGCATAATAATAAGAGTGTGTAAAAATCAAATCCAAATCAAAGTTTGCTTGTTCAGCACCAAATAAAGCCGTTCTGATTAGGAGCCACTAATTCATAATCCATTATGTTTTTAGATTTAATATTAAAATGAGACTACACAAACATGCTCACGATGCAGAGAAGAGCTCCTTAATGAATGAATGTGAGTGAACATGCGACTGGAGGGCAGAGATATTTCCCATCAGAAATGTCATGCCAAATAAAACCAACCAGGATAATCATCATAATAAGAGGAAGGGGAAGTGCAGCTGTGTCTCTTTCAAATAAATATTTGAATCCATCTCACAACGTAGCAATATACAGTTTATAGGATTTAACTTGACATTTTAACAGATATCTATATCTTACTTTCCCCCTCCCCTCATTTTCTTCCCGGTTTTGTCCGACCCACCAGCCAGCATTCCCGCATTACATGACAGCTACCAGCCAAGGAGTGTGAAGATTAACATGCTTCCTCAGAGACGCGTGACGCCTGCCAACCACATCTTTTCAAATTGCTTCTCATGCCGCATCACAGAGCAGCGCAAGACGCTCAGAGGAAAACACTATCTGCCCTATTGACAGCGAGGAGAGAGTATGCCACCCCTCCCACCCAGAGAGCACAGCCAATTTTGTTCTCTTGGCTCCCGGCCATGGATGGCTGTGGCTTCGTTGGGATTCAAACTTACAATCTCCCGACCACAGGGCGAACACGCCACTCAGGAGCCAGATAACCATTTCTGATGGGCTATTCAAGTTTTACAGATGAAACCTTGCATCTCATCAGATTTTTGCATCTAATTGTGACGCAGTTTCTAATTTTATGATTGAATTCTGAGTTTTTTGGTTACATTGCCTACATTACCCACAATGCTGCTCGACTACCTGCTGATAGTGGTGCCAGTGGGATTTAGCCCTTGCTTTATTTGGGCCTGTGAGTTTGAGAACACAATCTCATTAAAGCTATTTTCAATTTAGCTAAACCTAACAACAAAACCCATATTTATTATTGCAATACCAGGACAATTGACTCTGTTACCTAATTCACTCTTTAGGCTTCTTCCCTCACAACTCTAACTAACCTCTCCGGTCCAGGGTTAGAAAAAGTCCAGAGAAACTGTACTTAAGTAAAATTATGGATATTGTGTAAATTTAAAGTAGACATATGGCGGCAATGATCCACTTGAATGAAAGTCAAAAAGTATATACATTTGAATGTACTCAAGTATTCAAGAGTAAAAAGTGAATATATTAAAGGATGAAAATAACCTGCCAAGTTCATTCTACCCTAACCTGCATGACTAGCTAGTTCACTAACCAATCATTCACAAGGAAAATATTCCAGACCATAAAAAAAATATTTTTATTGTGTATCCAGACAATGGTTAATGATCTGGATGGACTATCAGCAACAGAAACAAAACCTAACCAGCTAGTTAATTTAACAAGCTAATTTACAGAACTTAACTAGCTAGTTAATTTAACTAGCTAAATTACAAATCCTAACTAGCTAATTTACCAAACTTTAGGTTAACTTTACTCAATGTAAAGGATGAGATTTCATTTTTACATGAGGCAAAGGAGACATCTCATCCTGGATGAATTGGAAACTGGATCAAAACATCAAAACATGACATCTTACTAAGAAAAAAAAAAGAAAAAGAAAATTAAAATGGTGTTTCCCCAAAATCCCGAAAACAACTGGTTGACCCCTATTTAAGTATTAAGATCACAGGTTTAAGTATAGAACAGCCCTAAATACTACCTATACATCCTTTTTTGCTTAGCAATCAGTGGAACTGAACACACACCCATAACACTCTTTACTTCTATTACTGTATTTACTTTAACAAGCTATTTCTACACTTTTTTTAAATGAGAAAATTAACATAAATATGTGTCTTCATACAGTCCTTTCTTCACACAAAAACAGTGATGCACTTCTTAAAACCCCAGATAAGCTCTTAACAGCTTTTTCACTAACTGAACCAGGCACCATCTCTGATCTTATCTCTAAACCTAATGCATCTTCCTGCCTGCTTGATCATGGTCCACTCTTCTCTCCTCAAGAAGTGCATCTCTTCACCTATCTGTCATCTCATTAACATGGTCCTTTCTTTCAGGTTCACGCCCATTCTTAAGAAACCTGACAAAGCTGGAAAGCTATCAATTCACTTCATTTACCTTTCCTAGCTGAAGTGCTGAAAAACCTTTTTGCTTCACAATTACATATATATATATATATATATATATATATATATATATATATATATATATATATATATATATATATATATATATATAGTACACATAGCAATGAGACTGCTCTTTTGCATGTCTTAAATGATTGTCTTCTTTCCGCTGACTCTGGGCCATCAACTTTCTTCTCTTTCTTGGTCTCAGTGCTGTCTTTGATTCAGTAAATCATGACTCATTTCCTGTCTATTATCCGGATTACAGGAGTCACTCAGGAGTTCAAATATTAACACTACTCTTGTGCAATCTGCAATCACAAATCCACCCGTGCTACCATCACTCAGCATGTTCTCAAAGGATCAGCTCTCGTCCACCTCCTTTTCATTATTTACCTGTTAAACCTGGGTCACATTATACAGTGTCACCAATCGCAGTTTCCACCGTTATGCTGATAATACACAGATTTATGTATTATTTGTCCAACCATGCACTTCATCATCTTTCATTTTAAACTCTCTTCTTGGCTATGTTTATAAGGGATAAAAGCAAGTTCATAGTTCAAGTTCATTCATAACCATTTCCTTCATAACCATTAACCATTTTCGAGCTACTTACTCTCACTGCTCGTTTTTGTCTACATTTTTGATAGACACGATAGAGCTAAATAAATAAAGAGGTACTTTGACTCTGTTTTGTAAATGGTTAAATCGTTAAATCATGATGCCGTGAACAAAAACTTTTTCTTTATGTAATTAATAATTTTCTTCATTCATTCATCTTCAGTAAGTGCTCGATCCTGTGTCGTGATGCAGTGGATGCAAAGCTTATCCTGGGGACACTGGGTCCGAGGCGGACACACACCCTGAATGGGACACCAGTGCATCTCAGGGCACCATGCACACACAGATTCACACAGACTCACACACTCGTTCACAACCACAGGCAATTTATCACACCCAGTCCACTACAGGCATGATTTTTGGGAGGTTGAAGGAACCCTGAGAACCTGAAAGAAACCCACGTGGACGTGTGGAGAACATTTGGAACGCCGCACAGGCAGTATTCTGAACTCGGGAACTCTGGATCTGTGAAGTGAGAATGCCATTCTACTCTGATAAAGCTCTATTCTATTCTATTCTATTCTATTCTATTGTGACTTCCTTCTTCACGCAATACGTTTTGATATGCAAATAATCATGACGAAACAATTAGTATGCAAATTAGATTATGAGGTCACTGGGTGACTTCTAGTGACATTTGAAGCATTCATCAGCTAATTTCTCCTGAAAGGAGTTGACAACACTGGGCATGTTGCACCCAGGTGACCACGCCCCTGTGTGTGTGTGTGTGTGTGTGTGTGTGTTAGACTGAAGTATTCAACTGTCTAATAAAACTCAAGCGGCGCGTGACTGTAGAGCTCTGCTCTATAATGCACAAAGCTGTTGCTCACTCTCTCTCTCTCTTTTTCCCTCTCTCTCTCTCTCTCTCTCTCTCTCTGCTGAAGTGCCCCTGCGCAGCCCGAGTCGCAGCAGTGAAACCTCTCCCAGCTGTTCGCGTCTCATCCTGAGTTTCGGAGAGCTCTGATACACGCGGGCGGCTCTTTCTGCGACTCAGCAAGCTCGTAGCTGAAGGAAAGCACGCAGAGCACTCCTTCTCTCTCTCTGTCTCTCTCTGTCTCTCTCTCTCTCTGTGTCTCCTTGTATTAATATATTTCCTCTCGTGCGAAGAAGCATCGCACTCCCGCTCTGGTCCCGGTGCACTCCCGTGGAGGACTTTTTTTTTTTTTTTTTCTATTACAAGGCACCACGCAGAGCTTTCAGCTTCTACACTACATCGGAACGGCGCGAGCGACCCGTCAAGGCGGCGCGCGCATACAGATGCATGCGTGCGCAGGGAACGGAGGCGCGAGCTGAGCAGTGATGGCGCGCTCGTGGAGCGCACACTGTCTGTGCTGGAGCCTCGTGGCAGCCTTCAGCGTGTTTCTGCCGCCCGTGGGGGCCAGAGGTGAGACCCACACACACACTTACACACACACACACACCACACTTACACAGAGGCGCGCGCGCGCGTGCATGGTCCTGAGGCTGTCCATGAGGGCGCATAGAGTTATTAGCGCGTGATGCGGACAAAAAGTTACTGCATCGTTTAAGACTGTGTGTGTGTGTGTGTGTGTGTGTTTGATCCAGTGCATCTAAGTGCTCTGTGTGTTTGGATGATATGCCACAGTCGCGTGATGGACATTTCTGAAGCTCTGTTTTAAAAATCTTACTATTTTTGCTTATCCTTTAATTTCACTTCTATGCTGCATGTCTTGGTGCATGAGCGTTGCTGAGAGTTGCAGTGTTGAATGAACACATCCAATGCTTAAGAGTTATTTCAGTGAAGTAGGTGTGTATACTGGCTGTATTAGAGTGGTTTGGGAGCCAAAATCATGCTGTGCAGCCAAATGCTATGCATTAATTCTGTTAAGTGAAATGGTAATGCTTAAAGGTGTGTGTCTGTGTGTGTCTGTGAGTGTATTTTACATCTTCCCTCAGGCTAAAAAATCACAATGGGTGTCATGAGATGCACACTGTGCAACAGGTTTTACACTTCCTTCATGCTGTTCATGCCTGCTCCCTCTCTGTCTGTCAGCCGCTTTAACTGTGTCTGTCTCTGTTTTTTTTTTTCCAGATATCTTGCATTTAACTGTCTTTAAATATAGCAGGCTAGTAATGTTTGACACTAGATTATTTTCTTGGAACATTTCAATTGGAAAGCAATCTAATTTTGACATTTATGAGTGGAACACCCCACTGATGCTGGAAAGGGTGTGTGTGTTTGTGTGTGTGTGTGTGTGTAATTAATCACTTATTCATTCATCTTCAGTAACCGCTTTATCCTGGTCAAAGTTGCAGGATCCAGAGCCTGAACTAGGAAGACTAGGCGTGAGTCGGGAATACACCCTGAATGGGAAACAGTCCATCACAGAGCACCATACACACACACACACACATTCACATCTAGGGGCAATTTAGAATAGCAGGTGGGAGGAAACCTGAGAACATGTTGGAAACCTATGAGGACACAGTAAGAACACGCACAGAAACTAGACAGACTGTAACCCGAGCTCACGATTGAACCAGGGACCCTGGACCTGTGAGGTGGTAGAACATTTGTGGAAAATTCATAACTATAAGTTTGCAACCATAAAATTAGTTTTTGAACTTTGTTAGAGTTTGGTACAATGTGTAATTATAATGGCTCAGGCCCAGAATTGTAAATGTAAGATAACCTCATTTCAGACCTCTTTGGCTCATGCCAGGCCAAAAGCAGGTGTATGTATATATATATATATGTGTGTGTGTGTGTGTGTGTGTTTGTATGCTCTTACATTGTGCTCCCTGAGTTATACTTTCGATCACAGCCAACTTACAGAAGTGCGAAATGTGAAGGAGCCCACACAGAAAACTGTACTTATGTGCCCTCAGTGCAGAAAATAAATGCCCCTTCAGTCAGTTGGTGAGTCGGCGGTGTCTCTATTACATTTGCAAAATTACAAATAAGGCAGAAGTAAGGCTTGTTACATAAACATGTTAGCACATGTAGTCCTTAAACTAGTACTATTGGAGTGTGTGTTAACTTACACTGATTACAGCTGATTTATACTTCTGTAAATGTACATGCCATATGTACTGTAGATTGTAGACTTGTACACAATGAGGACCAAACCAGAATATACAGAAAATAAAATGTTATCAAAATGTTATCAAAAACTGAAAGGCCCAAATTTCACAACAGTCCAATCAATCAATCAATCAATCAATAAATAAATAAATAAATAAATAAGGTTGTTTACATCAGCCACAGTTCAGTTTTCACTCTTTCCCTCCAAGAACTTTTTTTTTGTAATATCTTGAAGTTGAGTTTTTTTTTTGTAATATCTTGAACTAAAAAATCCTCATCGATGTAGCCTTTCTTCCCTGCATAACCAATCAGTGTTTTGCTTGGCACACAGCACCGCAGATTAGCGGTGGGCGGTATGAAGCGGTATCCTGGTTGGAAATTCTTTTAAGCTTTAGCTTTTGTCCATACTGTTGTACTGGTACTTCTTTGTAAGAAGTAAACAATAAAACACAATTGGACCTTCTGTTATATGGAAATAATCAATGACAGGGTGGTGTGATGTGGAGAAATGAAATTGATTATTTTCCAATAACAGCATGACATAAAGTATTTAATGCCTCTTATACCACAGCAATTTGCCAACACTAATAATGTTCTATTTATTAAAGAATGACACTTTGTACATTTCATTTGTTTATAGTTATGTGTAATATTGTTGAACGTCTTTGAAACAAGTTTGTTAATACTTACCTTAGGAGAAGGTACCTTCTCTCTCTCACCTGAAGTTAATAAGACAACAAAAGTGAAGCTTGTCATGTTACCATGAAACCGCAAAGACATCCATCCTATAGGTATTCCTGTGTCCGAAATTCTAAAGGAGAAGCTGCATCTCCGACTGTTACGAAGTGTTGACACTGGAGACTCCTTTCAAAAATGTTAAAATAAACATCTCCTCACAGAAAACTTCATCATATCAACAGTAAATCTGTTTATGTGAAGGGTCCTCCATACAAGTCCCTGTGAATGAGTTCTGACTATAGAAATGTTAACATATTAGAAAGACCACATTAACTCTAAGGCCAAAAAATGGAATTTCCAGCTATTTTGGGTGTGTGTGTGTTCAGCATTGAATTTATTTGTGATGTCACACTCTACAGTAGTGGTTAATGGCTCATATGAAAGTAGACACTCTTTAAGAATTTGCAGTTGTTCATAAGTATTTCTAAGTATTACAATTTTAGCCTACTAGGTTACAGTGTTATAGTTGTATTGTGGCAGTTGTATACAGTGTTTTACTATCAAAAAAGCTTTAGTTGTGCTGTCCATTTGATCTCTATACCAGTGTTATTGTGGAGAGGCGTGAATTGTTTGCCCAGCAGTGGGCTCACAGCCCTACTCAGCAGCAGCTAAACACAGGCTACGTTTACACGACAGCGATGTAGTCAAAAATGGAAAAGTTTTTCTCTTGCGTTTTCAAAAAGTTTCACGTATACACGACAACGTTTTCAAAACGATTCGCGTTTACACATATCCGTGATAACGCTGAATTACGTATGCCAGGCCAGTAGTTGGCGCTGTCACCTTGTTAGTTGGTTGTAATATTGGTGAAGTAAATCCACACTTTGCTGAAGAAACGTTAGCAAACTCTTGAGCAGCAACAACACTACCATGTACTCCGCCATTGTTGTGTATGTTTGTTCGCGCTTGCCTTTACAATAGACATGTACTGCGCATGTCTACATACCTAACACGTACTACGCACGCGCATGACGTCCCCGTTTTCAAAGATTCCCCTATTGGGTGTTTACATGGAGTCAATAACAGCGGCGTTTTCAAAAACTTGCACTTTGAAACCCGTTTTCAAAAATATGCGTTTTCAGTCCCCAAAACGCCGTTGTCGTGTAAACGAACAGGCAAAACACATAAAAAGTTTCCAGTTTTTGGCTGAAAACGTTGTCGTGTAAACGGCCCCTCAGAGTCATGATATTTTACACACAAACCCAAGAGTGTCCTGATTAATCTTATAACAGACTTGCGGCGATAAAATAATTCATTTGTTTATACTGAATGGATGTTTCCGATAAGTCGATTTGAGAAAAAAAAAAAAAAACCTTCGCATGCAACTTATTTGCAGCACCTTGTATATGCTGAATATCAATGTTCTGGCACATACGTTGCATAAATAAAATGATTTATTACATATTGATCTTATTGAAATAGCATAGTTGTAGAGGTGGGCTTGGTTAAAATACGTTCATTTGAGTGAAAGTTTGAAACGTTGGTAATGAACACATTTTAATCAAAGCCCACCTCTACCACTATGCTATTTCAATAAGATCAATATGTAATAAATCATTTTATTTATGCAACGTATGCTTGTGCCAGAACGTTGATGTTCAATGTATACAAGGTGCTGCAGATAAGTTGCATGTGAACGTTTTATTTTTCTGTGTGACTAAGTTGAATATAAATGCTATCAGAGCTGCTGCTATAGAAAATTCATCAACATCCAACAGTGTTATGGTATTAAAAAGGAATCTTACACATATTCCACATACAGTCTGATGTGACAGAGCGAAAGACTAAACCACATGAGAAAACGTGAGAAAACATAGAACAGGGTTTCTGCTCTGGTTGTGTGTGACAGCGAACACTCAGAAACTCAAATTAGCTTGCGGTGTGTCTCTATTTCAGCGAACTTTCACTCATCTGCCATCAGTAATCAGATTCATGTGTTGCAGTGTAATATGACAAAATACTGTCAAAATATAATTCTATTGATTGTGTAGTCCATGCTCTCCATTACTGCAGTGAATAAAAAGTGGCTCCACTGCTTAACAACGATGCTCCTTTCCATTTATGAAATAAGCAGTATCGGAGCTACCTGCTGGGTAGTAATTGGCTCACACACTTTTTTTTGCTATTAAAAAAATGGAACAGGAACATGTATGGTGTGAGGTTGGCACTTACTCGCAGCATGTGTGGAGCGGGTATGTATGTTAGTTACTAGTCACTAATGATGAAGCAGTGGTCATTTGGTTTTATATTCAGCCTAACATTTAGTGTCTAGGTTGTTAAGGTTTATCTATTTAATGTTTGGTTCAATAAAAATATATTCCTCCTGCCAATAAATATGGTCCTTGTGAAATTGAAAAGACATCCAATTACACTCTCTGAGCACTTTATTAGGAACACTGTAGTAATACTGGGTAGGGCCTGACTTTGCTCTCAAATCGGCCTCAATTCTTCGTGGCATGGATTCCACAAGATGTTGGAAACATTCCTTTGAGATTCTGGTCTATGTTGATATGATTCCACTGAAGAACAGTGAACTAATTGTCTTGTTCATGAAACCATTTTGAGACGACTTTTGCTTTGGGACATGGTGCATTATCATGCTGGAAGTAGCCATTAGAAGATATGTAAATTGTAGCCACGAAGGGATGGACATGTTCAGCAACAGTACTCAACAATACTCAACAATACTGTGGCATTCAAGCCATGATTGATTGGTATTAACAGGCTCAAAGTGTGCCAAGAGAGCATTCCCCACACCATTACACCACCTCCACCACCCTGGACTGCTGACACAAGGCAGGTTGGGGCCATGGATTCATGCTATTGGCTCCAAATTCTAACCCTACCATCTGCGTGGCTCAGCAGAAATCGAGATTAATCAGACCAGGCTACGTTTTTCCAGTCTTCAACTGTCCAGTTTTGGTAAACCTGTGCCCACTGCAGCCTCAGCTTTCTGTTCTTTGCTGACAGAACTAGAACCTGATGTGGTCTTCTGCTGTTGTAGCCCATCCCCCTCAAGGTTTGATGTGTTCTGCATTTTGAGATGCTTTTCTGCTCACCACAATTGTACAGAGTGGTTATCTGAATTACTGAACCAGTCTTTTCCTTTGACCTCTCTCACCAACAAGGCATTTCTGTCCACAGAACTGCTGCTCGCTGGATGTTTTTTCTTTATTGTACCATTTTGAGTAAATTCTAGAGACTGTTGTGCGTGAAAATCCCAGCAGATCGGTGGTTATAGAAATACGCAAACCAGCCCGTCTGGCACCAGCAATCATGCCACGGTAAAAATCACTGAGATCACATTTTTTCCCCATTCTGATGGTTGATGTGAACATTAGCTGAAGCTGCTGGCCTGTATCTGCATGATTTTATGCATTTCACTGCTGCCACATGATTGACTGATTAGCTAGTGTGTATACATGTTCTTAATAAAGTGTTCAGTGAGTGTATATTGCAGTAGGCTACAGTATATTGATACTGTGAGAATTTTAAACCCAGATTCAAACATTGTGAGTTTTGGTAGATGTTTTCACGCATCATGTCACTGGCAAGAACCGAAAGAAAATTGGAAATGTTTATTTTGGTGAAATTAAAGAAAAATTCAAGCTAATCCTGCACCAGACTATCACTAAACAGCAAAACCCAACTTCATTCTTAATAATTTCTTGCTTTTGGTACTTAGGTAGACTGTTGGTAGATTTTACATTACTTAGGTTACATGGGATATAACAATCTTTAAAATCTTTAACTTTAGACAAACAAATAAATAAATAAAGAGTAAACTTAGGCAGAAACTTAAATGGCTTCTTGAATGGTTTGCACACTGCTTTTTTTTTTTTTAAAGATGAAAGTATGGCACAGTTGGCTTCATTTATGTTCCCAGTGTTTTGTGCTCATTAGACACCATGAATTCATATCTTAACAGAAAATAAGATACAGACCTATTTTTTATCTTCTTTTTTAAAAAAATAATGAAACACAATTTAACTGCTTGCACCCATCGAGAAGCTAGCTGCAATGCCTATTTTGATTGACAAAGCAACTTTATAGCTTACATTTTTAAATAATCAATAAAATTGATCATTCTGATAATTCAGATAATTTATTGCAAAAATGTAAAAATCATAATTTTATGTCCTCACAAATTACACAGCAATTGCTATTTTCAAGCTAAGTTTTAGAGTGTTATCTAGGCTTGAGATGATTGATGATGGTATCAGGAATCGCTGATAGTCTCCATCTGGAGTGATAGCTATTAAGTTGAAAGACTTAAATGCCTGAAAACATGTCTGCAGGTTTAAGGGCTTTAGCCACCTGTTTCCCTCTGCTTTGTGCATAAAAGGTTGAAATTCCTGCTTAGCACAGATTTTGATACAGCAGGTGAAAAATCGCTTGTGTCTCTATGTGTGGTAACCATGGTAACAGCAACGCTACAGATAGCCCCTGTTATCTTAAACCTACTTATCAAGGATAGACAGGTCTCTGTGTTTCTGTTTTTTCTGTGTTTGGTGGTTTTTTCACTTTAATTGTAAAGTGAAAGGTGTGAGAAAGGCACTGTATAAATTAAGCATATTATTATTATTATTATTATTATTATTATTATTATTTGAACATAAATAAAACTAAAAAAGTATGATGGTGGCCATGTGCTTGTCTTAAGGCACGCATAGGATGGTTTCTTGAGCCCTTTTGCCACTCTTTGTATACTGAGTTGCAGCCACAAGCATTTGGCTGAATGTTGTTGTCTTCCTCACAGTGTGGAAGAAGACCTTCCATCATGGTATTTTGTATTTTGTACCGCTTAAAAGGCTTGGACGATAGCAGCAGCTGGATTTTCCAATGACACTATATAGAATTCCACTCCTTCTTCTTCTTCTTCTTAGTAGCAATAGTAATAAACACACTGGGTAAACCTTACATCCCCTGCCCTGACCATATGTCACAAGCTTAGTCTTATCGGCAGGTGCAACTTAAATGTTTCCTATACTGCTCTGGTCCACTAGTTAGCACTGACTGGAGCTGAATGCAAATAAATGACCAGTAGTAAATAAAGCATTGGAGTTTTACACACGCTCTACTACAAATATGAATCTCGTTTATCATTTATCCCTATATTATTTCTTTCATCATTCATCATTCATATCACAAAACTACCATTAACATGCAAGTCAGTCACCTCATAATGGTAACAACTATTCTCAGTTAAACAAAATGTGTGAATTAAAAACATGTGTAATTTGATAATCATCTATAATTTTATTGTGTTTTATTGGTCTGGATCATTAATCACGATGTCAGTAGACAGATATTAGTCTTCAAAGAAAGATGAGAACAGAGACAGGAAAGAAAATATGTAGTTTGATGTAAACTAGTTTATTATTTGTATAAATTATTATTATTATTATTATTATTATTATTATTATTATTATTATTATTAATAACTTATTTGGATGTAATGGGGTACAGGTGAAGAACAATATGATTCATATGATTTGTATTCTACAGCTGGTTTTCTTTTAATAAATTATTCAAATGCTTTAAGTCTTGTGCTTTTCTTATCCTTATGAATATTCAGTATAGTATTTAGCAGAATATTTAAATAACAAAATAATCAGTCATAAGATAACAAATTAATGGCTAGCATTTTATATAGACCTTATAATGAACAGCTCCACAGTGAACATTTTCAACAACATTCATTTTCAACTTCCTTCAGTTATTATAGATTAGTTGAACACAGAACCGACGTGTCAGATGTACGTTGAGGATTTTACAAAAAAAATTCTCTTCTTTCAGTGAATTTGAAAAGCAAAAAGCACGCACACATACTCTGGAACTATTTAATTCCCATACTGGGGAGTCGTCTTCAAAATATTAATCTCGACAGAAAAGAGCTTTGATTTCAAGCACTAAACAGAAACTCTGACCTTTTGACATCCACTTAACTTTAACTGATCCCTTATGAGCCATTTGCAAGTCAATTAGCAAATTAGCCCTAAGGACGTGACCCCTCCTACGTTCTTTAGACTATGGAAATCAGATAGAGCTGGTCTAACATTTATAATTAATGAGTAATATTCATTTACAATATTCTGAGGAATGCTATGGGATGCACATACTGTACATGTGTCATGAGAAAGTTTTCCTTAGCCAGGACTCAGGTGAACGAAAATACACCATAAAGCTATGCAACTATTAGCCAAATTCCTGTCCCTCTGCTACATGACATTATTACATCATCACTTTGATTGTAGTGTGTTAAAAGTCATTTTGCAGTTATCATTTCAGCGCAAGTAATGTTTTATTTATCAGCTCTTATAGCGAGCATGTCTGTGCATGAATCAGATGTCTGTTTGCATTGCAGAAAGGAAGAATGAAGGGTGTGTGTGTGTGTGTGTGTGTGTGTGTGTGTGTTTGTGCACCACACTTATTTATGGGGAAATGAATGCCTGTAGTAACACACTTAATATGGAAAATGTAATGGCTTTTATAAAAGATCACATTTCCCAGAATGCATCTAATCAATATATTCTTCAAACACGACTCCATCAGTCTCCACTTATGCGAGTAAAAACAGTCCGCGCTTATTGATTAAACGCAATAGGGATGATAATGCAGGAACATAAAGGACCGTGTTTTTGTCTGTTCACATGTCCATGTCTACGCTTGGTGGTCCTAATGTAATGATGTCATCTGCGCTCATGCACACACAAGACTGAGAGTGTTATTCGGGTGCTGTGCCTGGGTAAACAGATCTATACTCTTAATCTAACCCTTCACTGTGAGTGTATCTCAGAAAATCCTATCACACTAATGTTAAAAATATGATTAATCGTGAAGCCCAACTGTCGAATTCTACTGCTGTGGCTTTTTTGATCTTCAGAGCTGCTTGATTCATTCTGATGCTCTAATTCTGCTTGCAACATCTGCACGTCTGACTCACTTTCTGCTGTTGTGTTTCCAAATCTCAACCTTTCTTTAGTGGATAATCACCTGGATACTGTAGACTTGTACCTAAGAGCTGCTGCTGTAATCATAAACACTCATACATTTATTTACTTAATACACATAGTTATTTACTTTTCAAATTTGCACATAACATACCTGTACATACAAAATTGCACATAATCTGTACATACAAATTGTCTATTTTGTATATTGTGTTTTTGCTATTTGTACATTGTCTATTTGTATATTTGTATATTATTCTTTTTATTTTCTGTGTCTTGTCTTGTCTCTATCATTCTGTTGCACTGTGGAGCTTCTGTCACTAAAACAAATTCCTTGTATGTGTAAACATACCTGGCAATAAAGCTCATTCTGATTCTGATTCTGATTCTGATAAAGACTGTCCTGTGCTCATCGCAGGATTCTTATTCACAATATGCTCATACTGAACATCCTTTCAACACACCCAGTGCTGTTTGTTTACTCTTCTACATCTGTATACTGTAATGCTACATATTCTCACCGTCCAATGCCACCCAGAAGAGGATGCTTCCATTTTGGGTCCGGTTCCTGTCAAGATTTCTTCATGTCCTATCACCTCTGGTTTGCTTATTATTATTTTATTGCTTATTAGCGATCTAAATCTACACCTAGATTTCTGTAAAGCTCCTCTGTGACAAAGCAAGTTGTGTGTAAATGTTCTGATAGGCCAAACTTTTTTTTCTTCTTTCGGCTGCTCCAATTCAGGGTCACCACAGCCTGCGTATTTTTGATTCTGGCACAAGTTTTACACCAGATGCCGTTCCTGACGCAACTCTCCCCATTTCCAGGCTTGGAACCAGCACTGAGAGTGCACTGGCTCATGCAACCCTCCAGTGGCTGGTTCCCTGACCGGGATTCGAACCCTGACCGCACAATGAGAGCACCGCATGCTAGCCACTAGTCCACCAGGGAACCTTTTCATAGGCCAAACTCAACTAAAAGATCCAGCCAGCCAAGTTTTGGTAGCATTGATTTTCTTCACACTTATGTGCATGATCATGAATGATGATAACTTATGGATAAATTACCAAATGTGGTCAATTTAATGACGTCCAGAAAACTCCACATGTTCCAAGCACAGCTTTTCCTACGCACACTGCTAAATCTTCCAGTAATGCCAGCTTAGCCACTGCAGCGTGACGACTACCATAGTGACAAACTCACTCTTCCTCATTTTATAGGGTGCCATTTTTTTTCCTAGTTGAATTGCTTTTTTTCCCTCATTGTATAGGGTGCCATTTTTTCCTAATAGAATTTTCCTCATTTTTACCAAAATTGTGCATGAAATAAATTAGCTATATAAACTTGACAGTGTAATCTGTATATAAATTTGCAGTAACTCATCACCAACACTCAACACTATTTGAAACCAACCAATCGAGGTTGACAATAGTGAGTCTGCTTATAAGTAAATTTACTCAGGAGCTCTCATAGGATACAGGTGCTTTTCAGAACTAAATGGATTTTCATGAATACCACATTTCTTGTAATGTGTAAATATTCCTGTGAGCGATCAATGAATAAAATTCATTTGTATCCAGTTTGACAAATGACGTGCAGTGCCAATTTGAATTTTAACGTTTCTCTCGGAAGAACAAACCAAATAATCTCTTTGGGTGCTAGCTTTCTTATTTTTTTAACAGCATGCCAAATAATATGCTATAAGATCATTAACTGAATAATACAGTAAGTTTAGGGGGTTAAATCACAGGTTCATCAGTTTGTCAAGATGGCATGATGACACGTTTCTTTTTTGATACCAATACTCATACTAAAATATTGAGTATCACCTGATATGGATACCCCATGATATTTCTTTCTTTAAAAATTACTAAGCTTTAAAATGATTATTTTTTAAATGAAGCACTTAAAAAATACAGGAAAAAATGCATAGCTAAAAACATGACTTACATAGACCCCTAACTTTCACACAAATCTATTGCATTGCATTGCAAATGCAGTATAATAAATCTAATAAAGAATAAAGTGCAAGTATAATAAAAATCAATCCTAACCAAAAGAAAAAAAAATCAAGTTTCTTTATATGTAGACATTTTCAGTTCAAAAAAAAAAAAAAAAAAAACTTTTTCAAATCCAATTCCAGTCTTTTCCATTTGTTACAGGGTCGGTTTTTACTGGTATCAGTCCGATACCGTTCCTGGGTATCGGATCAGTGCCATCTCTCAGTTTGTTTTTATAGTCGTTAGTCTATTAATTAATACAGAATTGCCCTTGTTGTTCAGTTAAGGGAGATCTGGATAATGAGCTAGGAAAATTTTGACATACTAGTGCAAAAAAAAAAAAAAAAAAGACTTGGTGGTGTGTTTCCACTTGTTTTTTTTTTTTTGTCACCCGACTCCGAAACATTTTTGTTCCACCTCTCAACTCCATCTTCATTAGATTTTTCTACGCACGCTCAGTGAAGAGCCTTGAAGACGAGTAACTCTGAGCTCCAACAAAACACTCTCTCAGATCGTTAAGTAGCAGCAAGGACATCATGCGATCCCCTCTCACTCTTTCTCCCTCTCTCTCTTTCTCTCGCTCACACTCTCTCATGCACTCTTACTTATTTTCATTCATTTATTTTTACTTATTTTCACTCATTTTCTCTCTATTTCTATTTCTTGGTCTTTCTGTCATACAATGACTTACATTCTGTTTTCTTGTTCTGTTACTCCCTCTCCATTGCCTTTTCCCATCAGTTTTTTTATTCTTCCTGTCTCTCTTACTTCCTACTTGCACACTGTATTTCTGTTTCTGTCTATTTGCCTGTTTGTGCTCTCTCTCTCTCTCTCTCTCTCTCTCTCTAAGTGCTTCCATTTTCCAATCATGTCTCTCGAGGGCTTTTTTCTCATCTTCCCTCTTTTTCCTGATGGCCTCTTTCCTAGTATTTTTTTCATTTCCTTTGTATAAAAAGGGGAGAAAAAATGAAAGCAAAACAAGGACATAAAGGTAATGAAAGGTCAAGGGAAAGAAAAAGAAAATTGTAGAAAGGGACCATTTTCTGGATATGTTTTAATTTTAAGGTGCATTAAAATGTTAAATCTTTTTTTCTTCATAGAAAACCTTCTCTATTCTCGATAAAAAGAGGAATGGCGAGGAGAATAACGAGTGGGATAATGAAAGATGGAGTGATAGAAATGCAGAAGATGAAGGAGCAGTGGAGGGATGTGGTGTGGTATTGAACCTTGTTTTCATTTCTGACCAGTGGAGTTGCTCTGATAAATATTAAACAGGTTTTATATAACAGTAGTAATATTAAAAATAATAATCGGGATTGGGAAGACTGCTTCCTGTGAAGAAAATAATTACATTTCACACACACGTACACACACACACACACACAGACACGTAAATCCCTCTTTGAGTGATAGCATCATTTCAATCAGAGTCTAATTACAGTAACATCCTGCTCTCACTTTGCTCCTTTGCCTCATAGTGATAACTGATAGATGAAGCCACATTTACTGCAGGTGGAAATGTATATTTTGCCCTATATGAATATTTAATGCTTCATAATCGATCAGCATTTTGACGTTGACATGATAAACCCCTCGTAACAACATAGAATGGAATTTAATCCAGGATGTCTGAGATTAGAGGTCATAATTGTGCTGAAGAAGTTGACTTGCACTCATTTAGTACGGAGCAAGAAAGAGAAAACGATGTAGCTATCATTACAAATGGTTTCATTCGCATTTTTGATGATCGATAATCCCAAAAATGTGGTCTATGACGCTCCAGACCTACTCTAGATTTTAGTACTGAGCCATTTAGTGTCACTGCTAAGTGAAATTAAAATGTAAAAAATGCCATAAAAACAAAAAAAAAAATACATAGAAAATAAAATATAAAAATAAGAAAACAAAATATAAAAATTATGAAAAATAAAAAATAAATATATGAAATATAAAAATAAAAAATAAGAAAAATAATATTAAATATAAGAATATAAAAGACAGTTATTAGCATTAGACCATGATCATAAAGCAGGTTTATGGTGCAATTTTCAGTAATGAATTGTAAAAAAAAAAAAACAGTAATGAGGTATTAAAGTGGCACATGTATAGAAATATATATTTTTGCCATTGTAGAAAATTTTATTCAATTAAAAAAAATAATAAATGTGATCACTCTTCTCTGTATTCTTATAAAGGCATACACAGGAACTGTCTGTCTTTCAGAAAAATGGTAATGAATATAACTCATTTCTAATATTTAGTGTTTAAAAATACACAATAAACGTACAGGGACATTTTCAAGAATATTCAATAGCTTATTTTCTCACTCGCTATATTCCAGTGATGTTCAATGTCATATTAATGAGAAATCTAATGTAGAAATAGTAGAGACAGCAAACGTCAGACTCGAAGTCCCAGAATGCAATGCTGCTATACGACACAGTCGCACTGAATTACAGGTGGACAGACTAAAGGACTAAAGCGCCGCTGCATCGCTCTTTTTATAAAGAGATGAAACAAGGGCTAATTCTATTGGCACCGCTATCATCAGGTAGTCGAATTGCATTGTGGGTAATGTAGGAATGCGTTAACTAAAGTGAAAATAGACGATTAAAGAAAATTAAGAAAAAAGTCAACCTGAATTTCATTACAAAATAAAACTTAAGTATGCCACTGAAGATCACATGTTAATTATAAAGGTGGATTCAGGGTGGATTTTTACCTTTAGCTAAATCTTTCCTTCAACTATCCATCTCTAAATTTCTCACTCTCTGTCCAAGTCTTCCTATGTCTTTCCCTAACTTCTCTGTCTGTCTGTCTGTCTCTCTCTCTCTCTCTCTCTCTCTCTCTCTCTCTCTCTCTTTCACCAGCGGATCTTCCTATTTTAAATTCACACCAGCTTCTCACACATCTTCTATTAAACTGATTAGGATTAGTGCTCTCTGACTGCTTTATGGAAGTGTTTTGATGAACACACACACACACACACACACACATCTCAGCTCCTGCCTAAATAATGTTTGTCATTTTGTAATTTGCCTCTCCTCTTGCTCTCTCATATGCCTGTGATCATGTAAATGACTGCTTTTTCACTCATATGTGTCAATCCAGAGCTCAGGTTACTACCAGTGCAAGGTTTCACCTGTTCTCCCTGTCTCCTTTTGGGGTTTCCTCCAAGTTCCCTGTTTCTTCCCACCTCCAAATCTAAATTGGTGTGAATGTGTGTGTGTGTGCAAGGTGCCATGTGATGAACTGGTATCCCATCCAAGGTGTATTCCCACCTTGCATTCCCAGGAGAGGCTCTGGATCCACCGTGACCCTGACCAGGATAAAGCGCTCATATTGAAGATGAATGAAATAATGAATGCTTGTGTACATTTCAATTTCTCTCCAGGGCTTTCAGAATCTGTATGGCTCTTTTGCTGGTGTGTACTGGCAGGACTGTGTGGTTTGGAGGTTTTCTACCAAACACACATCTGTTTGGTGCTAAATACACTATTGGTGCTCTATAGTGTAGGTAATAATATTATACTGTATCTATACTCACTCATACACGCTGTCAGTATTGCGTATTTAAAATATGTGCATTTATATGAGAATATATGTAAGTGTGTGTGAATTAGTAGGCTGTGTGTATGTGTGTTAGTGTGAGGGTGACTGAGGAGAATCTGAGGAGAAATGTTCTATTAGTTCTCTCTCTCTCACTCTCTCTCTCTCTCTCTCTTTTGTATGTCGCATTTCTCATTCTGAGGCTTTAAAAGGTCGGTTTTATGCCTCCTTAATGAGCTCTTCAGTGAAGCATGCATAGATTCAGATTTAGCAGTGATTATTAGCTAGAATCGAACACAACAGATACATTTGTTGATTGCTGGAAGTAACAAGGCGGATGCAATCATATCACAGAGAATGAAGAAAAAGATATTTCAATAGCTGTAGTTTATTTAGTCATTAATTGATCTTGTTATTTAGCAGTATGAAGGTAAAGTAACAGATTAAACAAAGTACAAATGATTGCCTATTTTTATCTACAACTTAATGCAGGGGTTCCCAAACTTTATTGGCCAAATGATCCCAAATGGACATTATAAATTTTCTGCAACACCAAGCCTTGGCATTTTGGTTTCTCCTTGTTATTTACTCATTAGTCACGCTTGTATTCAAAAAATGTTTCAGCATATTTTTTCGTATTAATTTTCTTGACTTCTCTTGCTCCACTGTGTAAGATTCACTCAATGTTGTTGAGGAAATAGCAGAGGTGATGGACATAGAAATGTGTCCATTTTTATTGCTGAACTCCTACGCTAGTGCAGTGTGTCAGGATAGCAAAAAGACTAATAATTATCTGCAATTGTGAAGTGACAGAAAGCTACAGATTTCAATTACCAACATACATTATATGTTATAGGCTTATATGACCATTTTATAACCATTAAAAAAGAACCCATAATTAGCTTTCAAACAACACCACCCTGATGCCTCTGCGATCTATGGAGCCTGAGAAACAGGCCACGAAAGGCGGGCATTTTAGCCAACATTGGAGCTCTATTTTTGGCTAAAATGAGACCTTAGTTGCTGCTATGGAGCTCGTTTTGTTTTGTTTTGATTTGGTGAACCTGTGGCACATTCTGTTTGCAATATTAAACCTCTGTTCATAGCATTTTTTTTACTTTTTTATTTATTTAAATTAGTTTTTATTTACAGTTTTATACAGACAAAATGCACATTGTTTTGCAATTTTTATTATTCAGAAATAAAAACAGAGTTCCCACAATCCTCTGTGCCAGATTTCTGATTGACGGGGAGGCAGGACAACAACCACCTCTCTTCACTGCAGTGTAAATGTACCATTAGAGCAGGAGTTGGGACAGAGCATCTGTATCGCTCTTCATCTCACATTCTCACATTTGCAGCCACTGTGTGAAAATGAGAGAGAGAGAGAGAGAGATGTGATGATCCTACAGGAGAACTAAAGTACAAATGAACCCCAGTGGATTAATAGAGCTTTCACTAATGAAAAGAAATAAGCGAAGGAAAGAAAATGAAAAGAAATGAAATAGGTGGAAAGAGAAAAAAAGAGAAAAAGAAAAGACTTAAAGAGGATGGATGAAGAGAAAAGAAAGCGCCGACCTGAGTGCCTTCACTGTGCCCTTGGGTCGAGATGCTTACTCCTTTTCCAATCAGTGAACACGCACACACATACATACATACATACGTACACACACACACACACACACACACACACACACACACACACTGGCTCTCATAACTGCACTCGGTTTCTGTAATTTACATTTAAATGAGAATAAATCGCAACTCCTTCAAAAGCGAATTACCTGCACTGTTTCTGCATCTTCGTTACCTGCACTTTGCACCATATTGCTGACTTAACTCCCAAAATTCCATCAATAATTACATGGGGAAAGTTACTTGTACTCAGAAGCAGGTTATATAGCTGCTTAAGTCAATTTTCTGGGTGTGCCATTCAGGTTATTCAAATAAACTTTAAACACAACCACATGCTTTTTTAATCCTGAAAAAATTCAAGGACAGGAAATGTGGACTGAAGAAGGACTTTTTTTTCTCTTCTTTGCAGTCAAGTTTAATGCAATATAATATAAAAGCAAGCCCAATACGATGATATATGAATGGGAAGATGGCAAGCATTGAAATAAGCATGTAACAGGAGTCTGCCAAAATCTTGTACTGCTGCATGAATAGTTGCAAATGGTTTAAGTTAACAATATGGCTTCCACCAGTGTTATTAGGCAGCTAAAGAAAATAGCACCTGATCCAGCACATCCTATTATTTTGCATTTTATGTTCATTTGATATCCTCTAAATATAAAGAAAATGTGCCCACAGTTTAAAGGATAAGCTGACCAAGCACTCATCTGCTATGATTACCGCGCACTTGATGGGAGTGTAGTTCATAATTTTATGAATAAAAACTCTGTCCTTCAGCTAAGCAATCAGATTATGTCAGATTACGGTGCTATATCCTCCTATGTCGTAAGTAGTCGGCATGATGAATTATCATCCCTACTGCACACTTTTTAGACCTATAACAGTTTTTAAAACTGTACTAGCTTTTTATAACTGATGAAATAACAAATGCAGTTCTTGGTGGTGATGGACACTACTGCTTATCTGTGACCTTTCTAAACACTGAAGGATGCACAGTTCATACACATTTAAAGAGCATAGGACACATCAGGTGACCATTTGTGTGACATTCTGCTTCTGGAAACATTGTCGGTGCAAATATGGGGTCAGAGAAGAAGCGAGGGATCGGAAATAGTTCAACATTTACACAGTGAAATCTTCGTTTTATCTTTGCTCTTTGCAGCTCCAGGCTCTTTGTGTGATCCTGGCTTTCTCTGTGTCTGCCTGCTTCCTGACATTCTCTCATGTTCTGGCTTTCTTGAACTCATCTGCTTATATAATCACTCTTTCCATATTGCATTTCTAGCTCTCCCACTCACTCATATGCTTTCTCACTGTCTCTTTACTATTTATACATTCTCACCATCTCTCTGAGTCTCTTGTGAGTAGTCCATGAGTGAGAGAGAGAGAGAGAGAGAATGAGAGATCATCACTCTTCATCAGTCTGTTCTTAATGCACTTTGACGTGCCTAACCGCTCCTGCTCATATCTTTAGCTGCTGTCTCTGAATATCCTGGTCACACACTATTTGCTTCATTTTTTTTAAATACACCATGCTGATATTCCATTTATATACACTCACCGTCCACTTTATTAGAAACACATGAACACACACAACTGCACATTCATGCAATTATTCGATAAACCAATCATGTGGCAGCAGTGCAATGCAAAAAAACATGCAGATACAGGTGAAGAGCTCAAGTTAAAGTTGTTTCCATTAAACATCAGAATGGGAAAAAAATGTGATCTCAGTGACTTTGATCATTGGCATGGTTCCTGTTTCCAGAAGGGCTGATTTCAGTAGAAACTTCTGATCTCCTGAGATTTTCTCACGCAACAGTTTATACAGGGTGTGTGAAAAAAAAAAACCATCAAGTGAGTGGCAGATCTGTGAACGGAAACACCTTGTTGATGATAGAGATCAGAGTACAATGGCCCGACTGGTTCAAGCTGACAGGACACCTACAGCAACTCAAGCAACCACTCTTTACAAACCTGGTGAGCAGAAACGCATCTCAGAAAGCACAACATGTTGAACCTTGAGGTAGATGTGCGAAAACAGCAGAAGACCACATCAGGTTCTATTCCTATCAGCCAACAGAAGGGATCTGAGGCTACAATGGCCACATGTATGCTAAGACATGAGGTTTATACTTATTATCTCTTAACAACTTACACATGATATTGGATCAATTAATTCCTCCCGGCATTATGCACCATTACTGCTTTCAGTCAATAAAAAACACATTTTTGGGACCTGGGACTCTTTGAGGTGTATGTTGTTGTCTGAAGTTATAATATTAAACAGAATAATGCCCTGTGCCCTAGTGCCCTGTGATGGACAGGCATTCCATCTAGGGTGTATTCCCGTCTCACACCCAGTGTTCCTGAAACAAAATAGTTTATTGTACTTTATGATTTTACATAAAAAAAACAAAACAAAAACAAACACTTGTACTTCATCACATCTTTAATTAATTGAGGCCGTGATTTACTACTCCAAATAACTAATGCTAATTTGTATGTCCAATGGGATAAATTGTGTTTGCATTTTGTGGGTGATTTACTTAGAATAATTGCTAGTCATGGGCAAGAAAGGAGGGGGGGCGGTAAACAATCTGTAAATTAGGTATGTTCTTAGTAGCTGTGGTGAGTTCAGATCTCTAAGAGACTTCCAGAAGAGTGAAACTAAACTGAAACCGATGTGAATCCAATGTGGATATCACATATAAAACCAAAGCTCTCATGGTAATAATAAGTCTTCAATTTAAGAAGCTTTCTGTCTTCAAATGGAGGAAATTTCTTCAAATTTAATACATGCCCTTTTGTCTTAATAATTTGCATGTTAATTGTTGTAATCTCAGTTTAATATCAAAGAGACTTTTCTGGATTACTGAGTGACCTTACAAGCAATAAATGAATCAGTTGCATTAGATACTGCCCTGTGTTTTACACTTTTGGGTAGAAATGCCCCAAATTGCATTTCCATTGAGGCAAAACACACCAGAAGTGGTACAGTATGTTGCTCAGATAAAAGATACAATGCTACATACATATACATACGTATGTATACACACACACACACACACACACACACACACACGCGCGCGTCTTTCTCTTCTTTAGATCATTGTGGCTTTTAAATTCGTGCCACTTTGCACTTGCCTTCTGTGTTTCCCCAGAGAGAATTACTATATATGTAAGTGTGTAAGAATATGTGTGTGTGTGTGTGTGTGTGTGTGTGTATGTGTGTGTCTTGCTTCTCTTAATTCTGCATTACACTAATGGCATTTGGAGCTCACTACAGAAGCAGGGGATGGGAGAAAGGCTCCTAATGAAAAGGTAATGACATGCTGTCCATCGCTGTAATGGCCAATTATCTCTCTCTCGTTTTTTAAACAACACACATGTACACACACACACATACACACACACACACTCAGAGGTTGCAATGTTTCAGTTACTCAGTGATGAGATTATTTCCTTTCCTTTTTCTTTTCTTCAAGCACCGATTCTTAAGTAGAAAGGTCACATGATTAATCTTTTGAGAGCTTCATAATTGTGTCTGCGTTTGTATGTACATTGACTTTTCCCACATTCTTTGCAGGTGTACAGCTCAGCATGGAAACCAAACCTCAGCAGTAAAAATCGGCATCAAATCAATTCAGTTAAATGTGCAGTTTAAGCACTGTACACGTGGCAATTTGCCAAAGTGGGAAGATGAAGAAATTAGTCGCAACCATTTTTTTGTGTGAAACCAGGTGTAAATTAGCATGACACATTGCTCGGAGCGTACCTAGTGTTGCCAGGTGCACAGTTTTCCAACAGAATTTACCTACTTTTGAATATGGACACCATTTTTATTTATTGTCATAGATATTTTTTTATTTGTGTAACAATATAAGACTTGGAGGAACTATTGAGGAAACAAGGTCTTTGTCAATTTTGCAGTTTTTGTCAGCAACCCTGGCTATACAGAGCCTACATTCATTTTTTTCTTTCTTTCTTCTTTTTAACAACCACCAGAAGGAATTCAACACAAGAAACAGGACTTTAGACATTGGCAATTTTCCAAATGTTATAGAAGCCACAGTTGACCACATGAAAAATGGAATAGAGTTCAATTGCACACATTCACATACACTATATGGCACAAAGGATGTGGACACCTGACTATCGCACCCATATGTGCGCCTTCCCCAAACTGCTGCCACAAAGTTGTAAGCACACAATTATTTAGAATGTCTCTGTATGCTGTAGCATTAAGATATCCCTTTAACTAGAGCTAGAGGGCCTAAACATAACAATGCCCCTATGCACAAAGCACGGTCCATATAGACATGGTTTGCCGAGGTTGATGTTGAGGAACTCGAGTGGCCCTAGCCCGACTTCAACCCTTGGGATGAATTGGAACGCTGACTGTACACCAAGTCTTCTCGCTTGACATCAGTGCCTGACCTCACTAATTCTCTTATGGCTGAATGGGCACAAATCCCCATAGCCACACTCCAAAATCCAGTGGAAAGCCATCCCAGAAAATTGGAGGCTGTTATAATAGCAAAGGGAGGACCAACTCTGTGTTAATGTCCATGGTTTGGGAATGGGCACATATGGGTGTGATGGTCAGGTGTCCACCTACATTTGGCCATATAGTGTATCAGCTTTATAGTGTAGGTGCAGTTTGCCTTCTACACTGTTTCCTTGTTTTAACTCCCCTTATTTCTGATCTCTAAGGCTGACCATTTTCACGACTTTTCGTGGCATTTAAACCTCAATTTATCGTTCTTGCAGAGCACATGTAGAAGGTGCAGGTTGCGTGATAAGCTACAGCCTTATTAAATGTTAATTTCTTATGCACTGCAGGCTCATTTTGCAGCCACATCAAGTCACGTTTTCCACTGCGCCTCCTGACGTACATACATCTGACCCTGCATTAGTAAACGAATCCACGTTTCTCTTTCATCTCTTTTTTGTTTCCCTCTGCTTCTCTCAATTTCCAAATGCCTTTTCAGAGTAATGAATGTTTACAGATGCTCCTGCTGCTAAACTCTCCCCCTCTCTGTGTTTCTTCATGGTTCAGACAATCTGAATCCATTTAGTATCATTTTTCATCCTTTTACATTCAGTTATTAGCATACATCTAAAACATCCTCTGAATAACTACATTAATTGGTGTGCTTCACCTGTTTGTATGAGGATTAAAAAAAAGTTTTTGAAACCTGGTGTATGGATAAAGAAAAATGTAATGAAAAATAATGGAAACTTTTTTTTTTCAAATAAATACAGATGTATCAAGAGTGCGTTCCAGTCTCCCAAGTCCCCTTTTAATAATATAGTCTTGTAACTCCTCTTCAGAATAGTCAATGTAACATGCGTTTTCTTTCTAAAAATTGCTTAACATTTGTGAAACCCTGATAATAACATAGAGTTTAGCAACATTTTCCATCTTTTCTAATTCCTATTCTTCTCAGTGCAAGTTCTAATTCTCGACCATAACTACATAAAAATAAGTTTCTATCAGTGCATGCTGGGAAAATGATGAAGCTGCCTGTAAGAATGGAGAGGTTCAGCATCTGGAAGTGCTTTCGACTTGGACAGATCAATTTTGATTTGTCAAGATTTGGTTTCAGGTGATAGATCTCCATCCAGTAAAAGATATGGGAAAGGCAGTTAGATATGATCAGAGAGATGGGAGGAAGAAAGAGAAACAGAGTTGAGGGTCATCAGTACATCAGTGGTAAGAAAACTCTTGTGACTCAATAACTATAATAATATAATAATAATAATAATATAACTGTTAAATAATTACTATAAATAAAGTTCAAATTCCTCTTTAAAGATTATTATATTACTATCCATATATTTTTCATTGTGCAGGAGGTTTTAAGCAGCCAGATATGAAGCTCTCAAAGTAAACAAAGACCATGGTCATTAACATAAACATGAAATATAACAGCATTCATTCCTTCATCCTTAGTAACTGTCTGGTCAGGGTCATGGTGGTTTGAATGTGGCTACTAGTTTGTGTATATTTCAGAAATTAAACCATTTAATTTTTTTTTTTTTTTTGCAATCTGGTACAAACAAAAATAATAACTGAGAGAGAGGGGTTAACAAAACAGTCCCATGCATATCTCTAATTAAGACCAATTATGAACTCGAGTGATGTAGCTGAGGTTGAGGAACTTTCAGAACCAGAATTCACACACAGTGCTAAAAGTGCTGGCATTTCTACCTCTGTTTTTCTCTACTATTGCTTTCTGTTTTTTCCCATAGAGTTCATATTGAATTAAAAAAAAAAAAAAGTCCAGTTTATGCCACGCCCACTTCATATTTATTCAGGTGTATTTAAAAGTGTTTCCTGGGCAAGAAATTAGTTTGAAAATTTACAAATATAACTGAAAGTATTTAACACTAAACAATACAATAATCACATCATGTAAATTTTACATTTCAGTTTATTTAAAGTGTGATCAATGTTCACTTGCAAGCACTTAAGACTAATATACAGTACTGTACAAAAGTCTTAGGCACCCTATTTTTTAGTACAAACTTTGTTATAGATTTTTATTTTATGACTTCTACATTATCGAGTCAGTACAAAAACAGTTTAGATTTCCAAATATTAGTTTTCCAGCACAAAATTAAATGTTACAGAAAAATGTTTGTATGTCAGTAAAGAAAGCAGCATATTACATAAGAGACACTTTTCGGACGAAAAAACATAATGAAGGCTGCTGGGTTTTGCTGCAAAAATAAGAAGCAAGTGTGACAGTCAAAGTCTGCAGAAGAACTGTGGCTGCTTCTGCAAGATGCTCAGTAAAACTTACAGTTATAAAACTGCACAAATTGTACCTGAGGCTACTTCTTTTTTTTTTTAAAGCGAAGGATCGTTACACCAAATATTGACTTTGTTTCATTACTGTTTACTGCTCTTTATAGTATTTTTTATGTAGAAAAACATTTAATTTCATTATTTTTGAAGGCATCTTTGCTCTACAGCATTTCTTTGCATGTGCCTAAGACTTTTGCACAGCACTGTATATGTATTCATTCGTTCATTCATCTTCAGCAGCTGCTTTATCTTGGTTAGGGTTGTGGTGGAACATTGGTCTGAGAGGTGAAAATAGGGCACCATACATACACGCAAACACATTTAGCATAGCCAGTCCACTTACTAGCACTTACTCCTTTGTGGGAGGTGGGAGGAGACCAGAGAATCCAGAAGAAACCAACACAAACACAGGAAGAACATGCAAAACTGGGCAGTAACCCGAGCTCAGAATCCAACCTGTGATTTTTGAGCTGTGAGGTGGAAACGCTACCCACTGTGTACGTTTACAATTAAGAATACAATTAAGTGGATTTTTTTTTACTAAGGCTAAATCCATTTCATCCAACAGCCATTGGGTTATAACAATACTAAACGCCTCATTGACTGGATGATGAGTTGAGTGGGATCCATCAGGACTTAGTGGATGTGTGTGGAAAATGCAAAGGAAGGCAGTTAGTTGAAAATCAATGACGTGAAATACTCCTTCATTCCCCAGATTCCATTGTAACATTGTTAACAGCCCAAGTTAGTCAGTCACCTGGAAATTTCTGGCAATGAAAGAATCTCTGGAGCAAAAAGCTCAGTGTTGGCACAAGACAGCTCCTTCTATCTCAGCCAGACTAAAAAAAACAGCTTGGCTGTTTCCAGCATGTTTATAGTGTAATAAACAAGTTTTTTGGAATGGTCTCTCTGTTTGTATATACACTGGGTAAGTTTGCTGTACTGAATATATTTTAATGTATGCTGGTGAGACAACGTTCGTGCAGTCCACTCTTTTATATCTGCGATGCCAAACACTTCAGATTCAGAATCTCAATGAGAGCGGACAGGAGTTAGCTTTCCAACTGTATTTTATGCAGATTTTGAAAACGAGAATATAAAAACCATGAATAAAAAAGCATGTACATATTGCAAGCAAGTTATTTCTCTTGGCTAAGGTGAAAAAGTGTAAAAGTTGGCCTGTGGATAAAGAGAAGATGCATTGAAGAATGATGACACTGATGACACAGCCATCTTCTCATCCATATATCATCATATTGGGCTTTTTGTATTTTTCATTTTTAAATTGTCTCTTACTTTTTTTCATATTACATTTGAGAGCCAAAAAAAAAGCTATTTCCTTCTTCAGTCAGCATTTTCTAGCCCTTTAATTTTTTGCCTTAAAAGAGCTGAAGGTGCTGAAAGGAACTTTGCAAACTAGCATCATTTTGAATATCAGCCCAAAACAGACCATTTCAGTGTCAGGAACTGGTAGTGGAGTTGGATGTAAGTGCAGATGATTTATTATGGAAAGTACAGCCACAATAAATAATATAGGGAAAACAAGAAGCATTAACATGAACTATAGATATGATGCAAGAAACATACAGGCGTGGCGTACTCGACCACAAACGACAACTACAACAAAAGCTTGACAGTGAAACCCAGAAAAACTAGAACTTAAATAGTTCCACTAACAAGGCATTACTAAAGTGATTAGGGAACGTTTGACAAAATCATGTGACATGCAGGGGCTGATGGGTAGTGTAGTTCTGCGCCTTTCAGTGCTACCAAGACCACCAAAAAAAATTCTAAAATTAAAACCAAATCAACTTTAACTTTATTTCCGTCTCACCATCTTCCTGCATATTTTAGCCTCTATTCTCCCTTAAACTCCCTTTTTTTATTCAACCTCTTTGTCTTTCTCACGCTTCATCTCTTTTAATGTCTCACTCCCATCTATTTCTGTATTTCTTGATCTCAATCACTGTCTCCTTGATCCCGCTCTCATTGTTCCCTCAATGTACATTTCTGCATGGAACCTTTTTCCTGTTGTATGCATGAAATGACACTACATGGCCTTGATGCGCCTTTGATCTGACAAAGCTTTAGGACAGAGCCAAAGACAATAAGCTAACATGTAGGCAGCGTGACATGCTGGGGGGCTTTATGGAAAAACAGTCCCGCTCAGTGATCTCTGAATGTCTAAATTTACTACAGTCTTCCTCTGATCAGAGTAGAAGAGTCTATAGCCCTGTCTATAGCCTCTCTCTCTCTCCCTCTCTCTCTCTCTGTGTGTGTGTTCTCTGTCTTTTTCTTTCCCTCTCTCTTTATTTCTCTCACTGGTATATGATCTGGAAGATGCTATTGGTGTGTGACAGCTCAATCGTGAGCCCTTTAATGGAAGCTCAGACTATCCACCCCGCTGAACAGAATAATGCCTCACATCCTAGATGTGTGTGTTAGTTTGGAAAAGTGAGTAGATAATATGCTTTAATCGGTTAGATTCATTTAAGCCATTGATTTAAGTCATACTTTTAAGACTAGTTATAATAGGGAGTACTTTTTACAAGTAACAAGACAAACTGGTTGTATCCAGTGGGAGGTGGTTGTGATCTGAGATGAAATAAACTATTAGGTGTGAGCAGTACACTGTATCATGAGGTCTCATTGATGGCATAATCAGAATGATGTGGAGCAAATTAGTACAAACAGTTAAAGACAAATCAGCAGTTGAATTTGGGAATTTTTGTTAGCGTTTCAAATACAAAACATGGTCAACAGAAAATCTGTATCCCCGTCATTCAAACACTATTTTGTGTAATTTGTACTTTGATTGGACAATGTCTGCTTATCTACTTTTAGTTTAAATAATAAACTAAAACTACTATTACTACTACTATTAAATAAATAGTCCACCTTGTTCACGTACATTACACCCATGACTGTATTTCACATGCGCCTTCTCAGTCACTGATGATGATGTGTTACGGAAGTGTCAATGAAGTGGCTCAAACGCAGATGAACTCTATGGGCCATTTCGCTCTGTGTAATCACCTGACACAACTATCACTGATAGTATCACTGATATCACTGAATGAATCTACAGACTCGCTGGAAAGAAATCAGGCCACCATTGCTTCGTCATAATGGATTTTACTTATGACCATTAGTGGTGCTGGTGCGCTTGGGTCCACAAAAAATCCAAAATAATCAGCCTTAAGATTTTGGTTAACGACAAAGTAAATCTGATGCAGATCCCAAAAATGAAAGCTTACTGTATACTGATGGCATTTTATCATTGAAATACAACTAAATTGTGTTCTACTGGCTATATAGTGTTCTATATAGGTTCAAAAACTCCATTGTGTTATACTATTAATGAGGATATGCAATATCTAGGACACCATTTGGAACTGTGCCTTATTTCTGTTGAAGGGTTAAATAAAATAAAATACTACTACCACTACTACTACTGCCACCACTACTATTACTACTACTACCACTGAGACTATGACTACTACCACCACTACTACTAGTAGTAGAATTGCTGTTAGTACTACTACCACTACTATTACTACTACTACCACTACCACCACCACCAACACCACTGCGACTATTACTACTACCACTACTACCACTACTATTACTACTACTACCACTACCACCACCAACACCACTGTGACTACTACTATTACCACTAATACTACTACTACTAGTATAACTACCACAACTAGTACTACTACCATTGCTACTACTATTACTACTACTACTGTACTACCACTGCTGCTACTACTAATACTAATACTACTATTACCATTGCTATAACTTCTAGTACTACTGCTACTGCTTCTACTACTTCCACTGCTACTATTCCTACTACAACTAATACTACTACCACCACTACTACTACTGCTGCTACTACTTCCACTACCACCACTACTATTACTAATACTACCACTACTACAACCACCACTCCACCACCACTACTATACTATTAATACCACTACTATTACTACTACCATTTCTGTTACTACTACTACTACTACTACTCTACTTCTACTACCATGACTATTACTGTTACACTCTACAAAGTGATTATGGCCTTATGTAGGTTTTACATTTACATTTTAAATTTGTAATAAGTTTGTAAATGTATGTATTTCTGTTTACTGAGTTTAACATAAACCTGCCATTATTTGCATATTGATTTTTGTTGAACTTACATATTTTACTTAAATGGAAATTTTGCCCTTAATGTAAACACATTGAGCTAAGAATGATTTTTTTCAGTGTAGTACACGCACACACACACACACACACACTCACACGCACACAGTAGTTACTGCTTATTGGTGTAATAGACCCCATATTAATTTCTGCTAGGTCCTGCAGTGACACGAGTGAATGATCAATGATATTTAAACTTTTTTTTTTTTTTTTTGTAAACACAGACAACCTTTCTCTGATCTGGCTACAAAACCATGATGAATTGATGTTTCTTTTTCTTCATTACCTCTGACACTGACAGTGACACACACTGAGTCAACAACAACAGGGTCCAAAAGTCAGAGAAACTTCTAATAAAAGTCCAAAATAATTTTGTTCTTATTGACTAAAAGCATTGGGGAGGATAACGCAGAGAAGACTATACAGTTTGTGCAAATATCAGATGTTAGTCATTATTATCATCTTGCCTCTCCCTGCTTTGCATTGCAGCTTCCATGGCAACAGCGCCAAGTACTTACAGTCAGCTCCAGAATTATTGGCACCCTTGAGAAAGATAGGTAAAAAAAAAAAAAAAAAAAAACACTCCAAGGGTCTTTGAGGTGATTTAGCTTAAATTCACATTAAAAATGTGAGAAAAATCTAAATTTCAGGAATAGCATATCAAAAACACAACAGCAAATCGGAAAATGTGACAGTAAAACAAAAATCACAACAGGAAAATCAGAAAAACTAAATCAGAATTTTTTTCTAACCCTCCCTGTTGTAGCTAAACGAGCATGTGATGTTCAGTAAGGACCTACTCCTTCCATTTTGACTTAATATTGATGTGTTTCTGATTTTTCCTGTTGTATTTTTGGTTTTCTTGTTGTGTTTTCTGATTTCTGATTGCTGTGGTGGTTATGATTTGCTGTACACTAATTATTTTCATAGGTAATTGAATGTATTTGCACTCCAGACACATGATTAAAAAAAAAAACCAACTTATGTAAAGCACTCCTGAGAAAACATAATACACTTGAGGCTTATATTATCCACACACACACACACACACACACAATCAAATCTAAGCAACGTTCTTTTCTTCTTTCTTTTTTTTTTTTTGGTTTTGTTGTGGGAAACGCTGTTTTACTGTACTCCATTCAGGCTCTCCTAAACCTCTTTTGTTACTTCTTGTATTTTCAAAATCTATCCCGCCACATTTTTCTCCAGTTCGGTCACCTGTGATCTTCCCATCCACCAGCTCTCCCCTATCACACGACAGCTACCAGCCAGTGAGAGTGAAGGCAAACACATGCTTCCTCTGAGACATGTGAAGCAGCCAACTGCATTTTTTCAAACTGCTGCTCATGCCACATCACAAGGAAACATAACACCCTTGGTGGAAGTGCTATCTACCCTCTTCTGCATACCTGAGCTCACAAACACCCACAATTGGCTAGTGTCATTGTGATTGACAAGGGAGAGACAGTCTGTCATCTCTCCCACCTAGACAGCATGGCCAATTATTCGCCCATTGTCAAGATTCAAACCTCGCTTTTTAAATTGTTGAAATCACAATTGATTTGAAATTGAAAAGTGATCATTTTTAGCCTATACGTCAATTGCAAAAATGTGTAATTCATCTTTAAGGAAATACATATGGGCCTGCAGTTCTAATTAGGCCTTAGAGTTTTTGCAGTGCTGTTTATAATATAGGTAACTCATGGTCAGGTCACTATCCTAAAGTTTGCTTTTGGGTTTGTTTCATTCATACAGTGTGGTCTTAGGACCTTAAAATCTTATCAGGACCTTAATACAGTCACATTCAGACCTTTAGTTGAATGCACAGAAATGGGTAAACTCAATAATGACTGACTAATAATGAGTGTAAATGTTGGGTCATGTAACAGACAGATGACGGCTCAGTAACCTCGTGGTGAATAAGAGGTTGTTTTATTGATCAGGGTTAATCATCTTGAGTACAATGCTTATGATCTGCCTACATTTCAACCACATTCCAACATTTTCAAATCTATAGGTCATTTTGTTTTTGAATAAACCTCGGATAAATCATCAGAAGTAGAATCCATAACCATATGGCTATAAAACAAGAAGAAAAATAAAATTTACAATGTGTTGCGATACTGTTGAACACAGTTAATGTATGCTAACATTGTGGCTCAAACGAATTTTTATATTACTTTTTTCGGACAGATGTAATCACCATTACATGAAATGATGTGACTGCTTTATTTAGCTGTGGGCAGTTTGTGACTGCATACTGCATATGAGGGTAATTGATTTTTCCCCATATTCCATTAAACCTTTTCATCATTGTGTAAAACAATCAATAGCATATGGAGGGTGCGAGAGAGAGCGAGAGAGAGAGAGTGAGAGAGAGAGATGCTGAGGGGAGGTTTTATAGTCAATTTTGGAACATGTACAGTACACAATAGCCTGAGCAGAAGGCACACCATATGCTGGTGAAATGTATCCGTCACAGTTAGAGATGAGAGATAGGGCTGCATTTTAATAATCTGTGTCTCACTCTGCACATCTGAAAAAGTTTATGAAGTCTTAAATTCTAAGTTCACTACCAAAAACTATTTTTATTCCAGCAGCAAAAAAACAAATAGGGTGAATTGTAGGACCTTATTCTTGATTGTGGTTACTTAGTAGGCCGCATAAGTATTTGAACACCACCACAATGGATTTGACATGAAGTAATCAAGATGTGATTGAAGTGTAGACCTTCAGCTTTAATTCAAGGGGTTTAACAAAAATATTGCATTAACCGTTTAGGAATTAAAGCCATTTTTTTTACATAGTTGAATTGGACAATTGACTATTACTAACTGGATAGTAATTGGACAATTGACTGATAAGCAGCTTCATGGCCAGGTCCGGCCAATTACTGAGCTTTAGAAGCGACGTAATTACTGTGGCTCATAAGTGCAAAACACATTAATGCAACAGCAACTGAAAAAAACAACAGCAAAAGCAAAAGCCTTAATAACATAAGTAAAATATAGCAGCAAGCAGTGATTAAGGGGAACAAGGGGGCACATTTTGGCCCCATTCATTAGCAGAGGAAGACGGGGAGCCATTGGGTCCACATTGGGAACAACATGGTATCTAATGAACTCAGCATGACCCAAATAATCAGAGGAAAGTGGAATCGTGTTTCTGTGATGTTGCACTGCAGAGTTATTAATGTAAATATATGTCCAAATTTGCCCTGTTGGTGGAGCTAGAGTGCTGGATTGGTGTACACCAAAGTTGCTGTGTAGGTAGCTGAGAGTGTTCTCTATCACTTTGCCAAATTTCATATGATACTACAAAGTGTTCTGTGGACCAGCATAGACTCCCATATCAAAGTATAGTAATAATAAGAATTCCAATTCTAGTAAGGTGCCTACACACATTTGGTGCTTAGTCCCCTAATTAAATGCAATTAAATTGTTTTTGGGTCACCATATGCTGTATCCAGCATTATTCATGTGTAGGAGTTAATACCAAAATTATGCATATCAGTAGACTGTTTAGATCTGAGAATTAACTCTGGTTGGCATGGAGTATGCTGACAGCTTGAGGTATGTCTTATTTATCTTCTGTTTTGACCTCAAATGTAGGTGCATTTTTGGACTATTTGTTGTAATTGCAATATGTCACCCTAAACATTGTGTACTACCACTACTTTTATTACTCAAACACATTGAACTGTGACGCTTAGCTACCACTACTACACAACCTGTTCTCATTTCCATTGTTCGATAGCTGAAACATGGACGGAAGCCATTAGTGTCACTGTAGACACACCAGAGAGCTCCATTGGTTTTTGTTTATGACACACTCAGTAATCCAGCTGTTATCAGTGTAAACCCCATGCGCTTCAGCTCCCTGATGCAAAAGCCAAATGATTTTATTGCCAACACTGATCAACCTTATAATTACGCTTGACGCAAAAGCAAACCAATTTACTAGCCTGAACTTTTATCTATAATCGGTAAAGAATAACACATGACAGTCTGTGCTGTAATGCTAAACTAATCAACACTGGGATGGTGTGATACTGTTATCACTTCGTAGTGGATTATTTTCATATAGCAGCACGGTCTGGAATGTGTTATTCCGCTTATACCATATCGATTGACCAACAAGTAAAATTTTTTCATTTATTAATATTTGACACATTTTTAATTGTGTATTTATGTGGTTTATAACATTTAATGTTGTGGAACGTCCGCAAGACAAGTTAGTCACTCCCTTACGTCCCTCATCTCATTTTCTCTCTTGACGTTAATAAGGCAAAAAAAAAAAAAACTCAGCTTGTCATTTTATCAAGAAACCAGAGGGTGTAAATTCCTCTGTCCTAAAGACTTTTCCTTGCTGGGAAACATCACAAAGGGCCGTAACTATTAAAAAACGCTGACTCCTTCCATTAATGTTATACACTATATGGCCAAAAGTATGTGAACACTTGACCATCATGCCCATTTAAGGGTCTTCTCCAAACTGTTGCCACAAATTTGGAAGCACACAATTGTATGGGATGTCTTTATATGCTGTAGCTTTACAGTTTCCCTTCACTGGAACTAAAGGGCTCAAACAAGTTCCAGCATGACAATGCCCCTGTGAAGAAAGTGAGCTCCATGAACACATGGTTTGCTAAGGTTGGAGTGGAAGAACTCAAGTGGCCTGCACAGATCCCTGACTTCAACCCCACTGAACACTTTTGGGATGAACTGGAATGCCAGTTCTAATCACCTGACATCAGTGCGTGACCTCACTAATGCTCTTGTGGCTGAATGGGCAAATCTCTACAGCTACACTCCACAAGTTATTAGAGCTGGAACTCTTGTCTAAACTGTGCTGTTATATAAAATTAGTCCACACCTTCTGACCAATCAGATTTGAGAATTCAACTTTGCTGTGGTATAAAATGATATATTGTTTGTATAATTAGAATATTAAAGTTGTAAACCTGTGTAAAAAATAAACTTATGATAATATTAATAATTAGTATATATATATATATATGTTCTAGGAGGTAGTATTCTACTACTGGCATCACAGGAATTGAAGACATTCACTAAAAATGCCAAGGCATGTGCTGTAAGTAACATGAACGATATCAAAGAGCTAATAATAATAATAATAAAGATAGATAGAGCAGCGAGCAGTGAGTCTACAGAAGTGAAATGTATTTTTACTGTAACGAAATTTGATTTATTAGTGATAATGTGTAAATATGCTAAGCCTGACACACCATGAGGTAAAACACTATATTAGTTCACCCCTTCCCAAGTCGATCATCTCTCTTCATGAGCCAAAAACCCTTTTCTTTTAGAATTCTTTTAGAGCCTTGAACATGAAATCTCTCTATACTTTCACAGTCCCCTCGAGCTTTCATTAATATCTCTTTCCTTCCTTTTCTATCTCTCATCTCCCTTCTCTACTTTTTCTGCTCTCTTTATCTGTTATGCCTGAGAAATAGTGACCAATTCTATGACAAATCTGAGTCATGTCATGACTCAACCAAAAATATGGAAAAAACTTTTTTTTTTGTTTCATTTCATTTTAATATTTTAATGAATTTAGTTTTATAGTCAAGGCCAGAATCTTCAGTTTTCATCTGTTCCACTTCTTTCCCTCTATAACTCTATTTTTGCTCTCTCTGTATTCTTTCCAAGCTAATTAATGTCCTCTTCCCCTCTGTGTGTGTGTGTCAGTTTCTGCCTATGTGCACGCATAAACAGTAATCCCAGTTCTGAACGTTATTAGTTTGCTCCAAACAGGAGCTGTCATTGTTTTTCCAACACTGTTCATCAATTATTCACGCTTGATTAATAGCGCCAGCAAATGGCTGAGTTGTCCATTCATCACTATTACAGAATATTACAGACAAACACAGCCAATAATTCAAACACAAGAATGAAAAATATAATCCATAATCAATGCATGATTGTAGAATTATTTATTATTATTATTACTCTTGTGTCTGCGCTTTTCTGTAGGCATAAAACCTGTTAAAAATGTTTTCAGTAATTAAATATTTTCCTCCTATTTTCAGTTAAAAGAGTGCCCTAAAGGGTGATGGGAAGAAAAATAGGTTATGCCAGATTGTGTTTTTGTAATCGTTTTTTTTTGTAAGCATTTTTTATGTAATTTATGTAAAAAAAAATGCTTTTCAATGTAAGCATTTCTACTCTATCACACCAGCACTGTCATCATTTATGACAGAAATTTGTTTTCATTACCCTTTACCACATTGCTTTATCCATGTGCCAACTTTTACACCAACCAAGCATCAGAAGTTTCTTGTCCATGGACCTTTAAGCTGTGTACTATGAGTGTAAATCAGGAAGCTCTCATATCTGCTGAAAACGACAATGAAAATGAAAAAGTTAATCCTTCACCTTTAGTGTGGATGTATCCAGAAAGAATAGGCACAGCTGATTGTAGCACTATAGGACCCAGTTGAGCACAGATCCTACAATACAATATAATTCTTAACGTGCCCTTGTTGACTCACCACCTTTAACCCTTGGCTGACTCCCAGCTACCTTTTAAAAGATTGTTCAGATCAAGTGAAGTTTGGATGCCCAAGGGATCCAGTCAAAAACTGTAAACATCAGGAAATGGTAGTGCCAATGGAGACGCTGTAGGTGCGTTTACCTTCCCCATAGCACCCATAAGCAAAGCTGCAGAGAGTTGCTCTTTGGTAGAATGGTTTAAAATGGTATTCATTAGCAGCATATGAAATTTCAGCTTGATTGGACAAAGGGTTGCAGGACTAGCACTCCTTCTGGCTGACTAATGGCAAATTTTGATGCAGTAGCACAAACTCTATACTTGGTACATACCATACATTCTTAATAACGGCTGGCCAATTCTAAGCATGTCAGTTGCCTGCTGGAAGCTGATTGGCTAATACTGGCTATTGTTTTTTTTTAAACCAGTAAGATCTTAGCAGCTATCCCAAAGATGCAGCAGGCAAAATTTCAACACTGTATGAATTTAAGTTGGAGTTAATGCAGAAAATAAGTGCTGGTGAAGTGAGTTTACTGTTTATTACTATTTAATGTGCAGCTTCTTGTTAACTCAGCCTCGGGTTCTTGGCTAATGTTCTTTGGTAATGCATGTGAAGTTTGGCAAGAGTTTGATTTGTAATCGAGTACCATCAGCTTAGTTTGTCTGGTAGGTTATGTTTATTATGATGGAACTGGTTCAGTTTTGATGTGCCTGTGCCCACTGAATTATCAGCTGTATATTTGCATTGTTGATTTTCTAGTGGAAAGCCTTTCCAGAAAAATGGAGATTATTATAACAGCAAAGGGGGGACTAAATATGGAAAGGGATGTTCAATATGCACATAGGTATGATGGTCAGGTGTCCACATACATTTGGTTATATAGCGCATTTTAAGAACTGTTTAATGTAATTATGGATTTTATGTATTAAATTGAACATTATTATCATTTTTTTACTGTTAATAAAACAGCAGTGCCCTAAATTTGAGTGTTAGTGTTGAGTGTTACTAACGGTTTTTCTTCTTCTTCACGGAAACAGTAACCCTGGCTCTGTGTCAAAGTCTTCTCAACACTGTTCATCATTTGCAGTTAACAGCACCTACAAAAGTCCAAATCATGTATTTATCATTATAATTGGATTTCAGACAAGCAAAGGCAATTATTCAAACACAATTCAGGAAAAAAAAAAATGCATAATTCTTTTGTCAGTTTGAAATAAGTTATTATTCTTGCTTCAGCGGTTTTATAGAGATGTTGGCTATTAAACATCGTGCTTGGGAATTTGTAAAAAACAAACAAACAAACAAAAAAAACCCACTCCTGTTCCTATTTTTCCCAGAGTGTCATGAAGGATAAAATATCATTAGCTGATAAAATGGGCATGTATATTAGGTGTAATGATATTTTTTAAAAATATTTCAGTAAAATAAGTGGTGTATCCAGAATTTCTAATGAATCGCATCTGCTACATCATTTATTTAAAAAAAAAATGTTTCTATCAGAATTTGTAATTGTATATATGAACAACAACATCTCAACAACTCAGATATTCAAAATTCATAGAAAAACAGAAAAGCAACACAGAAAAAACGAAGTAGTGTTGGCTTATATGAGCTCAAGCTCTCTGACATGTTTTATGAATTGGAGCCATGGATCTTTAAGCCGTGTGCTCCGAGTGTAAATCAGGAGTCTGCTTAAAATCTCCACAGCCGAGCTGCTTTTCATTAGTGTTGCTCTGTTAGCTTTTATACACACCCAGGAACCACGGTAGATCAGTGCAAAGAGACGCAGTCGAGCACAGACCCTATGTTCCAATAGTTTTTTTTTCTAATTTGCCCTTGTTGACTTCCTGTCTCCTTTTCCCAGTGATTGAATCCTCTCTGCCATTTTAAGGGCTGCTTAGCTCAAATAAAGTATTAGATGATGACTTGCACAAGATTAGGGACAAGATCTAGGTGCATAGCAAGAACAACACACAATATATGTCCCTACTCACAGAGAATTGCACAGGTACATGTGTAACAATACACTATTATACCGCAGCGCTGGTGATTTCTTTTTTTATATGAATGTGATTGGTCAGAAGGGGTGGATTAATTTTCTATAAAAGAAGCTCAGACTGTAATAACTCATTCACAGGGACTAAGAGCAGATGCTGATAATAAACTAAAAAGTGGTGTTCTTTAATGAAGAAAAACATGTAGTTGTTCATATAGTGCAGCTTTCTGTAAAGAGCCATTTACTTAACATTTATGGATGGAGTCTCCAGTGTCTGTGCTTTGTCAGGAGATTGTTCAGGACTTTGGCACCATGACAAGCAACAATTTTTTTCTTACTCACTTCAGGATTAAAAAAAAAAGACTGGTCAGGGAATGACTGTTTATAGCTGCTATAACATAAGTGACAGTAATAGGAATTAGCTTGTGTCGCAGATGTTCCATAACATTAAATCTAACTATAAGCAGTTAAAAAGTATGATGTGTGGCTCCCTAGTGGTGCAACAAATAGGCATTCTGGAGATCCCGAGTTTGAACCTCAAAAATGCCATGGCTGGGAGCCAAGGGAGCAAAATTAGCTGTGCTCTCTGGTGGGAGGGACAGCATTCTCTCTCTCTCCCTATGTCAATCACAGCAACACTAGCCAATCATGGTGTTTGTGAGCTCATGCATGAGAAAGAAGGCAGATAGTGCTTTCCTCTGCCCTGTGATGCTACATGAGCAGCAGTTTGAAAAGATGCAGCTAGCTGGCTTCATGTGTCTTGGAGGAAGCACATGCCATCCTTCACTGGTTGGTAGTTATTGTATGTTTTGGGAGAGCTGGCTGATGTGGGAATTGGCAGGTGATCAAATTGGGGGGGAAATGGGAAAAAAGTATGATATATCAGTCATTAATGAATAAAAATTGCAATCATTGGCAAATTGCTATGGTGTAAGAGGAATGACATGTCATGTGATTGGAAATGAATCAACTATGGGGTGGTAATAGTAGCTCTGCTTCCAGTCGGGCCACATCTCACCACCACGTCATTGAATAATTTTGTGTTTTATTCCTTACATAAATTTTGCCGTGAAAATTACATCTAGTTGCTAATGGCAATAGGATCTCATTACACTTTGTTTGTATAAACCTAATTTTCTCCTAATTTAGTTGTTGCCAATTAGGACCCCATTATCTGTGTCTCGCCAAATTACACAATAGCTGCCAATCTGGTAAGTGCATTCTTTGCATGATTTGTGAAACCAGACCATGTTTTTTTTTTTTTTCGAAATAGGACTGCTAAACATGCTTGGATGACATAATGGCCTGTTTCTACTCTATACTCGAAGGCTTTGTTAAATGGCTAGTGTTACGCCATCCTTCCCATCCATACAGCAGGGCAATTATGTTCTCATGAACTCCTGGCTACAGGGATTCAATGTTGCATTTTTCTAACAATAGGGTCACTTGGAACGCCATAAAATCTAACTATATTTTCTGAACATCAACATCACAGTCCAGTGGGTTCCTTTTGAGTCTGATTCCTCTCAAGGTTTCTTCCTCATGGCTTCTCAGGGAGTTTTCTTGTGACACCTCTGGTTTGCTCATTACTGATCTAAATCAACACCCAGACTTCTCAGATTTGTGTGTGTGTGAGTGTATATATATATATATATATATACATTGCATACATTATTAAGCTTTATTAGAGAAGTGGAGATGTCGCACTGGATTTATGATTGTGTGACAGAACACAGCAGTGAATATTCATAGCAGTCACATACATACATGAAGTGTCCATGATTCTGCAAGTCTCAGGAACTGTACTAGATGGAGGAACAATGTTGTTCCAAAAGACATTTCCTCAAGGACTTCAGGATCTCTCATATGTGTTCAATTGGGTTGAGATCTGGTGCAGGCCATAGCATATGATTTACATTATTTTCATCCTCATCAAACCATTCAGGAAGCTCTTGTGCCTTGCGGATGGGGGTGGGGTCATCCTGGAAGAGACCATCAATATAGAAATGTTTCATCATAGGATAAAGGTGATCAGCCAGAAGAACTTTGTATTGATGTACAGTGACCCTTCTATCTAAGAGGGACCCAAATCATGCCAGCGAAACACTTTATGTCTTCATATGATGTGTGCACAGTCTGAGAAATCCATCCATCCATCCATTTTCTGTACTGTTTATCCTACATAGGGTCACGGGGAGGCCTGGAGCCTAACCCAGGGAACTTGGGGAACAAGGCAGGGGACACCCTGGACGGGGGGCCAGCCTATCGCAGGGCACAATCGCACATACATTCACACCCTATGGACAATTTGGAAATGCCAATAAACCTACAACCCCCGAGGCACGGGGAGAACATGCAAACTCCATGCGCACAGGGTGGAGGCAGGATTCGAACGCCCAACTCCGGAGATGCAAGGCAAACATGCTAACCACTGAGCCACTGCTCCCCCCCAGTATGAGTTTGGATCAGCATCAATGATTCTTTGAACCTTTTAGTCATGTACTGATCTCTCTTATGAAATCTCCTCTGTATGAACTCACATTTCAGAGTGTTAATTATCAGAACCATGCGTCATAGCCTTGATAGCATATTACTTTAATGCGTTAATTTAATGTACAGCTCACTGCACTCAGTAATAACATGTGCAGGAAGTTAAAAAATTACCTCATAAAAAGGAGTTTCTGAAGGTGGCTAGTTTTTTATTTCATCATTTATTGAAAATGAATGGCAAATTGTACCCAGGTGATAGTACGGTATTATTTACAGCAGAACAATTACATTATTTAACACAGGAAAAAAGAGAATTGAGAAAATTCTCTTTTTGCAACATAGTATTGCAGCATACGTTTCATTTAAATGGTAACACATAACATTGTTGTCACTGTAGACATCTTTTAGAACAACTGACGTTGACTCAAATAGTCTGCTGCTCTTGAGTTGTTTATCATTTGATAAAGAAAGGTCCTCATTTTTATGCTTATTTCAAATGATGGAGTCGTGTTTGAGAAATATCATTTGACAAAATTGTTCCAGTGCTTGATAACAGTTTTTGGTGGTGAATTCAGACTCTTGGACCCTAGTGTACGAGGAGTTTATTACAATGGAAAGTGTCTCAATATCTCACCCTGTGGAAATGTTCGTTCCTGGTGCCGCAAACAGTTCAATTTCAGCTGAAATGGCTTATATATGGAGATGGAAGTAAAGAGGATGGTGAGATGTGTGTGTGTGTGTGTGTGTGTGTGTGTGTGTGTGTATGTGGGTGTGTAGGTGAATGTCTGCTCTAATGGGCAAATTTATTAGCCAGAGTCTCCAGGTCTCTGAAATTGAAGTGTCACCTCTGAAGTCAGGCACATCAAAATGGCCCTTGTGGCAAAAGGAGGATGCGTGTGGGTGTATGTCTATGTCTGTGTGTGTGTGTGTGTGTGTGTGTGAGCGTGTAAAAGAGAGTGAGATAACTTGTCAGCTTGGAAGTCAGAATATCAGAAGCAAGGAAATATCATGGCTGTCTATAAAACAGAATACATCTGATACATCTTTCCTGATGTGGGTGTATATGTGTGTGCTTGTGTCGTCTAAGCTCAGAGTTTAGATCCGAATGTCAGAGCTTTAAAAGAGTGAGATTAGCTGATTATGTCCAGTTTGATTTACTCAGGTAGTGTGTTAGAGGTGTGCATAAGCCACTGAGATCATACTATTAAAGGAAACATAGGTATACACACACACATACACACACACACACACGTTATGTCCCTGTTAGAAAGACGGCTAAATACACCATGTATTATTATTATTATTATTATTATTATTATTATTATTATTGTTATTATTATTATTATGTTTTACATATTTATATAGCTCCTTTCTAAAACTCATGGTCACTGTACACACGTGCAAAAAAAAAAATCCTAGGAAAAACATTTGTATTACATTATTATTATTATTATTATTATTATTATTATTAGTCGTAGTAGTAGTAGTGGTAGTATTAGTAGTATTAGTATTATTATTAACATTGTTTTCCCAACATAAAAATTCAGCTTTTTTTTTTTTTTTTAGATAATATAAGCAGCCTAAGGTCCATTGAGTGCTACACAGAAGCATATAGGGTAAAGAGAAGTTCATGTGTTAATGTTGACGGTTGTTATATTTTTAAAATGTTAAACAAAATGTTTAAAATGTTATTTTTAAAATGTAAAAAAGTATTTTATTGCTCCACTTTACAGTTATACATATCTTGACCTGCCATTTTCCTATAACATTAAAAAAGAATGTGTATTAGTTTGCAATATCCTGCGGGTAAATTGTGCTCCTAGTGTCAGTGATCCCTCAACGATACACTGATCCGTCATTGAACTTCATTTGCACTGTTATAGTAGTGGAATAGCAGTAATGCAAATATATTATGAAAAGCCTGTGTAGGAGATTACAGTCTGTAATAGCTGAGCTCATGGAGCAGGGGTAACCTAGTGTTTCATCAAATGCATAGGTTTGGCAATTTAGCAAAACATCAGTTAAAAAAATAATATATAAACTTAATTATTATTTCATAGTCCTTAAAAGAATATATGTATATGTTTATGATTTTTTTTTTTTAAATCATAGTCAACCCATTACACTTTTTGCTCATTAATTAGATATTCATCTTCAAACATATTATTAAGTAACTACTATGAATAATTCAGTAACTAAACTACATTAGTGAAAGTAACAGAAATTCTATGTTTATACTTCTTTCTCTTTTTTTTTTGGTGTTTGTACTTATTCAACCCCACTCCAAATAGCACCACCTTCCATTTGACTCTAGCTTCTTTCTTGACTTGACCCAGCATCCCTCAGAGTACAAGGAAGACATGCATCAAGACTCTGGATAAAAGAGTCACTAAATGTAGATATAAATGTAAATGTCTGGAACCACCGACAGCTCCTGAGGGTTGAAGAGGTTAATATATACAAAGATATGGTAAAAAGATACTATCAGGATATTGTGTGCAGCAGATACTGGTGAGAAAACAAACATCTTTCTTCACATGCAAACCATTTTCTTGACATTTTCCATTCATCCAGTTGTAACCGTGGCACTGACCTGAAGGGATAATGTATCCATGATGAGTAGCAAGAATAAACGTGATGTCTTTGATACGTGAGACCTAGCTGAATGTAGGTTTCTATAAACTTGCAAAACTGCAAGATAGAACTATGCATTCTGTAAACTGGAAACCCTGTTTGTTTTGAGCATACTAGTAGGGCTGAGTGATATTATGATATTTCGCAATACACTTTTCTGAGATATTGTGTTTTTTTTTTTTTTTAATAATTACAAACTGATTGGGAGAAGTTGATTTGTAAAAATGTTAAAATCTTTACATATTTTTGCTGTTAATATTTTCTACTTATTTTTCATAAATAAAAATGTTACTTTTAAATATTACGAATATAAATCCATGTATTTTTGTAGACATTCAGTAGAGATTTCTTTTTTTTTTTTGTTAATGCAACATTACTTTTTTGCTGGCGGTTTGTTAGCAATACTACCTTTTTTTTTTTTTTTTTTAAACCTACCAAATAGGTGTCACAAATTCTCATTTATGTCACACTTTTAATGTTTTCATTTGATTCACCCTTGTGTATATCTTGATACATATCAGGTATGGTAGAAATGTCATCGAGAATGACATTTTTTGTCATATCACCTACCCCTATGGGCTAATATCTAATGCTCACCTTGTCCTTTCAGTGGCTCCATAAATAAATACATACATACATACATACATACATAATTGTAAAAAAGGAAAGAAACATTGTGAAATCCTTTTATTGTGTCATACAGACACAAATTAACAATATTTTATGGATTATTTTCATTACAGCATCTTCAGAGCTCCCATGACCATCAGCAGGTCCAGACTTTTCATTGAATATGCTTCAGTGTGAATAAATGAATTATAAAGTGGCCTATTAACTGCAATCAACATGCCATTCTTGTCCAACACAACTTATCCTGCTAGCTTCCCACTGGTCCTGGCGTGTGTGTGTGTGTCTGTGTGTGTGTGGGTGTGTGTGTGAGAGAGAGAGACAGAGAGAGAGAGAGAGAGAGCATAGACTCTTGTTTGCCTATCAAGGTCAGGGATAATTGCATGAGTGAGCAGTGTTTGAACTGACCTTAGGAAATAATAGAGAACTAGATCACAGTTAGTGACCAGGCCATGTTTGTGTGTGTGTGTGTGTGTGTGAGAGAGAGAGAGAGAGAGAGAGAGAGAGAGAGAGAGAGAGAGACCTTCACTCCACACCCCCTGTGGTCCAGCTGAAAGTATGCCAGGAATAATCAGAACTATTTTTGCTGTGCCATCATTTAGATAAAAGTAGGGCACATCAGGAGCACGAGAGAACAATAACTCACAATCTCATCTGCAGCGTTCATGACCCATGCACTGTTGAGTCCAGCTGCTTCATGCTGGTTTGACATGTTTTGGTCTTAAATTTATAATGTGTGCATACAATCAACATCATAAAATCGAAATAAGGAGGACACTCTTTGAAAATGTAATGTTGCTCTGTGGGAACGCTTAAATGTTCGATGTAGATGTATTTTCTTATCAGAAATTCCTGGAAACTAAGAATCATTATTTATCCAGAAAAACCTGTATGGAAGCCCTGAAGGGTGTTCCTGGGTCACTTTATTTTTCTGCTTTGTTTAACCCTTTTGTTATGTTAGCTACTTAGAAACGGATGTATTCTTCACAGGTCAGCTTCACAGATGAGACAGAAAATACTTTAAATGAACAACCTTAAATCCATCTATGTTTTTGTGGAAAAATAAAGGCACACAAAAAGACACACACTTCTTATGCCTGGGAATGCTTGAATGATTGGAAATAAGGCATGAAGGTGAAATAACAGAGCGAATTCACCTATTTGCTTTACTTCTAAAAAGCAGTTGGTGTCAATTGATGTTTCAACAACTTTTGTACTCTGTTTTACATAATGCATATAAGCTGTGTAATATATTGTAAATATAAAGAAGGGGGTAATAGCAGATGTGTCAAAGTAAATTTGTCTTTTTCATGTCTAATTTTCATGCTTATTCAACAAAATGAGCCAAGCACATAAAATTTCATTTAGACCCTAACAGAACACAAGAGTTGATGCAATTAAATAGCTGGAAAAATATAGCATGATTTTTTGAAAAACATTTTAGCCATAACAAATGGAAAAATGCACAGTAGGTAATGTTTGAAAAAAAAAAAAGCCAACAAATAATGTTCTGCAGGAGATGTATAAGACTCAGAAAGTATTGCTTAGTTCATACTGAACTACCAGACCATTATTTTATTATAATTTATTCAGTAATTTCTGAGTAGTTAATAATGTTTTAGGCATTAATACAATACTACTTATTCATTCCTACTTAGGCCCTGCATAGTTCCCTATAAGTTATTGAAACATTTTACCAAACGCATTAGTAGAATCCTTGCAGGCGACACTACTTGCAGAGCTGCTGTTAAAGAAACTTAATCAACGCCTACTGACCAATCAGATTCAAGAACATAACACCACTGGGGTATAAATTTTCATTACGATGAATGAAGGTAATTTTAAAATAAAAGTTAAATTGAACCTAAAAGAAAGAGATCTATCTATCTATCTATCTATCTATCTATCTATCTATCTGTCTGTCTGTCCGTCCGTCCGTCCGTCCGTCCATCCAGTCAGTCACCCAGCCAGCCAACCATCCATCAATCCATTTCTCATTTCCTTTCATGCTTATGACAAAAAACACTTCCTCTGCACAAGCGGGTTAAAAATGGCTCTCTTTCTCTCTTTTTGGCACATGGGATTTTTACGATGAGCCACAATAGAAATGAAGAGACTCATAAAAAACCCCAGGGTTTTGTTATAGCAGGCCAGACAGCCACACCAATGTCATAAACTCAAGCAGGAGAGACATCATTCATATTTTGTGTGCATGTGGATGTTCTTATCTGTCCTGTGTGTGTGTGTGTGTGTGTGTGTGTAGTTCTCTTGACATTCAGCAGTGTGCAGTGTGTCATCTCAGTAGCACACAGTTCCTTCTCAGACTAATGGCCAGAGGTTTTTAGTACACTGAGTTCCTCTCCTCCTAAATTCCCTGTGATGGCCAGACAGCCTGCCTGTCAGACACACAGGGGCTGAGTCAGATCTGACGGTTCTATTTTGGCTCAAAATCGCAGTTTCACTGCTCAGAAACCCAATGTGGGTGTCTGACAGCAAGAATCTGTGCATGATTGTACAATTCCTGAAAGTCCATTGCGGATTGTTTTGGTGAATTGCAGCATGGCAGTATGTGTTTAGCAAAGTACATCAGTTTTTTTTTTAAAGGCCAGTGAGCAACCATGTTTCTTTGAAAGGTTTGGCCAAGGTGAAGGTGTGTAGGCTTCTGAAGCAATTAAATCCAAAAAAAAATTCAAGTGAAGGTCACATTATTAGTGTGACTATTTAATGTGACTTACTGCCGTTCAGTCTCTTGCATTGCATATGCTAGTATTGCACTAGCATGTGCTATTCATTTTATGACATGAATAACTTCTGCTTGCATCAGTGATCACTATTTGAGTTTTAATAAGGTTAGATTAGTAGGATATTGAAACTGTACAGCAGTACAGATAGAGATAAACTGATGATATCTGATAACACGAATCAGCACACATGGATAATTTCTACACATAAACACATTAATTATCAATATATGAATCTTAATAAGGTTATATCAGTAGAACATTGAACTATCTACAGCAGTACACACTGAGATTAACTGTCAAACTGTTCAGACAATAGAGTTGTGCCCAGAATGCCAGTTTGTTGCCTTAAAACATCCAAAATCCTTTCTAGTCTAACCCTTTCTAGTTGGTTTCAGTTTTGAAAAAGATTATCATTTGTGTTCACAAAAATGAGCAGTGTCATCTTTTCTATAGTCAAAGCAAAAACATTCAGGACATCAATATTTGAGGCTTTTTATTAGTGTAGTTAAATGCTTATGAACAACAGCAAAGAACACATCAAACTGCACTTCAGTGAACAGCCATACACAGGCTACAAAGTACATTTCCAGCTACAGTGCTTTATTTGACTACACTATTCATAATTAAAAGAAATGAATCAGTTCAATAAATAAATGTGCAAAATAATACATTTGTGTATCACACAATTACATTATTTAAGGCTGTTAATTAAAATTCTTAAAATGTACTCATTTATGCCCTGGAGGCTCAGCTGAAATAGTCGATTCTGGAACTGAGAGTGCGCAGCATGGAAGCTCATGTCCGTCAACAGAGCCGTCTTTATGGTTCAATGAGCAACCTTCCTTGAATGGAGCATGCGCTACAACAAACATCTGGGAGGGTTTTCTACCACACTCAATTCCTGCCTCAGTAGCCTCAATGGATTGTGATGTGCAACCCACATCTGAATGTGCTCTTTCGCACAGTGCTGGTCACAACAAAATTCCATGTTAAGGACAACAAAAAATACCTGTGGGAGTAGGATTAAAAGAAACTCCTTCTCTACACTTCATACAAAGTGATAACTTTCCAGTAGTAAAAGAATTTTTTTTAAAAAGTCCTTTTCCCGGCATAGTTTTGCATAATGTGGAGCTGACTGTAGAGTTGGCTTCATTTATTCAGAAATATTTTCAGACTAACAAGGTACATTGAGCCTGCTTTCTTTACAGCCTGTATCTCCTTACCATCTGCCTCTTTGTTTGTTCCACCATGACTGACTCGTCAATAAGTTATTAGTCAACTAGTCTATGGACCCGCTGTCACTGAGGAAGGATTTCCAATTTGTAGATTCCTGGAAGACTGATGATAATATTCATTAAACTGAATCTTTTTTTCACATTCTGTACTGCTTATACAGTACATATTAGAATATTGGTTAATGGGGCTTTTTGGAGTGAGAGTGGTCTTTTTGGAGTGGCTCTGGTGCCTTTTCTTATAATCCATATACTGCTCATCCATGTAACACTCCATGTGTTAAGGGCAAAGTGCTTTCCCGGCTGTTTGGTAAATTTATCACTATTATTATCACATCGGGGACAAGGCATTTTGGTGTATCCAGAACTTTAATCTATTCAGGAAAGTTCATGTATTGGAACATTTTTCAACTCTTGGGGTTGGACATGTTGCTAATACAGCAGTGAATCACCACTCCTCTATGTTCCTGAGGAGTGATTCAAGAAAGTTTTGTTGAATCAATTTGCCTTAACTTTGTATTGATTTTTAAGGAGACTCAATGGAACTCAGGCCTTCAGGAGGCATTGAGGACCTTCTTTTTTTCCACTTGCAACGACTAACAGAAGACAAATGGCAGCGGTTTTCTACCCAACATGACAATTGCTCTATCAGATGCAAAAGCAGTCTCATTCCACTTTGCTGCATACTGAATAATGTACAACTTCAGGTTCTAGCGTACAATCACATAGAAACACAGCAAAGAAATTTCTGTAGCTGACTAGTCTGTGAGTTTCAGTTGAACTGAGCAGTTGAGGGTTAAGGGTCTTGCCCAATGGCTCAGCCAGGGTAGTTTGTTTGTGCTATGACTTGAACTCTAAACCATTCTGATCAATAGTCCAGAGCCTTAATCACTGAACCACTTCTAACATCAACCTCTGGTTTGGACTCATCCTGCGTAAACCTTAGCAAGTGGCAAGTCACTTGTGCCACTTGCAGTTGGTCTCTTTAATGTGCTGCTATTTGTATACAAATCAATTTTGAGATTATGTGACTGAGGCTGTGTCTGGATATGAGATAAAGGCATTTCTTCTGCAAGCAGGTGGCAACACCAGACAAAAAAAAATCTACACAACATGACATTTGCTCTGTGTTGCTCCAAGTTTTCTTCCAGTTCCTGCTTCTGGAGACAGGCCATTTAATTAATTATTCAGCTGAATGGTAAATTACAGCAGTCAAGTCCACAATTAAAACAGACTTCTTGCACTATTTTGTTGATTATTTTATAAGAAAAAAAAAAATTCCATTCACTCATCTCCAGTAATTCATTTAATTTGGAGCCTATACCAAGAACATTGGGAGCAAAGCAGGAAAGTGATATTATATTCCTAATTATAATGCATTGTCCTCAACATTCTGTCTAATCTCCCTTGCTGTTTGAACAGTTACATTTTTGGCAATGTGTAGTGTGGAGTCCATAAGACCATTTTGCTGTTGGAGAATCACCAAGTCCTCATAGTCTACATATGGTGTGTGGGGTTTTGCTATTGACTATGCAGTGCAGAGTAATGAGGGTATCTTCTTTTTATCAACTTCTGCTGGTTTACTGATTGCATGTTCAATTAGACATGTGGTGTTGGCTATATTTTGATTGCTTTTCCAACCACCAGCTCTAGCTTTTTATTCAAACAGACTATGATCAGGATATTTCTGCCAAAAGCAGGTGGTACACCAGTTTTTTCTCTAGTTTTTTCCTGCAGCAGTGGTAAGTCTAAAAATTGACCTAGGTTGCAAGCTCGCAGAAATATAAATTATTATTTACCATTTGTACAAGACATAGTTTCTTTGATAGAGTTTCATTCGAATGTGATTGATAGCTCCATAAGCCATAGCAGAAGGAGTTTGGTAGATAGGTGAAGGTCTCAAAATTAACTGGTATGTGTGTGTGTGTGTGTGTGTGTGTTTAAAAGAGACAGAGTTTGTGGGACTTGGGATCATGCCATCAGTGCAAATACAAACACAACCAAAGAGCGTTTCACTAGACTGAACTCTCCAAATATTAACACACCCAGATTTAATCATGACCTAAATACAATTCTGTGTGTGTTTGTTTATGTGTGTGTCTGTGTGTGTATTTGTACACTGTCTGTTTGGGGACTTGTCGCCTTACTTTATAATTTTTTTGAGAAATGATTTTTTCTTGACCCTGAACACACCTTAAAGCTGGGTAGAAGAAATTTGAGGAGAAGGAAGCAGTGCTGACTGTAATGGATTGCCCTTCTGATTCACCTAACCAAAACTCAATTCAGCTCCTCTGGGAGAGGTTGGATTGAAGAGTTCAAGAGAGACCTCCAACCAGGTCCACAAACCTCAGGCAAGAGGCACGGCAGAGCATCTCTGAGTAAAAAAGAAGGCCTGTGTGAAGAAATAGTGAAACAGTTTTTTTAACTGTACAGTTGAGAACAAAAGTTTGCATACCCCTAGACTAAAGGCATTCAAACTCAATTTTTCACAAGTTTCACAACATATTTCATGTTACCATACCAGCAAAACACCCCCAAAACATGATACCGCCACCACCATGCTTCATAATTGGGATGGTGTTCTTTGGATTAAAAACCTCACCCTTTTTCTTCCAAACATATGCTGATCATTATGGCCAAACAGTTCAATTTTTGTTTCATCTGACCAGTGAACACTCCTCCAAAATACCAGTGATCCCCTCCAACTCCTTCATCAGTTTCTTTGTGTCATGTGGAGGAAAAATGGACTCCAATCCCAAAGCTGCAGATTAGCAGAAATGCAGCTAATTTAGCAGACTCAGCAATGAACACCACATGGTAAGGTGAAGCAAAACCATGCTAGTGGCACATTAGCACATTGTCTGCTAGATGGCTAGGGATGTAGAATATATGGAGGAGACAGTGCAGAGGAAGAAATCGACCCGGAGGGGAAAGATGAGTTCGGAAAAGAAAATACAGTGCATGCTTGTAGCTATAACAAAGAGAACAATTCAGTGAGTGATAGCTAATACAGGTTAAATATGATTAAGCAGACACATAACCCAGTCTAGGGTACATTGCAACATATGTAAAAGACAAAATAACAATAAAATAAACTAGCTACTTAGCATTAACAAGAACGGTACTTACTGACCCTGTTTTCATAGTATATAGGTTTTATCTAAAGGCTGAAGAGTTGAGCTTGATTATAGCAACAGTTAATACATATCTAGCTATTTTTAGCATGAAACAGCCAACTAGCTTGCAATAGCTAGTTGTAAATTATTATTAATTATCTAACAATAGCAATAATGAGTTTTGTACCTCAGTGAGTACCACTGCTCTTCAATTTTTCTGCTTTGTGTGTATGTGTATGTCTGGCAAATTAATATGTATATGTGTAAGTGTGTGCACACCATGTGTGTGAGTGTGTGTGTGTGTGTGTGTGTGTGTGTGCAGTCAGTTTGATGTGAGTAGATTTGGCCCAGAAATATATTATCATAGAATTTATTAAATCCATCACAGAATGTCATCCTTAACATTTCGCCGTCTCTGAGATATGAGTGATCTTGTGGAAGTTATCTTTAACAGGCTTCTATTTTTGGTAGTGCTACGTATTTTGGTTAGAAACGACATAGTGAAATATATGCTCAATAAAACACCATTAGAGATTCAGTCGCAATACGTAATGAAAAACTCCAGTGCATGCTGGAAAGGCATGGCAACCCAAAATTGATTTTTTTTAAAACTGTAAACACATTCCTACAAACGATTGTTGCTGTTTTCTGTTACTATAGCAATATTTACAGGATGCGACAACGAACAATGTGTAATGTAAATCTCTATTACGTATCAGTGGATGGCGACCTTTCGATACGTTTAGATACACATAGCTTTGGTTAGCTGCTCATTATGGACTGTTTCTGAAGTTAAATTTGCTACTGATGTTTCATCACCTCATTAGTCGTTTATATTAGAGCTAGCTACTGTTATCCATCTAGTATAATAATTTTTCTGTATTTAAATTGTAAGTATTTAAATACCTTTTAGTTTTTAGTAAATTAGTTTAGGTCATAACTATAGCACTAACTTAAAACTTGTGCTGGGAGGAACGTGATAAGAAGATACACAAACTCCACAAACTGGCAGAGTTTGTGCTTTTCTCGAACGATAGAAACATTATTCATACCACTATAAATGATGTTGTGTCAGACACTTCTCAATTTTATGAGGGAGTCTTTTCTATAAATAGACAGCTATACTTCTATAATTAGAAATGAAGGCCAAAGACAGCCAACAAGACTTCGCAATGAAAAAGCTAAATTGAGAGGTATTTAATCTATAATAAGAGAGTGATTATTTAATGAGTTTGTTTCCTATTAAATGAGATACTGTTTGCTTCTTCTTCTTGCTTTTGTATTTTTCTAAAAAAATCAGTACGCAGTTTTGAAATACATATAAAAATAAGTCATTGCCATAAACGCTCAGGAATGTGTGTTCAGTGTTCTGGTGTACATGTGTTTGTGTGTGTCTTTTAGGCTGGGGAGGGGGTAACATGTTTGAGTGTTTATTTCAGCATAAACGATTGCTCTCTGCTGTGTTGATAGTCTTCCTGGCAGCTCATTAATCTGCCCAAATCCATGTGAATTCACTATGAATTCACCATGTATCTCCATCTGTCTATCAAATATTCCTTCTTGGTGCTCTTACTTTCCTCTTTCTCCCTTCCTTTTCCCCTGCAGTGCGTATAGAGAGATTTAAGGGAAAAGACTGGCGGAATGAGGGATTTGTAGACGATGGGAGGATTGAGCAGAAGCTCTCTGATCTCTACGTTCTTACGCTGATCCTCACTCACACTATAAAGTCCACTTTATTCAATTCCATCTGTACTACAACTCCCATAATCCCTTACTTCAAAGACAGAGACACTCAACCAGAAAGACCACAGTGCCGTCTGCAATGGCAATGCTGTACAGTGAGATTTCTGTGTGACTTTTATATACATGTGTGCATAAAAAGACCTGAATGCATGCACAACAAAACCAACTAACAAACACCACCACTACCACAACCACCACTACCACAACCACCACCACAAACAACAACAAGATTAGCTTTCATACTTGTTTGCATGACTTCATTCATGTTCTGAATGTTCAGATATCACTCTTGCTAATTCAACCTACTATGCATAAAGCATTTAAGGTATATTTAAAAATAAAATCTTTTCTGTTTCACTTGTCTGGTTAAAAGAGCTTTTATGTGGCCTAAATAGCTCTCATTACTAAGACCTCATTTCTAAGACTAGCAATAGTGTATCTTAGTAATAGTTACCAAGTTGGAAATATTTATTACACTGTAGTATTATAGTCTTGTTAACAGACCTAACTAACAGACCACTACATACATAGCCCTATGTGTGTTATTACATCACTGAACAAGTGATGTAACTATTAAATAACTATTAAATAGCTAACTATTAAATAAATAAACTTCTAACACAGCACTGTTGAATTCTCGATTGTGATTGGTCTGAAAGTGTTGATAAATTTTCTATAACAGAACTTCTCCGATAGCAGTTAGGCTGTAAGACAAATCACAGATTTATCTTAATGCACTCATCTTAATACATGATCATTTCTATAGTAACAACTCATACGCTGTATATATAAACGGATTACAAAATGTGTGTAAGTGTTGATATGGTGAAGCTTCCTGTGAGGAGATGTTCATTTAGCGTTTTGTGGAAGGAGTCCCCAGTGTCAGCTCTTTATAACAGTCAGAGTTAAGGCTGTAACTTTACATTTTCAGACACAAGAAAGTCTTCAGGATGGTGGGCTTTGCAGTTTCTCTCTTTTTTTTTGTCTTTTTATACTTCAGTAGTATGTATAGTTACCTTTAATTATGTGGATGTTCCACATCATTAAAGGTAACTATATGCATTGTTGTAGTATAAAAGGAATAAAAGACTTTTATGCTGTTAGAGGAAAATAATAACTTTGAGGTGGTAACACATCACACCACCTTGTCATTGATTATTTTCCTTTAACAGTGTGCCCATCATGTTTTATTCCTTATGTAATATTTTAAGACCTTGTTGCTCCTTTCCTCTTCTACCACCTCAAAGTTATTATTTTCCTATAACAGCACAAAAGTCTTTTATTCCTTTTATACTCCAGCAATATGCCAGTACTAACCATTTTATCATTAAAGAATGACATGTTGTACTCTTAATCCATTTAATTTAACCTTTAATTTAACCTTTAATGTTGTGGAAGAAGAATTAGAGGAGAGATTTAGATTTAGAGGACAATAAGATTTAGAGGAAGATAATAGCTTTGAGGTGATAACACACCACACCACCCCACTATTTTCCTCTAACAGTGTGCCCATCATGTTTTATTCCTTATATAATATTTTCAATATTGTTTCTTAGTATTAGTCGTAGTTAGGAGTGTAGATGTGTTACTATTTAAATACATGAGTTAATGACATATTCAAATTCACAAGGATTTCTCATGTAAAACAAAACAAAAATATGAAATTTTTTTTACTACTGCTATTTTTTATTATTTTTTGCTAATGTTTCTAGTTCAAGAAGTGTAGTTTCTGTTTCTGTTTTGTTTACCCTTCTGGTGATGATGATTTACTCTGCACAGCCAATTTTCTCTTCTTTATTCTCTCTCTGGTATCTCACATGACAGATTTGAGCAACCTTTATTCCTTCTACCAAAATCAATAAATATGTAAATATATCGATACAAAGGGCAAGTGGTATTGTGTGCCTTTGTGCAAACCCATTCATTTAACGTTTCTACTTCAGGATTCAATGAATTTCCCTCTAGTTTGGCGAAGGCTAAGATTCGAGAGAATCTTATGATGAATGATGGCTTTGTGTTGGCAGCTACATTAAAGCATTAAAGCAGCTGCACTAAGTACTGTTTTAGGGCCAAACTACATTGAAGTACACAGACGCACACATACACACACACACACACACACACACACCCACACAAACTTTTGTGCACATACACACAGAGACAGTCAGACCTGCAGCCTGCTATATGAAGTCTGCCATCAAATTAACTTCATCTCCTGCATCTTATATCTATTTTCTCGTGGTATTTTTCCCATTTTTCTACAGTTCTTCCTTCCTGTATCTTTTCCCTCTCTATCTCTCTCTCGTTTTATTAAACTCCTTGCTCAAGGACCAAAGGAAAGAAAGAATTAGGAAAGGAAACCCAGGCGAAGTGTAGCACCCATATTCAAACACATGATTTTTAGAAATAGGCTGTTGACCTCGTAGTTGTTCCCTGAGGATTCTTCAGTTTGAGCTATGTCGAGGGCACTTCAATTAGAGCCCTAAACTTGTAACCTATTTGGCGGGAAGGAAAGCCTACAGCTACACTGGCCCTATGCGGATAAGACTGGATGCCCCTGTCGTATTTATATTTTATTCATTTGACAAATGCTAAATTTTATCCAATTCAGTTCAGCCAATGAGTGATATGGGCCTTGTTCAAGGACTCAACAGAGGCAGCTCGGGATTTAAACTCCCAGCCTTCCGATCAGTATTCCAGAGCCCAAACCACTGAGCCACATTCTCTTATGTGGAAAAGTTCAATATTTGAAGAAAAAAATGGAGGCCATTTGTCAATAAAGTTACTAAAATGGTCCTTTATGTAGAAACATAGATCTGTACCGATGAGGCATATAGCCTTGGACAACAAATTTAATACAGTGAGAGAGAAAGTGGGAATGGTATATAGAGCTAGTGAAGTGGGATGTTCCATCCATCCATCCATTCTCTGTACCACTTATCCTACACAGGGTCTCAGGGAGCCTGGAGTCTATCCCAGGGGACATGGGGCACAAGGCAGGGGACACCCTGGACGGGGTGCCAACCCATCGCAAGGCACAATCACACGCACACACACCCATTCACACATTACAGACAGTTTAGAGATGCCAATCAGCCTACAATGCTTGTCTTTGGACTGGGGGAGGAAACTGGAGTATCCAGAGGAAACCCCCGAAGCACAGGGAGAACAAGCAAACTCCACGCACACAAGGCAGAGGTGCGATTCAAACACCCAACCCTGGAGGTGCAAGGCAAACGTGCTAACTCCTAAGCCACAGTGATTAATAATAATAATAATAATAATAATAATAATAATAATAATAATAAGAGGGTCAGCTCCTCTGGCAGTTTGTGTTAGTGTTGGGTTAGTGTAAACATGGTTTGGTTTCTAAAGACTTTATATTTTGTACTCTCTCTTTCCCACTCTTCATGCCCCAGATGATGATGGTATTTGCTGTTTGCCGACAGGTGCATCCATCATCGTAACACAATTGAATTTCTCTCTCTCTTTCCCTCTCTGTTCTTGATAAAGTTGCTGACTAGCACCAATCCTCCAGGTGCGACTCAATAGCGGTTTGTTTAGCATTGAGGGAAAAAAGCGAGCAGTGCTCTCAGTGGAGCGCAGTGTATTAATAGAGTTAGCACTTTAGTGGCGTATGGGGGGTGGGGACTTTAAAACTACTTTATTATACCGTTATTTAGGAAAAGGATATTTTAAAAAAACCAGAAATGATTAATGAAAAGTTCTCCAGTTAACACCTCTGCATTTTCTAAATGCAGTATGTATGTATGTATGTACGTATTTAAGTATGCATGTATGTTTGTATGTACACTATGTACTGCACTCAGAAAGTATTTAGACCCCTTCACTTTTTCAATTGTTTTTACTTTACTGCCTTATTCTAAAATGGATTCAGTGCATTCGGCAGCACATTTTTACCATTACACTTTTAACTTAAATGCAAAACAAATTTGTTAAGCAGTGCCTTGGCAGTATATCTATGATTTACTATACAGTAAGAGTGTTTTAGCTCATGGAAACATAATGTCAAGCTAAAGCTAAGCTTCAACATTAGCCTGACAGAGCAAGTTGGTCCAAAAACATACATGCATGTTGCCATAGTTACTGAGCGGGGCTCAAGATTAGGTTTGTTTGTGGAACCAAAAATTGATGGAAATTACCCATTATTGAGTTTCATTTCATGGAATAACCCCCAGCTCGCTTGCTCTTTTTATTTATTTATTTTTTTAGATGCTCAGTGTCATCTGTAAGCAAAGACACAAATACACAGCTCACCATCAAGACAGAAGTCATATAAATGAAGGTTTTGAAATGAGAGACAGGTGTACACCGTAAGTCCTTAGACCTTCTTTTTATTCCCAGGCCACTCCAACATGGTGCAGCCCCATGCTTATCTATCTCCACTTGCTACAATTACATTTATAGTACACAAGTTTTCATAACATCTGCTATGACACTCACAATTGAGCTCTTTCCATAGTTTACCCATGATAAATTTAATTGATTAGATAAGATTTCAATAGGCATAACTTATACTATACTATACTCAAGGGAATTGTGTAGATCTTTAAGACAGGATCGTGTTGAGGCACAGACCTGGGATAGATACTGAAAACGTTTTGAAGAACACACCCAGGTAGCAAAATGTAGTTGGCAAAGCAGCACTTTTCATAATAATCCTGCCAATGGTTGGATCGATGCTGGCCCAAGAAAATTGCTGAATTTTAGCCAACATCGGTCCAATATTGACCGACTACCAGCGCCACTGACATTGGGCCAACGTTGGACCACCAGGGCTGACTGACTTTCAGCCACCTTTACGTCAACCTTACCTGGCAAGGTGTATTTTTATGGAAGAAGGTGGCCAAGTCATACTGATGGAACTCCGGAAAGACAATCATCTCTGCAGCACTCCACTGATCAGGCCTTAATGGTAAAGTGGCCCAAGTCACCATCCTGAGAGAGCTTGAGAGGTTCTGCACAGAGGAATAAAAGAAGATGCCCAAATTCAGGTCTGCCAAGCTTGTAGCAAATTCAAGAACACTAGAGAACATAATTGCTGATGACGTGTTTCAGCAAAATATTACGTAAAAGGTCTATTTATCTAAAATATGATAAATATATTTGTTTTTGCAGAGATTATTGCAAAAACGATTATTGTGAACACAATCACTGTCTATTGATGGATGGAGGTGGGGTAGCAAATTATGCACAACAGATGGCCCCATTCAGTAATTTTATACCTGCAATGTTCTAGCTTAGGTTCTATATATAACGCCGATCAGATGGCCTTCTGTACTAGCAGAGATATAGGGAGAGAGAAGTTATGATTTGGACTCTCATGGCCAAATAAGCCTTAAAGCTAGTCATCTAAGCTTGAAGTACATTCAGAGAGAGAGAGAGAGAGAGAGAGTGTGTATCTCCGTGTGTGCAAGTCACGTTTTAGCCCTCATTCTCTCTCTGCAGGTTGTGTGTTCTGTCTCTGTGTGATTCAGACTGCATTGATTTCCCTCTTGGCAGATGTTTTCATGACTCAGGATGGGGTCTGGTGTCAATAAACCATAAAAGAGCAGACAAGGGTAATGAAACACAGCCAGAGAGGACAAGGTACATCAGAAACACTGAAACACTACTTGAGAGGACAACGAAAAACAGTAAAAACATAGTCAAGGAGAACAGATCAGAGTGAATGACACACAGCCAGAGAAGGACAAGAGTAAAAAGGGATAGAATACAGCCAAAGAGGACACAATAGAACACAGTTAGAGCATACACAGTGAAACACAGCTACAGTGGACACAGTAAACACACAGGAAGATTAGACACAATAAAACATGGACAGAGAGAAAAACGTACAAAACGCCAATATATCAGACACTATAAAACAAAGAAAAGAAAAGGTAACACACAACAAAACAATCTCGTGCAATCTGACGTTCTCAAGGATAGAAAAAAATTGCCACTGCAAAAACAAAGGGCATAATGGTGTTAGTGGCATTAAAGTCATTTAATTGCTTTCATTCCCATTCAAGATTCAGGGATCCAAAATAAGGCAGTGTGGTGGTATTTTTGTGATCATTGGCATAGGTGGTTACAAAGTAAATGTAATTATAAAACTATAGTTGTAAAAATGCTATAAACATGCAGTGGTTTAGAATGAATTCATTATAATGATATCCAATCAAACTCCTCTTATTTTCCAGAACCGAGGCCCTGATTTACGAAGATCCGAAATAATGTGCACTAATTTGCATGCGTAATGCGGTAAATTGAGCATGCAAATAGTGCGAGTGATTTACAAAGAATAATTGACTAAATTGCATTATGTGAAAAGTAGGAGCCGGAAACAATATGGGAATGAAAAAGCATGTGCTTTTGGTTCTTGATATCCATGGTAAGTTCTAAGAGGCTCCACGAAGAGTAAATTGAAGCTAAAACTTGCCAAACACACATAACTGCGCCTCCAGCATAACAACGGTTAAAAGCGGTTGTCCATCATAAACATAGAGCTTGCAGTATGGGTTATAATTGTTATTTTAATGTCTTGTATTAATCTTTATATTACAACGTTCTTGGAAAATTCACTATTGGTTCAAATGATATATAGACTGCTGACAAATTAAAGGAAAACCAGTGGCTCTGTTATTTTATCCCTATAGAAGGGAGGGTCATTGCAAGTCAATACAAAGTTCTTCTGACTGATCATCTTTATCCTATGATGAAACATTTTATCCTGAAGGGAGTGGTGTCTTCTAGGATGTCTCCGCCCCATCCACATGGCACGCGGGCTCACTAAATGGTTTGATGAGTGTGAAAATGATGTAAATCATGTGCTGTGGCATTTGTACTCACCAGATCACAGCCCAGTTGGACACCTCTGGAAGATTTGGACTGGCATTTTAGACAAACACCAGTTGAGGAAAGATCTTTTGGAAGAATGATATTCTGGCAGCTCATGGAGGCACAAAACGTCATGCTGATTTTTCCTTTAATTTGTCACTGTATGTATCTTACTACTTAGCCCATAGATGTCAGAGTATCTTAGTGCTTTACAGGCTTACTGAAAAAAAAATTAGTTGTTCTGAAATGGACCATTCAAATAGAGATTACTTTAGTTACTAAAAATTTCATGAGTCATATTTTCTTGCAGTGTGATCTTCTTTTCTGCTGTACAATAGCAAGAAGAATTTTGCTGTGTAAGGCCTAGAGGTGTAGGGAAAAGTCATCGTTCAGAAGAAAGAGAGTGAGGGAAGTGTGAGATGAAAGCCTGCAGCATCAGAAACTGCATCTGTAATATCTGAGTCAAGAATTTTGAAGTCGAATCAATATTTTAACTTGAGGCTAACGTAAGTGAAGCGCTCCAAAAACAACTCTTTGCTTGATGTGATTAACTTCAGGCATGTTTACTTAGATATCATCTTATAAAGAATAATAAGCCTTTTAATATCAAGTGGAGTTGAAGTCTTGAATCTGATTGGTTTTCTGTAACAGAATGGCTCTGACAGAAGTGTTAGCAGTAATTCAAATCACATGTTTTCGTATATTAATGTGCTCCTTATAATACTTTATCATTTCTGTAGTAATAACTCATTCACAGGGACATGTATGTATAAAACACATAAGCATTGATACAGTGAAGTTTTCTGTAAGGAGCTGTTTATTTAACATTTATGGAAGGAGTCTCCAGTGTCAAGGCTTTGTAATGGGAAGTAAGTTTTGTAATGTAAATTTACATTATGTAAATTTCCGTAATGTAAATTTCCGGTTTCTCTATAACCTTCTTCTTCTTCTTCTTCTTTTTTTTTTTTTTTTGCAAATTACTGTGATATAAGAGAAAAAAAAACACTGTAGAATGTGGCTCCCCATCATTGATTAGTTTCCTATAACAATATTTTCCTATTGTGTTTTATTTGTTATTTAATACGTTTACGTAACCAAGCTTATCTTAAATTTTAGGTCTCTGAAAGTTATGAAAAATGAACACAGAAGGCTTACATTTCTCCTTGCTGTGCCACAAATATACGGTATTAGACTTATCTACTTATCTTAGATGGGGCAGGCAGAAACTTACACCAAGATGATGACTGACTCCATGGTTAAATAAATGCATACATACATACATACAGTATATAAGTTCATATAAGCTTAGTCCTTCCACAGCTAATACTAAATTATTTCCTGCGCTCTAATTTGGAACACGCTCCGATTACCTAAAATAGAAAGGATTATTTAAACTCTGTGGGATTGGAGCTGGAGAAAGAAGTGACAGCAGTATCTCCCATATTATTAATTACACTAATGACACCACAACAGACAGAGAAAACAGATTCTAGCCTTCTTTTCCATGTTGAATGAGGACTGGGAAGAAACTCACATTATGAATTAAACTAGAGCTGGTGAAGACCAAGCAAGAGTGAATTAAAGCAAAACCTAAAAATGCTAATGTAGCTAAAGTTGAATGAGTTCTACTGGGACACATTTAGCATTAACTTGGTAGGTAACGTGAGCCTAATGCTAACCACAATGTTAGGATTTTGTGAAAAGCATTAGGTAAATTGTATTTCAGATATTTGTTCAGCAAGATTTAATAACATGGCAAGACACAAATGTTTACACAGATATATTGCTTCCATCTGAACAACTGTCCTGAGTAATTGCAGCATTTAATCCTACAACCCTCACTGTAAAACATGAGTGATATCCATTAAAATTTAATCAGCTTCATGTCGAACTCATCGCAGTGGGGGTTGTCTTTTAGTAAAGGCTGTATAAAAGTGTTTCAGCAAATGAACTGTGTCCAAAGCAATTGTACTTGGCTCTCAAGTCACAAAAGATAGTGATCGGTTTAGAATAAGGTTGCTGTTAGACAGTTGTGATTTTATTGAATAATGGTTGATTTTGATTGCAGTGTCACAGATTAAAATAAACGTGAAAACATTTTACTTTAAAGATTATTTAGGAGGATTAGTGGGATCAGAAAAAGATGATCCTAAAACAAAAATATTTTGGGCACAAGTTCTGAATTTGGACATTTAATGCCTGGTCTTTTTCAAAGCCTCAGCTACTGTTGTAGCCTATCCGCCTCAAGGTTTGAGGTATTATGCATTCTGAGATGCTTTTCTGCTCACCCCGGTTGTAAAGAGTGGTTCTTTGGATAGCTTTCCTGTCAGCACAAACCAGTCTGACCATTCTCCTCTGACTTCTGTTATCATCAACACATCAAGGCACTCACTGGATATTTTTTGTTTTATGCACCATTCTATGTAAATTCTAGTGACCCAGGAGATTGGCATTTTCTGAAATACTCAAACCAGTCGGGCACCAACAACAATGCCACATTAGGGCCTTTCGCACCGTGGGAACCTTTTCATAGTATCTGAACTAATTGTGGAACGACCCACTTTTTGGCGTTTTCGCACCTCCGGAACTGGGTGTGATTTTAGTACCAGACTGCCTTTTTCAAGAACCAAATTAGCTCCTACTCCGGACCAGGGTCTACCCAGCACAACTGGTACTATCCGTGACGTAAGTAGACGTTGATTGGCCAAACGCGTACGAAAACTCCCTCACCCGCCATGATTTAAAACGCCGTGTAAACATACTGTAGTGTCAACTTATTTCGCAAGTACGGAGAATAGCAATAGATGGATGCGAGACACAACAAAAACACAGCTCCGATCACAGTGTCCTCCGGTTGTTTACGTTGTTCTTCTTTGTTTCCGTTGTTGAACGCCGCGCACAAATGACGTCGCTGTCGACCGGCTTACGTCACTTCCTAGTGCCCACTGTCTGTGCGAATGCAACCCTTTAAACGGTACTGGGAAATAGTTCGCGCAAAATCGCCCAGTACTTTAGTGCTGTAAATGTAGTTCTGGAGCTAAAGCGGTGCGAAAGGCCTTAGTGAAAGTCACTGAGATCACATTTATTCTCCATTCTGATGCTTGATGTGAACATTAACTGAAGCTCTTGGCCTGTATCTGCATGCCGCATGATTGGCTAATTGAATAACCGTATTAATGTGGAGATGTACAGGTGGTCCTATTAAAGTAAACGGTGAGTGTACACATTTTGTGATAATGAAGGAACATCTGTAAATCTCACATTAAAGGCTAAATGAACATATGCAACAGCTTGCAAAAGTATTCAACCCCCCCTGAGATTGATCAGAATAGTCTGAATAAGAAATGATAAATACACTCTTAATAAATATATTCTTCCTGTCAGTATTTTTATTGCAAAATCATGTTCTGTTACAGTGAATTTTCAAAGTCAAAATTAATTACTGGTTAGGAAGTATTGCAAAGAAAATCAAAAACTGAAAAATGTTGCTTGCATAAGTATTCAACCCCTAGGTTCCAGAAGCTCTAGATGAAAGATATTGTCTTACTGATGACAAAATTAACTATAATTGGTCTTCACTTGTGAAGATTTGTGAAAAAAAAAAAAACAGCTCAGTTGAGCTGTCATCAAATAAACTGTCAGTCTGAAGGAAAGGGGTGAAAATGAAGACTAAGGAGCATTCTAAGGAAGTGAAAAATTTAAGGTCATTGAATAGCATTAGGAATAGGGTGTAAAATTATATCTTAGAGGTTGGATATCTCATTAAGCACTGTTGGATCAATACTGAGGGAGTGGAAGCTGCACCACACCACCCAAGCACTACCTCAAAACTCATCACAAGAACAAGACGGAGACTGGTGAAGGAAGCCACAGTGAGGCCAACAGTCACTTGTTGCAGAATACACTGGCTGGGAGCACCAGACAACCATTTCAGGAGATCTGCATAATTAAGGACTGTATGGAAGGATGGATAGAAAAAAAAATGCTCAGGAAGAGCCATATGCAAGAATGAGAGTGACCCTGTGAAGATGTGTTTTTTGTTGTGATGACACCAAGATCAAGATACTGTATTCAGGCAAATTTCCAAGCACTATGTGTGGTGCAAACCTGATGAAGGCCATACCTCAGTTAACATCCCTACAGTGAAATATGGTGGTGGTAGCATCATGCACTGTGGATGCTTTGCATCCTCAGAACCTGGGCTTCTTTTGAAAATTGAAGGGAGAGTGGATGGAGCAAAATACAAGGGGGATATTACAAGAGAACCTCCTTCAGTCTGAAAAAAAAAACAAAAAAAACTAAGCTTGGGAGACACTTCACCTTTCAACAAGACAGTGGTTCCAAACACAAGGCCAAAGCATTATAGGAGTGGTTAAAAACAAAAAGGTGAATGTCTACAGTGGCCAAGTCAAAGTCCAGATCTGGATCCCACTGGGAATCTGTGGCATTGGTTGAAAATTGCTGTCAACAAACAACATCCAACCAATCAGAAGAACCTGGAGCAAATCTGAAAGGAAGAATGGGCAAAAAACAGTGTGCAAAGCTGGTAGGAACTTAACAGGCTTAAAGCTGTTATTGCAGCAAAAGGTGGTTCTTTAAATACTAATCTAAAGGAGACTAATACTTATGCAGGCAGCATTTTCCAGTTTTTAATTTTTAAAGATCTGATGATAAATACTGCATTCTGACTTTGAAAATTTACTTTAAGATTTACTTTTAGTTTGCTAAGAAAATACTGGCTGAAGTTCTCTGTGTAAGGGTCATTTGTTATCCTGCTAAAGCTGATAACTTTTAAAGGGGTTGAATACTTTTACAAGGCACTGTGTCAGGAAGCACAGTGCAAAACATGACTTGAGGCGGCCACAAAATGCACACGCAGTGTATCTGACCTTAAAATTCAGTTGACTAAGGCTGTATTTCAACACACAAACTCCATTTGGGGCAGCTTACTAAATGTGCTCTGAAGTGCAAATTGCAGTTTAAAAGCCACCATAAAATGGTGGAAATTAGCAAGCATAAAGCTGTGAAAAAGCTTAGGACTAAAGAGGAAATGCAAGTTCAGTACTGATGATGTTAACTGTGAAACTTTGTTAGAAGTGAAATTTTGATTAAGTAAAAACAAAGATACTTTGTACAAACTGTAGTCGGCAAAGTAAAAAAAAAGTGCTGTAGTGTGTTGTATGTCTTTGCTAGGTGTGAGGAAACTGATGTATGTATTTGGGACGTGTATGTTCTATAACCAGGATTGCCAGATCTGTGTGAGAAAAGCAGCACAACGGACATGACGTTTTCCTAAATAGCTCTTTTATCAAGGTACTAAAATAGTCTTATATTATACAGCAGCATGCTTGAAGACAATTTACACCTGTCTTTTCTATTTCTCCTTCCTTTTTCGTAGTGCTTTCCCACTTTTGGTGCAATGCTTATACGTATGAGCGAGAGGCACACTTTGCATGTTGCTTCATGCATGGTGCATAATATATTATTCGGATTGAACAGATAATTTGTTCTAGATACAAATACAGATATGAGTGAAGAGAAGTGAAGTGTAGCAAAGTATGGTGACCCATACTCGGAATTTGTGCTCTGCATTTAACCCATCCAAGTGCACACACACAGTAGAGAACACACACCCGGAGCAATGGGTAGCCTTTTTTGCTGCAGCGCCCGGGGAGCAGTTGGGGGTTCGGTGCCTTGCTCAAGGGTCTCACCTCAGTCGCGGTATTGAGGGTGGGAGAGAGCGCTAGTCATTCACTCCCCCCACCTACAATCCCTGCCGGACCTGAGACTCAAACCCACGACCTTCAGGTTCACCTTCGGGTTACAAGGCCAAGACTCTAACCATTAGGCCACGACTGCCCCCGTAGGAGTAGGACTAGGAGCCGGAGCCATGCTATTTTCTTAAAGTCTCCATTGGGACAGGGATACCATCATGTGGGAAACAAAGTCATGTGAATAGGAGGTTTTAATTTTAATGTGAGAGCAAGCAAACAGTCAGATATGAAGCTTGCGGGAAAACTGGAGGCAATGTTCATTAACATGATCGTGTGGTAGTCCTTAACACCTGCCTGGTCAGGGTTGTGGAGGTTTCAATTAGGTTTCTGGTTTTTTTATTTATTTGGAAATAGAACCAACATGATTCATTAGAAAATATCACAGGCAGGTACAAACATATATAATAACTGAGCGAGCAAGATTAAAAAAAATCAGCGAAATTGAGTGAGACTGGCATGTTTGGAGCATTAAACAGGGCACTGATACACAGATAGTGGTATTGCATTACACCTCAGGTGCATAAACAGCACATTCAGACTAGTACACTAATTTTGAATAGTTTCTAGGGCAGAAAAAGGAAGAATTCTGGCTGTAAATGAGTGCAATATTAAATTAGGCTCTAAATGTCTTATTGGTTGCATCATTTTGAATTAGGGTTATGCAAACTTGTGCACTCAAGTGTATAAGGAAGGAAAGAAGTACATAAATTTTCATTCATTTCAGTTTATAATTAGTTAACATTTTACAATGGGCAATTCTGACAAATTAGTGGAAAAGGATAGCTGCTCAAACACCCAAAGCCCTCTCTGAACATACCTGTGTCTAGTAACAGACACTGCAGGGAAAATTTGGGCAGCCTGTGTCAAATATATGTGCGTCTCTTCCTTTCTTCAAATCAAACTGGCTCACAGACGTGACGAGACACGAAATGCAGCCTTTTGCCTTGATATTTTGCATACAACCGATCACAAACGGTGCACTGAGCTGCACAGTGAAACTACTGAATCTGCACATATTCACAGCGCTCAGCGAATTCATTGACACAAGGAACACAGCATTACTATTCCACATCATATCAGATCCACATCCATGGTAGCAACGAATACCAGTGAAAGAGTGCTCAGCCTGTAACAAAACTGATCCTGGTATTATATACTATATATTATACGTATTATATATAATCCAGACCCTGCTATGCAAATAGCTAGCATGGTAAACAGAAAAGGCAGGCTTGCTGTTTGTCCCTTCGTGTAATTTGTGTGCTTAGTTCATTTACTTCAAGTTTCTCCTCCAAAGGCATTTTGAAAAATCAATGATTGAAAAATGAATCCAGCTTATTCATGTTTTATTCACCGATATTGTATTTCACATCTTCTCAATCACTGCTGACGATGTGTTATGGATGTGTCAGAGAAGCGGGCTCAGGTGAACTAGCCCCAATGCAAACAAAATCGTGGTGGCTTTTCACCAAGTGCATTCACTTAATCAACTGTCAGTGATCAACTATATGAGTCTATAGTCTTGGCTAGAAAGAACTCCTTACCATTAAAAATACCATGTATTTTTACTTACAGTCGTTGGTATTGCTGTTGTTCTTGGTTCCACAAAAGTCCAAAAATAATCCACTTTAAACCATTTGTCATACCAGCCACCCCTGATGATATGGTGAAATATAATTTATAAAAAGGATACTTTTTTACGATCTAAAATCTGATTAGCTGAGCAACCTTCGAACCTTCTGTTCATGGAACACCCTAATCATTGCCTGTTATGTTGTTTAGCAACAAAGCTTGTTGCTTGTGTTAACAGGCAACACAGTGTGTGGGGAAACATTTTTTATTGCGAATATTAATAATAAAAAAAATTGTTTATTGAACACTGGACTTTATCATATTTCCAACACCCTTATCTTCACCCTTACCCTTATCCTTACTTTTCTTTTCACGACAGTGTTAAGTAATGAATTTTAAGAACCGGGTGAGTTAAACATTGTTAGCGTTTAAAAAATGATGACATAAAAACAGTTCTTAATAGTGAACTCCTGCTGTGAACTATGAAACGCTTGTTAAGTGTATCACAATATCCACATCAGCAAACAGAAGCTGTTAAAAGTTAGTTCATATGTGAGAGACCTTAAAAAGACTTTTAGCCCATGTAGAGCACTCACTATTAATCTCTTCTCCTTTTTATGATCTGTCTTTCTTCGACCATAAAATCTATGATTTTAATCGATTTGACCTTACCTGAGTTGGCATGAAATTGAATCCTGTCATAGGTGTCCAACAGCGATTAAAATATTAAGATGAATTTAGCACTTTTTACGGTAACTAATTAATCTACTAAGTTAATAGGCTTTTGCTGTCAGTCTGTAACTTGTGAAGTAAAGGTTATTGATGAGAGAGAAATAAAAGATAATGGTTTAAGCACTTGTTACTTATTTTGTCTGTGCCATTGGTAAAAGCTAGAATTTAAAATATCTAATTAAATATATACAGGGTGTCCCAGAAGTAATAAGTAAATACAATTCATTAGCAACAACAACAACAACAACAATAATAATGATAATAATAATAATAATAATAATAATAATAATAATAATAATACTTTTTTATTATCTTTCTTTTCTCTTATCCAATTAGCATTACCTAAACTCACATCTTAGAAACTCAGTATTGTTGATGTACTTAGTTTTGATTGTCTATAATATCGTTGGTTGACTGAGCTTAGATACACTATATGGACAAAAGTTTGTGGACCATAACACCTGACCATACCCTCATATGTGCCTCATGTGTTATGGTACACCAGACCATAACACTCATATGTGCCTTTTGAACATCCCATTTCAGACTTTGCCCCTCCTTTGCTGTTATAATAGCCTCCACTCTTCTGGGAAGGCTTTCCACTAGATTTTGGAGCGTGGCTATGGGGATTTGTTCATTCACTAATAAGAGTTTTAGTGAGATCAGGCACTGATGTTGAGCGAAGAGGCCTGGGGTGCAGTTGGTGTTCCAGTTCATCCCAAAGGGGTTCAGTGGGGTCGAGGTCAGGGCTCTGTGCAGGTCACTCGAGTTCTTCCACTCCAACCTTGCAAACCATGAACCTCGCTTTGTGCATAGGGGCACTGTCATGGTGGAACATGTTTGTGCCTCTTAGTTCCAGTGAAGGAAAATTGTAATGCTACAGCATACATAGATATTCTATACAATTCTGTGCTTCTAAATTTGTGGCAAAAGTTTGGGGAAGACCCACACATGGGTGTGATGGTTATGTCTCCACAGACTTGGCCATGTAGTGTATGTAGGAGGATATATACTGTATATATATATAC
>CM040468.1:18713167-18782138 GCA_022758105.1 Pangasianodon gigas | reverse complement strand
GTGGAACATGTTTGTGCCTCTTAGTTCCAGTGAAGGAAAATTGTAATGCTACAGCATACATAGATATTCTATACAATTCTGTGCTTCTAAATTTGTGGCAAAAGTTTGGGGAAGACCCACACATGGGTGTGATGGTTATGTCTCCACAGACTTGGCCATGTAGTGTATGTAGGAGGATATATACTGTATATATATATACTGTATATATATATATATATATATATATATATATATATATAATTAAATTTAGGTCTTGGTATTTCGTTTCAGTACATTCTTTTACCATAAAACATTTTCGTATTTTTAAGAATAAGTATTTTGTAATTAGGTGTGATTTACAGTTGTGATTATATACAGGTATAAGTATCTTTAGATATGGGTATATACTATAAAAAAAATCCCTTGCATTTCTATTGCTTGAAAGATGAGGTGGATAGAGAAAATTGCAGTACTGAAGGCTAGAAGTGATCATCTAGACAAGTCAAGAAAAATATTGCAATATCATATGGCATTTAAGTGTGTCTTTATCAATGTGACATTTCATACCTAATGTGAATCCGCATGTATACAGGACAAATGTATATATTTGTGTGTATAAACATAGTCAATCTAAAATGCAATAAAAACATGCCATGCCGTAAGCTTATCATTCTAAAATTAATCAGGCTTCAGCAATATTTTTTATTATTTTTTTTTTCTCTCAAAATTGCTTTTTAATGACCAGACAATTTAATTGGTGGGCAAAGCATATCCCTAGTTGCAGATTCTTCTTTTCAAAAAAAAAAAAAAAATTACCCACAGTTGACTTACCAATAATTAGTACAGTGTTTGCTTGGGAAGTTCGAAAGTAGCTTAACTGCTTAGAGCGTTTCGGTGAGTAACACGGTCAAGCAGCTTCTGCCAAAATTAATACTGAGCTCTAATTTAACTGGAAAGTTTTAGGACATTTCTTCATTCTGTGTAATTTTAACTTGACTATGGTTTCATAGTGCTCTTCTCTGCATCCTTATACATCCTCTGCATACTTGTTTAAAGTGAACTTACCATAATCATCAAACATATTATCAGAATTATAAGCAATGAATACATTTAGTAGATATATTTCTATTCTGAACAGATGTGAACGTGAGCCGTTTCCTATTTTTCTTCTTGCCTGTTCTGCTATTTCCTGCAGTGCTATTCTGCTTTGGTGCTCAAATTTTATTGACAACCTTCAGATTCCCAACCACAGCTCTAGCATAGAGGATAGGTGGGGTATGGAGGGGAGGACGCTGGAGAAAATTCATTCATCCAACAGAGTTATCATTTCTGAGAGCAATGGTTGTTGAGTCAGAGGATCTAAGATCAAGGTCTTGTTGGGAGTACATGTGTACTTTGCCATTTTAAACAATGTTAATAATACAGAAAATTATAAAAAGTCACCTTGCTAGTCTGTGGAACATCCAGTGACTGATGGACTGTGTGCATTAATCATAATGCAACGCAAGCGTGACTTAGTTTCAACATGAGGAAACAGCTGCTTGCAATGATTTGGGTTAGTATTCAAAGAGGAAGAAATACACTCACCAAACACTTTATTAGGAACACCTGTACTACTACCTACTGTTTCATGAAATTATTTAATCAGCCAATCGTGTGGCAGCAGTGCAGTGCATAAAATCATGCAGATATGGACCAGCAACTTCGGTTAATGTTCACATCAACCATCAGAATGGGGGAAAAAGTGTGATTTTTGACTGTGGCATGATTGTTGGTGCCAGACAGGCTAGTTTGAATATTTCTATAACTGCTGCTCTCCTGGGATTTTCTCTAGCATTTACTCAGAAGGGTGCAATAAAGAAAAAAACATCCAGCGAGTGGCAGTTCTGCGGGCGGAAATGCCTTGTGGATGAGAGAGGTCAACGAAGAAGAGCCAGACTGGTTGGAGCTGACAGAAAGGCTACAGTATTCAGATAACCACTCTGTACAACTGTAGTGAGCAGAAAAGCATCTCAGCATGCACAGCACAGAACCTTGAGGCAGATGGGCTACAACAGCAGAAGACCACGTCGGGTTCCCCTTCTGTCATCCAAGAACAGAAAGCTAATGCTACAATGGGCACAGGCTCACCAAAACTGGACAGAAAACATAGCCTAGTCTGATGAATCTTGATTTTTGCTGAGGCACACAGATGATAGGGTCAGAATTTGGCACCAACAGCATGAATCCATGGACCCAACCTGCCTTGTGTCAACAGTCCAGGCTGGTGGAGGTGGTGTAATGGTGTGGGGAATGCTCTCTTAGCACACTGTGAGCCTGTTAATACCAATCAATCATGGATTGAATGCCACTTTTTTTAGCCTATTTGAGTATTGTTGCTGAACATGTGCATCCCCTCATGGCTACAATTTACATATCTTCTAATGGCTACTTCCAGCATGATAATGCACCATGTCCCAAAGCAAAAGTCATCTCAAACTGGTGTCATGAACATGACAATGAGTTCAGTGTTCTTCAGTGGCCTTCCCATTCACCAGATCTGAATCCAATAAAACACCTTTGGGATGTCTATCGGAGTCGCAGTGCACCTGTAATATCTGCAGGAACTGCGTGATGCAATCATGTCAACATGGACCAGAATCTCCAAGGAATGTTTCCAACATCTTGTAGAATCCATGCAGTGAAGAATTGAGGCAAAGGGTGGCCCTATCCAGTATTACTATAGTATTCCTAATAAAGTGCTCAGTGAGTGTAAAGTGTATCCTCTGTAACATACTGTATAGCTTATATATTTAAACAAATATTACAACATAATACCTGTGTGGGATGATTTCCTTGTTTGTTTGATTTTCCTTGTTCTTCATGTTCATTTTAGTTTCACCCAAATCAATATGACCGTGATGACTTGAATATTATAACTCTGTGACACATAAACATGTTATTCTGAGAATATGATCATGACCTTGTTGTGCGAAGAAGCGCTAAGAAGGTTCCCTCCTACTGTATCTAGTTTGGTCTATCTTTTTGTGGACTTGTCCCCGAAGATGTTTGTATTTATGCTGTGTGTTTTTAGAGACATGTCAGATCAGACCCAATCCAGACCTGCCTAAATCAGACCAGATACCAAACATAGCAACCATCGATGATCAGACCATTATTGCATGCCACTTCCTTTTGTTTATTCCACCTTTTGGGTGCACTTAATAAATTTCCTATAATTCTACAACCTGCCTCTTGGCTGGTCTCCTGGTTCCTGATTCTGACTTCTTAAAGATTTACAACACCTGTGATTATTCGAACGTCCTCAAATAACTCACTAATGCTGTGGCAATTAAGGACATTATTCATATTTTTTTCTTCTGCAGAAAACAATTACATGGTCACTCATCCTGAAATGTATAACACCACTTATTGTATCCTTGACTTATCAGACGCTGAAAGAAGGTCGATAATAGTGTGAGTGAAGAATGTACTCACATTGGTTCATTAATCGACTGATGTAGATCAAGTAGATGACAGAAATTCATTAAGCCCCTGTACGCAGTTGTGTCATCTAAAAGTCAGTATTTGTACTAAAGAGACTCGGCTGATGTAAATGCAGAGAGATTTATTATAAAACACAGCAAGTACTAGTCCAAAATCAGTACATAAACACAGCCATAACCAGAAAGGAGCATTATCTCTATATTTGAACTTAAGACCATGACATTTTCCCTTCCATTAAGTCGTGATTTACTGTTTGACAAAAAACAAATGTTTGTATGCAGAATACACTTCTCAAATTAGAAGATTATTATGAGTGTACATCAGTGTAGATTACTGATTTCTTTCAGAACTATTTTTTTTTTTTTTTTTTGTAAGTAAGTACTAACAGTAAAGTTGTAACTCATGACCATGACTGTGACCTCACATGTGCAGCCTATTAAAAGCCCCCGGAATGACAATCGTCCTCTGGCATGACCCAGGTGGCACTGATGGCCCTGGCTGATATTAAAGATAAGAATCACCCATAACATCAAATGGAATTTAATGGAAGTAGGTACAGGGAGAACCTGCAAAAAAAAAGCACAGACAATAACCCAAACTGAAGGACAAACCATGGAACCTTGACCTATGAAGCAATAACACTATCCGCTGCACCACCATGCCCCCTTAGATACACTTGCATTAAGTGTAATACAATTTCATTTCACTTCTTTCATGAATTCCTGGATCAGATGATGTGGATTATTTCCCATAACAGCACAGCTCTGAAGGTAGTTCTGCCTGTTACATAAATGATAGGTTTATATTAATGCGCTCATACTAATATTTTATCACTCCTGTAGTAACAGCGCATTCACAGGGACGGGTATGATGAACACTCCAAATAAATTCATGATTATTTTGCATTTATGGATGGAGTTGTGGGTGTCAGTGCTTTGTAACGGTCAGTAGGTTTGCGTTTTGCAGTTTCTTGAGAGGAACTTGTCTCACAGATGTAACTATAAAAGTTTAAAAGTGCAATGTGTCATTCATTAATAAATTAAAAACTGTCATCATTAGCAGGTTGCTGTGGTGTAAGAGGAGCAACATACTCCAGGATGTGCTGTTAATGGAAAATAATCCATTCTGGGGTGGTAATGGCCCTCCGCTTCGCATCGAGGTGCATCGTACTACCCCAGCAGTCATGGATTATTTCCCTATAACAGCATGGACCGTCATATGTTAATCCTTACATATCCCCAGCAACTTGGTAGCTAGATCAGAATCAGAATCAGAATCAGAATTAGCTTTATTCACCAAGTGTGTGCACAGACACACAAGGAATTTGTTGTGGTTTTTTAAGGTGCTCTTGGTACATACATGCATACATACATACATATCTTACATGAGAACAGAAAAACATTTAAATAGTAAGACTTAACAATAAAAAATAATAATGTGTATGAATCTGGAACAGAAGATTTATGTACAGATTTATGCATTATTTACTCTATATACAGTTGTATAAATAAAGAGATAGGCATATGTATTTACATAATACTTGAGAAAGAGGCAGTAATTAGAGATGGAGGATGAATTACAGAAATGAATTACAAAAAAAAAACACAGGTAATGATTCCTGTGTTAGCTGTTTAAGCTGGAGATGGCATGGGGGAAAAAACTGTTTTTATGCCTAGATGTTCTAGTGCACAGAGATCTGTAACGTCTGCCTGAAGAGAGGAGTGCAAACAGGTTGTGGCCGGGGTGAGAGGGGTCTGTGATGATGTTAGCTGCCCGTTTCTTCATGATGTGTGAAGTAGAACAATCAACACAAGAGTATACATACTGTATGGACATCAAATCAAAAATAAAAATATATATAGCCATAAGAATGCTGATAAAGTGCATAAATTGGGTCAATAGAATATCATTTCCAAAGGAAAAATGGATATCCACTGACCAAACTGACCACAATGCTATAGAACATGGTCAAATAATTACAAATTAAATAAATACATTAAAAAGGCTTATTGTTTTGATTTCTTATTTATTTGATCAGTTTAGTGTGAGGATAAGAAGAGGTGGTTTAACAGCTGATCAGTATTCCCTCTGCAAATTTAGGCTTATTCGATTTTATATAATTTGTAGTGATGACCAAGCAAAGAAAAAAATCTGTTTATCTGGTACACATTTTAGAAGAAAGAATGACAGAGAAAGATTGAATTAGAGGTTTGTGTTGTGTGTGAACTGGAATTAAACTGTACAAGAAAAAGAAAAGAATAAAAAAGATTCAAGTCAGATATGCTGTGTCCAAACCACAAATCTTGTTCTGTACATAATGCACTGTCTTTTGGAAGTTTTCATTCTATAACGCACTGCAAAATGTTAGTGTAAAAAAAAAAAAAGAAAGAAATGAACTGTGCTTTCACTTTAAATGCACTGTGCATTTAAATAGAACATATACTCTAGTTAATAGGTGCTTGATTTGGGACTCATACAAGGCGTACTGGTAATAAGCAGACATTTGTGGTGGTGTTTGTGTCTCATATAGTGAGTAAGTTGTGTTGTTTGGGACATATGATAATGGTAGAAGACCAGAACTGAGCGACAAAGGGGCAGGTGATTACACAGGGGGCAAGAGAGATGAATGAATAGCAAATCAGGCCCTTTTGTAAAATGTCCAGGTCTAGTGGTCAATCAGAGCCACAAGTTCTGTCGGCACAATGAAGACAGCTCCTTCAGGACTTGTAAGCAGTGATTGGCTGAGTGGAATCAGTCATAGATAACGAGAGAAAGAGAGAGACAGAGAGAGAATTGTATTTGTTCTAGTTGTTTAATAACGCTCTAGGCTATATACTTACAAAGAAATCAAAATTCGTATCTGAAAAGTGGCCTATTACTTAATATGTTACTTTTGTTAATGACAAAATTTCTTTTTAACATGTCCTTAAACCCTTTGACATTATCCTTGATATATGTAAATAGAGTTAGCTAGATATAAGGGTGGAGCAGTGTGATAAATTCAGATCATCATCATCAAGTCGTGTGGGTTCAGTACATCACTACACTTTCGCAGGTTAAATGAGACATCTTTGCTTCTGATATACCTGGAATATGTTAGTAAATACAAACCTTTTATTCCTCTTTGAGTGGCTCATCCATCCAGGGACCTGGGTAGTCACTTACACTATTTCCCCCGCAGTCATTCCCCTGCTTAACAGAAAACATGCCTACGTGTTCATATTTATTACCAGCCTGGTAATTGTGATGAAATTAACAATACTGTTTTCTGTTGTGGAAAAAAAAATGCTATACTGTGTGAAAGATTGCACTGAGCCTTTCAATCAAGGATGAAGAAATGAGAAAATCACTCATTAAATATGAAGCAGGATGAGAAACACAGCCCGGCTCTAATAGGACACTTGATCATCGCGGCTTGAGCATTTATGTTATTAATTTAGCAAGGGCTCATTTCTCTGCCAACAAAAACACCACTTATATACCAGAGAAACAGAAGAGAGCCTTAATTATATTCATGAAGAGACAATGAAGCAAGACTCTGATGCTGCAACATCATTCTCTTTTAACTGGATTTATTCTGCACACTTGTACACACACATACAACTGTCCGAATATGTGTGTGCTCTCTGGAGGGCTAATTAAGGAGGACAGCTAAGAGGTGGTGGCCAGATGGAGGAGAGATGCACAGACATCAACAGTGTGTGTTCAAAGCCACTGCACATTCAACACTGACCTCATTAAGCAATAAAGTGCCATATAAACTACTTTAGAAAATTTCATCAAACCATATGCAATTGTACAATGCCTGATCCTATAAAATTACAACTATTAATACTGTATATAAAATTGTAAACTATAACTGTAGTTTATAGTTTATTATAAACTCTGTTAAAATATAATTGTAAAATTTTCCAAATGGATTTTAGCAGGCTTTTTCTTTGTACACCTCTTTTTTTATACCAAAATGCATTTTTATTTGTAGATATGTGACCAGCTTAAATAGCATGCTATGTTTTTGATTGTATATATATATATATATATATATATATATATATATATATATATATATATATATATATATATATATATATATATATATATATATATATATATATATATAGATAGATAGATAGATATAGATAGATAGATAGAGAGAGAGAAAGGGTGTGTTTGTGCACCCTTTGAACATCCTGTTGGATGAGTAACATAGCTGTCATATCACATGTATCATAAGGAAAAATAAGACACACCAAATGTACAAATTTCTTGCGTTATTTTGAATTCCTTTAGAAAAAGTTTTTGTCTTTGGATAGTTAAGGTTTCTTCACTTCTTAAAAGGGTTCTTTGTGAACATCCTTCTGATAGGAAACTGTTGCAGGGTTCTACATAAAGTAGGTTCCCATAGAGCAGGGGATGATTGCCAGACACAGATGCAGATACAGCAAAGTATTTCAGTGAACTGAACCGAGCACACAAAACATTTTGTATCAGCTCCAGTAAACATTTGGAAATAATTATAAACTAGAACAACTCTGATCATTAAACTACAAATGTTATAAACTCTATCAAAATACAGATTGCTGTATTTACTGCTAATTCTGATTCCATTTAACTACCACACGATAAGCAGCTGTACAAAACCACCAACTGTAATCCAGTTAAACTACAAACTACTGCATACACAGTCACCCGTAAACGGCTGTTACCCATAAAGGTATAATCTCCTGTATAAACCACCACTACTGTCCTTCTCAAAAGACATGTCGATAATGCTGACCCAAATGAACTCCCCTTATTAATTTTGAGACTACTTTATAAACAGAATGCTTTATAAACTGACTGTGCAACAACAGACCAGAAAGGGTGTTGTGGGTCCATGGGCAGATGTTTATTTACAAAGCAGGCAGACAAATCCAACTCACAATCCAAGTCATTAAACAGATAGAGGTCAATAATCATTCACTGCACAGTAAACAGGAACAAAAGGGATATCCAAATAACAAAGGTAAACAAAGGCAGGCAAGGTTCGGTACAAAGAATATTAGGGAAACGGGGAACTCAAATACAGCTTAAAACTTTTTTGGCAAGACTTCACAAACTGTGTAGGCAAACATGAGTCCTTATATAGCCTCTGTAAACGAGGTACAGGTGTAAATGAAGAGGACGTTTGCGTCCATTGTCAATATTCAGTGGAGATTGCGCTATGTTGGGCTGGAAGGGTAATTGCAGACATGGATTTTGACTCACTGACTCAACTGACTCGGCATTTTGTGGATTTTTGAGATTCTTTTCTGCTCACCGCATTGTAAGGAGTGGTTATTTGAGTTATTTGAGTTCGCCTTCCTGCTGGCTCGAACCAGTCTGGCCATTCTTTTCTTAGAATCGCCCACAGAACTGCCACCGTTGAACTACACCTTATCTAAGTAACACTGAGCCCATCAAACAACAACCCACTTTATAAACAAATACTGACTCAATCAATCTACAAACTCTGTTAAAAATGAACTACTGACCCTACTGACTTCATGAAACAAACAAACAAAAAAAAACACGATAAACCAGTGACAACCAATTACAATGTCCAAATCAATCATTAATAAAACTATAAAATAAAACCATATAAAACAGAAACGCTGTCACAGTCAAAGTACAAAAAAATACTGTATTTGTATTGTATGAATATTGTAAATGCTGATACAATGAAACTACACACAATTCATTCAAAACTACTACTTGTAAAACTACTATACAAATAAGAAACACTCATGCCAACAAACTATTTTATAAAATACAGCCATTAATACTTTCCCTGTTCAAATACAAAGCAATAAATCACCAACTAAGGGCATTAAACTACTGTACAACACAAAACTCTATGGTTTATAATGAACTACTGTATAAACTCAGCAACACTGTCACCAAACAATATATGTATTAAACTATGGAAGTTTTCAGATAAAATTATATTGTCCCCCAATTTTACGATCCAGTCTACTACACATAACTGCAGACATGCAATTGTGTTTGTTCTTGAGTGTAAACTTTGATAAAGAAAGAAAGAAAGAGGTCACTGCTGTGTGCAAATAAAAGTAAGACTCCGGAAGTTTTTCCTTCCTCATCTCTTCTGAAAAGAGACATTTCTTGTTATCTTCCCTGCTGTTCATCTCTTATCCTTTGAAAGACAGACAAAGCGATTTTTCATTGTTCTTTTGAGACTCAGACATCCTCCATTCGATCCCCAAGTTATAGATTTTCTGAACAGCACTACAGTCGGCTTTGCTCTATTGTATTTCAGCATTTAATTTAAGACAAATAACACTGATAAGCAGTGCTGGAGTGAAAAAAAAGTTGTTTACTCAAATGCTGAGAAACATGCATGAAAAACTTGAGCACATATCTAGAGCTGCACAGTCTTTCTCTTGAAATCTATAAAGGCGGTTGTCAGTGATCCCCAGACTGCTACATTCTCATTGTGATGACAGGAATAAAGACATTATTATGACCTTAAGGGGGCAAGGCCAGCCTGATAACGACACTATAGCTAAGGATAATAAAACCTGTCTTGTTAAAATTGAGTATTATATGTTAAGCATTATATGATATGTAAATCATTCATTCATCCATAGTAACCACTTTAGCGTGTTCAGGGATCTGGAGTGTATTGTGGGAACACTGGGCAGAGGATGGGAATACATCAATGAATGGACACCAGTCCATTCTAGGGCTATGATATTATAGGCTAACAAAGGTTATGAATTGCTTCAGCCTAAAATCTTAAGTTCTTTGCTAAATGCCACAATTTTGCATTAGTTTAAAAATGTCAAAAGTAATTGTAAAATTTTCAAAATGGCTTTTTTAGAAGGCTTTTTTTGTACCCACCTTTTTATACCAAAAATATGAATAATATAAAAAATAAACATACATTTTTTAAATAGATATGTTACCAGCTTAAACAGCATGATATGTTTTCAATTTTTGATTATAGAGTAAAAATCATTTATCTCCACCTAAAAACATGTCTAAAACAAACCAGCAAAATGTATAAATGCATTTGCTGACAGCTACCAAAATCCAATATATCCTTATGGAAGCAGCCTTATTGTTGGAGGTCAATCAATATTATTGATATAACTGATAACAGTGCTGACGATTGTGCATTTTGATATAACAACTGAGTTTTCATATACGTCTGTGTGTGTGTGTGTGTGTGTTTGAGCACCCTTTGAACATCCATGCTGGATGAGTAACATAGCTGTCATATCACATTTATCATAAGGAAAAAATAAGACACATCCAACGTACAAATTTCTTGCGTTATTTTCAATTCCTAGTTTCTTCCAAGGGTTTTTTTTTTTTTTTACATAGTTAAAGTTTCATCGCTTCTTAAAAGCATTCTTTGTGAACATCCTTCTGATAGGGTTCTACATAGGTTCCCGTGGGGGTTGATTGCCGGACACAGATGCAGGTACAGTATTTCAGTGAACTGAACCAAGCCCTCAAAACATTGTGTATTAGTATCATTTTGTAATAAACATGATACTGTAGTTCATGTTTTTTCAACATGAACCATCACGGCTCCTGTAGCAGATGATCCTCCTATCATATGTATGTAGATTATTTTGCTGAAGGCAGCTCATTTAACTAGACACGAGCTACAGGGCTGGAGACACTGGAGAGAGTTTTTACAGAATTTTCATACACTTTCATTTTATTTATCCCCTCTGGTCCAATTAGCAAATCAACATGGCTTGTATAAAGAATAGTCAAAGACAAAAACAGAATGTTTAAAGACAACTATAGGTGATTATTCTTCCCACGTCCCTCGTGTCTCATTAGTTCAGAGTCCATGGTGCTGGTCAAAAGTGGTAACCAAAAGCGTCACTATGAAAAAAAAAAACAACCACTTTGAACTGTCTTATGTATAGGCATAAAGAAATCATTAATGGTTAAACATTAAATGGTGACTGTTATCACCCATTGCTTATCCGAATTTTATGCGACTGAATCTTTTACAATTTGTAGTTGAATACCTCAACCCTAGAGGGACAAGCAAAGAATCTTTGAAAGTTCTTTATTTGACTTCATATACTATATACGATATATGAAATGTATCTATATAAGAGAATGTGTCTATATGTAATATGATTTTCTTTGTTGTAACTTCAATTTCTCTCTCTCTCTCTCTCTCTCTCTCTCTTTCTTATTTTCCCTTCCTGTGATGCACTTTGGCACCCACGACTGTCACCACATAGGTAAGCTGATATTGTGATATTATAAAACTGCAGTGCTGCATGTGTGTATGTTTACTTGCACCTTTTAAATGCTTACTGTGTGTGAGAAAGCTAGAAAAGCTAGATCATGATAAACACTCATCAATACACTTTGCTCAGCAGTTCTGTGCTAGTGAGTGAGTGGTTGTTGGTTCAAATGACACACTTTGTTTAAAACCAAATGATCAGAGTGCACTACACTGTGTCGACATGTGCATTGGGGATATTAAGACTTGGATAACGAACAGCTTCCTTCAATTAAATGAAAATGAATCAGAGCTCATACTCTTTGGCCCATCCAAAAACACACAACGATTCTGTTAAATGATTTAGCAGTTTTGGCCCATGTTAGACTATGAGTAAAGAACCTTGGTGTTTTATTTGACTGTGACTTCAGATTCAATTGGCAAATCAATGCAGTGGTTAAAAGTAGTTTTTATCAACTAAGAGCATTTTCGAAAAATTCAATCTTTAACAGCTAGTTCAAAATGCAGCTGTGAGATTACTCACCGGCGCTAAGAAAAGAGACCACATCACTCGGTTTTTACGCATTGGCTCCATGTCCATTACAGAATCCAATTTAAAGTTGTTTGTTAAACTTTGTTAAGCTCTTCATGGACTAGATCCATCCTTCATCACTGACCTACTGTGCCAGTACTCTGCTCAGAGTAGTCTTCAGAGTAGTTGTTGTTGGCTGTTCCATGATCTTATGCCTTTGTTGTGGCTACGCTGAGGTTATGGAACAACCTTCCACTGGACATCAGATGTGCTCCCACTGTTACAGTTTTTAAATCAAGATTGAAAACATACTACTACAAACATACTGTGTTTGTCTATTCTATCACTGTTTTATATTCGGTGGTTCTTATTCTATTCTATGTACAGTACATTTTTAAATGTGATTTATATATAAAATGTACTTACTTCTTGGTACAGAACCACTATTCAACCCTTAAACAAGGCTTTTAACTCTCAGCTGTTTAGCTCTTTGCTTATATTGGATTCTGCCTCACATTTAAGGCGCCCTGAATCGAAGTGTCTGCCAAATGAGTAAATGTACACTATTGTCTTTGTCACAGACACGTGTACATGGCCCAGCTGGACTATATTTAGTCCTTAATAGCCTTGCCAAAGAACATATTTGATCTTGAGTGGCGATTTAAAATCAGTGTGAAACATGCCCACCAACATATTCATTAATACACCTGCATACACACACACACACACACACACACACACACATTTGAATGATTTACTAACCTTGTGAGGACCTTAAATTGACCTAATTATTAAAGCATCTATTTAATGCTATGCCTACATCTAATCAGAAAAAAAACAAAAAAAAACAAATGTGGGGACCAGTCAAATGTCCTCACAAGGCCAGAACTGTCATATACTTCTATCCTTGTGAGGATATTTGGTCCCCGCCAAGATATCAAAATCATGCATGTACACACACACACACACACACACACACAAAACAAAAAAACACTCGGTTTGTTGAGCTTAATCCAGGCTGCCACATGTCACAACTCACCACAGTGAAGGGAGCAAGAGAGAGACAGAGATGGACAGAGTAACAGAAAGTGAAAGAGAGAGAGAGAGAGAGAGAGAGAGAGAGAATGAGGAAGTACTTCTGTATTGTCTTACACTTTGAAAATCCATTACTTTCTTTTCTTTTATTTTCTGTAATCCATTTTTGGTGTCACTTTCTCCTGCTTTTTGCTACTAAAAAGAATTTGAGATTAAAATAAAAGTTTAATAATGTTAAATGCTCCAAATTCAATATCCCTAAACTTGTTTTCACTTGTTTAAAGAAGTTCTTATTTGTCATTATAAGTATTCGGGGTATAACACAATGCCAATATCTGTATCTGTTTAGTGCTCCATATGTCTGTATCTGTATCTGTATTCTGATTTACACTGTTAAATTTTCAAGCAAGCTTTCTTAAAAAAAAGCAAAAAAAAAAAAACAAGAAAGACAGAAAAATGAATAGTGTGCACCCTACGTTTTGGTTATACATGTTCAGTATACTCTAACTCAGATGCAGATCTATATTATACTGATGAAATACATTTACATTTACAGCATTGTAGTGTGAAAAAACAAAACAAAATCATGTCCTTGTACACTGTGTACTATCCATGTACAGTATGTACACCATGCAGAAGGTTCTCCATTGTTGAATGTTGCTCCCTTTATCACTGTAAGTGAAATTCATAGATGAGTGTTGCTTGAGGGATTGAGTTTACACCACTGTAGATCGGTGGTCCTGGCAATCCAGGTGCTCCAGTGGTTCAACTACTGCAGTGCAGCTTATTCCTTACAGCTGATCTTAAATGTATGGAGACCTAGGAATTTGAATTTAATTTGCTGTTTATAGATAAGATAGTAATGGAACAATAAAATACTTAACATTTTAACCCTAAAGATTTTGATTGGTGTAATTAAATTGAGTTCCATATAGCCAACTACTCCAAATTACTTCACCATCAGTTACTTCAAAATGACTTCCAAATACTCCAAATTACTTTGACGTTAGCAAACTAGTTAGCAACCATGCTGGCTAGTTAGCGAATATGATATGATATGTACAAAGCTCATTATTGCAGTCTGCAAAGCACTATTCTCCTCACATTGCACTCCAAATGCACACACATATGGTGTAGATAGTATGAACTACTGTAAGATGTAAGAGCATGTTAAAAAATGGCACTGCACTGCTCCTAATTATTCAGTTGTATATAATGTGATAGATTGATTTACATAATTATGCAATTACAAAGTGCCCGTGTGATTTATATAATATGGAATTGGATATAAGGTGGATTCAGCAGTGCAATTTACATAATATTTGGAGTCCAGCATGTTAGCTTCTCTCCAGTGTGTCATAAAGATTTTTTTTTTTACTTTCTTCCTCTTTAGTCCTCATGGTAATCTGTATTCTTTTTATTCAGCAACATTTTTTTGCAAAATGTAGTCTTTTCAGAATTGTTTATCACTTTGAAAAAGGCTTCATAATAAATTATTAAAACTTTCTTTGTCAATACTTAACAAAAGAGGAGAAGTATTCATATTCAAGCCAAAATTTTGCTTGAGAAGACTGAGAAGCTAGTTCGAATTGTGCCTAACTGAGGTGAGATCAGACAGTGGTGTCTATCTATCACACACTATCGCCTCATGTCTTCTGTATAAGGATAACAGCTAACGGCCAACACACACATGCACGTTTAGCATAAAAGGAAAAACTTGCCATACCAGGTGGCAGCAATGATCTGTATTTATAGTAAAATAAAATAATAGACCAAGTATCACAAGACAAATCTTAAGCTTCAAATTACATACTACAGTACTAAATAGTGTGTTATATACAGTAAATACCCTAAGGTACCTTTGTTGTATCAGTATCTGTACATATAGTGGCATATAGTGCTGGTTAGGATGTAGTCAAGCAAACCAGCTTAGATACAATTTTTGTATGTTTAAATGGCCTGCTTGGAAAATAAAAATTTTGTTCATTTGTTGGGGAAAAACAGCTATCTAGAAAATGAGCACAAGTGTGTTCATCTCAAAATGTTGAGCAGATGAGCAGAAGTTGAAAAATGAGGAAAAAAAGTGGAACTATGTGTGTTTTCTTGAGAGTTTCATTTTCCTGCTTTGCTCACTTTCGTTTCCTGAACTGATTCGCTCGGCTGAACAGCCAATCAGAGAGCTCTCTTTCACTGCCAGCCTTCACCACACATTTTACACGCTCAAACGGCCCATCAGGTGCTGGCGAGAGCCTGGCGGCTGACAGCTGACTTGGTGTCAGGGCCCTAAACAAATCGAAAACATTCGGAGACGAAGAAAGAAGAAAGTGAAATATAGAAGTCTTTAGAGAAAGGACCTGAAGTTTAAACATCAATGTGACTGCTCTCTAAAAATAACACATTCTAAAGCCGTGTTCATATTTTAAGAGTATGTGGTTGACAGAAAACCATAAATTCAGCATTTTCAGTGAGACAGCAGCAGAATGCATTGCCTCTTCCAGTGTTGTATCTCTCATCTATTCTCAGAGAACCTTAAGTCAAAAGTTTAATTTCCTCAACCTCAGGCATGCTGTAGGGGAGAAAAAACTCATGAAACCTTGTGAAGGTTACATGAATGTGCTGATTTCAAACAATGGAGTAAAATGTTTGAGACATTTTCCCACTCAGTGTTCATTTACTAAACATGCCCAACTTTATATAAATCTATTATGAAGGTTTTTATTAAAATGTGAGTTAACAATCTTGGAGGCTTACGTATACTATGTATTTCAGGCTCCGAATATGTTATTTAACACTAAGCATATAAAGATACTCTGCTAGCTCAGCAGTCTAATTAAAAATTCAATCCGTTATAGTGGTTTGTCCGTGGTTCGTTTCGGCATGTCTAGCAGAATTTTATGCTCAACTCTCTCTCTCATTTCAATTAACTTACTATTTCCTACAAGGAATAACTGAGTGCTTAGGGATGTAATCAGTTAAACAAGTTTGTTATACAATACAAAGAGCAATATGTAAAACAGCAATGAAATGAACAGCCCAGAAGCAAGTATAGGATGCATGTCGAATGGCATTGGAGACGGATGGAAATAGTATCTTTACCAAATAATGGTGCGGGAGATGTATGGAAGTCTACCTTAACATATTATGCACAATGTATAATGAAGTCTTCGTCATTGTATGTGAGTGTACCTTGAAGGCCTGATGTTGTCATTGACCAAGTGATCCAAATGGATCAAGAAGACCATGAGGAAAACTTCATTTTTACAAAAAGTGCAGCTTTTATTTCTACTAAATGTGGCTATATTGAACTTAAGGTTGGGCTTTAGGTGTAGGAGTAGCATTAATGATATACATTAATATTTATGCCAGTGGAGGTCCTCACAAGGGCCTACTCTACTATAGTGCCATGAGGAACTAACTGGTACTAAAGCACACTATACTAGATTACTGCATTATTATACTAGAATACTTCAGATACCCAAATAAATAAATAAATAAAAAGCACAAAGCATGAGCCTGCATCTGTTTTAGTTTAACCCTTGTTCATGTTCTAACCCAGAGATTGTGAATTCTAATTTCCGCATCCATAACTCTACTGTAGTGTCTTTTTAAAATAAAGCTCTTGCATCGTTTACATGACTTACTTTCATCCGTCCCACATCGCCTCATGGAATGATGTCAGTGTTAATGCAGCATAAAACTCACATATTTCCCTTTTCCTTTCTCTCCCCTTCCCTCTATGGCTTTAATTTTTTGCAGTATCTCAGTGATGTAGGTCTGTAAGTAAGTGATGAAAGTGCCAAAGCTACAAAGTTTGAGAGATAATCATTATTGAAAATGGAGTATCTCGGTATAGAAGCCCTGTGATGACTCGGTCTAATGGGCCTTCCATCAAGACTGTGTGTGTGTGTGTGTGTGTGTGTGAGAGAGAGATAGACCTAATGGGCCCTCCATCAAATGTGTGCATCTTTGTGTGTGTGTGTGTGTGTGTGTGTGTGTGAGTGTGAGTGTGCGTGTGTGTTTACCTCTCTCAGTTGAGCTGATCAACAAGGAATGTCTTTGTTTTAATGATGTCTTCAAAAGCACACATTCTACAAGTAAAATGAAAATTATAACAGAAAATACAGTTCGTTCTTTTTCTTTGTCTTGTCATTTGGCAAATAATTATGCTCACAAGTTTAAAGAAATGAATGTCAGTCTGGAAGCCAAATTGTCTCATAAAAGAACAAAAATGAGTTTTTAATTGCCTTTTTATGCACCTTAGAATTCTAGAAAATCTGAATATGACAACTTTTTTTTAGAAGCACAAAGCTGTCAAAACATTCAAACTGGAACAATAAACTCGGAAGTTGACAGGTTAATAATTACAATCACAGTTCACCATTACTGAATTGTGTTTTGTTTTTTATGTTTTCTATTTCAGTGGGCCTTTTAGAATGTAATAAATGATATTGCCACCATGAAATGCACAGAACTCAGAGTAGTGCCTTAGGGTACAAAAAAATTAAAGTCTCTGTCAAATACTGTGCCTTATTGAACATTGAAAGCTTTTTTTTCCCTGTCAGCAAGACTAACTGTTATGGCTGATTTTATATATATATGTATGTATGTATATATATATATATATATATATATATATATATATATATATATATATAAAATTAAAAGTGGCACCTGTCAGGGGTGGGATATAGTAGGCAACAAGTGAACAGACAGTTCTCAAAGTTGATGTGTTGGAAGCAGGAAAAAATGGGCAAGCGTAAGGATCTGAGCGACTTTGACAAGGGCCTTGTCAAAAAAATTGTGATGGCTAGAGGACTGGGTCAGATCATCTCCAAAATGGCAGGTCTTGTGGGGTGTTCCTAGTATGTAGTTGTTAGTACCTACCAAAAGTGGTCCAAGCAAGGACAACTGGTGAACCTGTGACAGGGTCATGGACGCCCAAGGCTCACTGATATGTGTGGGGAGAGAAGGCTAGCCCGTCTAGTCTGATCCCACAGAAGAGCTACTATAGCACAAATTGCTGAAACAGTTAATGCTGGCTATGATAGAAAGGTGTCAGAACACACAGCACATCGCAGCTTTCTGCATATGGGGCTGCGTGGCCACAGACCTGTCAGAGTGCCCATGCTGACCTCTGTCCCCTGCCGAAAGCACCTACAATGAACATGTGAGCAGCAGATCTGGACCATGGAGCAATGGATGAAGGTTGCCAGGTCTGATGAATCACGTTTTCTTTTACATCATGTGGACGGCAGGGTGCTTGTGCGTCACTTACCTGGGGAAGAGATGGCACCAGGATGCACTATGGGAAGAAGGCAAGCCGGCGGAGGCAGTGTGATGCTCTGGTCAATGATCTGCTGGGAAACCTTGGGTCCTGGCATTCATGTGGATGTTACTTTGACACGTACCACCTACCTAAACATTGTTGCAGACCAGGTACACCCCTTCATGGTAACGGTATTCCCTAATGGCAGTGGCCTCTTTCAGCAGGATAATGCGCCCTGCCACACTGCAAAATATTGTTCAGGAATGGTTTGAGGAACATGACAAAGAGTTCAAGGTGTTGACTTGGCCTCAGAATTCCCCAGATTTCAATCCAATCGAGCATCTGTGGGATGTGGTGGACAAACAAGTCCGATCTATGGAGACCCCACCTTGCAACTTACATGACTTAAAGGATCTGCTGCTAAAGTCTTGGTGCCAGATACCACAGCACACCTTCAGAGGTCTTGTGGAGTGTGGAGTCCATGCCTCGACGATATTAGGAAGGTGGTTTTAAGGTTTTAATGTTATGGTGGATCTATCTATCTATCTATCTATCTATCTATATATATATATATATATATATATATATATATATATATATATATATATACACACACATATATGTATATAATGTGTAGCATTACCTACATATTGTGTGTGAGATTAGCCTTTTCAAAGCTGGAAACGATCAGTAGCAGATTATTCTTTTGACAAAAACATTTGCCAATATAAAGTTAAATAAGAAACTACATTAATGAATCATCATAATTTATTTCTAATAAAACGACAAGTTATAGTTTGCACAGAAATCCAAGAAGGGTGTAATTACATGTGTGGAACTCATAAAAGCTTTCAGGCTCATTATCTTGCAACACTAGCTAGATTCAATGTCCTTTCTTGAATTAAATCAAGTTAAGCAATACATTATAAATATTTTGGTAGTTAAACATATGACACCTGAAATGATAAACAGGCAGGTTCAGAAGTGTGTAACATCTTAAATTACAGTCGACACAAATCAGGTACCTCGAGTTTGTTGATTCAGGTCATTTTATACCAGAAGTGATACTGCAGCAATGACTGCTGCTCACTTGTGAGTGTTCATTATTTGGTTTAGTAAAGGAGTAAATTTAAATGCAGTGGCAAAATGATACTTGATTACGCCACACTAAAGACTTTTCCCCGTACTCCTAGAGGTTAATTGAATATCAGCTCATCAACACTTGCGCATATTCAACTATAATTTTCCTAACATTAAACTAATGTCCTTATTTCCTACTCCTATTGACTGCTAGATAGCTAGCTTTCATACATTTGCATTTATTTCTAGAAATCTGGGAATGTATACAAATAAATAGCTAGATGTTCATGTTTTAATAGGATTTCTGAGCTTGAAATGATTAAGGGCTGAACGATCAGTGCAGTAGGAATGAAGAAACAGTGAGCCTGTAAGAAATATTCCTATATATGGACAGTAACTCTGGAAACTCTGGAACTCTGCAAAATGATGCTTTCAGGTCCTTTTCCCCTTCTTCAATTACATCCACAGCTCTGAGGACTATGTCTGCACATTGATAGCATTTCAGTGTGGCATGACGGCAATGTACTGATGAAAGTGAAACACTGTGCAACCGGAATTATACTTACTTCCGATTCCCCACTAATGCAATTAAGTTTTTGCTTTCCGGTGTGGCACATATCCTCCAAAAAAGTATTTTCCTTACTTCCTATCTCAATTCTTACAGTTGGGTTTTGTGGATGTACAATATTTATGTCATCCCACTCAACTACTACCTGAACATAAGAGCCTGAAGTATGTCATGCATACATTAGCAAATTCGAACAAACTATTTCATCATGGATACTAAATATTAATCAGATGCAGGATTTACACTGCTGGAATATGCTGAGTTAATTTAAAAATATGTTTCACTTAAACAGTTTTTTATGACTCCTGAAGTCTTTTTGTGAGTTGTGGACCTTAGTAGAGTCCTTTAATTTAATTTGTATTCTAATGCTGCATTTCTTTAGTTTCACTGTTTCAGTATCAGTATTCAAAAGTGACTCGTGACCATAGATTTTGGTGGGAAGGATGATGTTAATTGCCTCAAATAAAATCAAGTTGAGAGGCTATCACACCTGAATTACTGCATGCTATAGGCTACTATCTTACTGACTTACATTTTTGCCTTTGTTTGCAGAAATTTATTAGATTTACTTCTGATTATTTGCTATAAAGCACTATCTTGGTAGCCATGGAGTATTTTAAACAAGCCCAATTTGGCATGAAAACTGAGAACCTGGCAACCATGTCATTAACTGTCCTGTCTGCTGATCCTTCTCCATTGGATATGTTCAAATTGTTGCAGTTTCCTTTTTTAACCATTAGATGATAATAATAATAATAATAATAATAATAATAATAATAATAATAACTGTATGGAGCTAAATGGGGCAGTGAGCATGCTGCCCCATGAATGCGCGACATCAATCAATGGAACATCGATTTGACTTATATCTGTCAAATAGCAGCATTTTTCAAATCGTTTCTCAGTGAAAAGAGGTAATTAGTATTTTAACTGAATTTAAAATGTATAGAGTTGTGAATCTTTGTGAATATTAACATTTCTTGAGCGGCTGAGATACAGTATATGGGGGGTTCTGACACACCTGCCTTTATGGACGAGTTTCCATTGGCAGTATTTTATATTTCTTCAAACTCATGTTTTCATTAAACCTTTGCTTTATATAATATAACATCATATAATGTAATATAATATAACTTACTGCATATAATATATAAATAATATAAATAAAATATAACAGATCAGGTTCAGTACTACATAAACTTCAGCGTAAATCTTTCATTTTACACCATTTCTTGACGATATACTGATGTAATATTTCATTTGATATGGTTAATGAAATTCCTGTGTATGGTTTTTAACTGACACTAACTGATAACACTCGCTTTTATGTTCATGCATAAGTGTTTTGAATTCAAATCAAGTGTTTTGGATTGCTACTTTCCACTTAGAGTTCTCTCAAACTATCATACATGCTAAAATAAACTTGATGAATGATTGCTAGTCCTTCACCTTTAGCAAAAAAACTGCATAATCGCAAACCAGAATTCAAGAGGTGCCTTCAAACTCCTCAACCATGTTGCAGGTGTTAAGGGTTTGTTAAGTGTATTGTCTTTAAAACCACACACACACACACACACACACACACACACACACACATACACCTGACATGTTTATACATTTTGTTCTCTCCATATCTCATTTATAAGGTATTGTTTTGGGTTTTTTTTTTAGGTGAAAAACACACCAGTACTTCTTAGAATACTATGTCTAGCCTGTTTTTATCAATCAAGCTCGAGGCCTGAATTAATCGGTAATGTTTTGATTTATAGCTCTGGCTTGTGGTGTATGAAGGACATTAGATGTTTATGAATATTTTGTTTGCAATTAACTATGCTGGAGAAGCTATATCGACACGGTGTGCCTGAATAGTTGAACGTGCAATTATCTCTTAATATACGCAATAAATCCTCAGCTAAACAAAGCCTTGTTCGCCTTTGTTTTTGAAACCAATTTGCTATCCCTGGCAGCAGGTGTAACTGACCGATAAATTGAAAAGATGTCTTTTACACACGCTTTTATTTTCTATCTAATAGCCTTGTTTCTCAATCTGTGCACCAGGCTAAGAATAACACATGATTTTATACGACTATTTATTATAATAAATTTTACTCGATGCAGCTACTGCAAAAAAGATTTTTTAGATATTTGAGAACACTCCATATAACCATAAAATCTATCTGAATATCCTTTATCATGTATCATTTTTCTTCATTTTTTGTGACTCCATATATTTAATTTGTACACTATACACTCACTGTCCACTTTAATAGGAACACGTGTACACTTGCTCATTTATGAACGTATTCAATTAGCTAATCATGTGGCAGCATATAAAATCATGCATATACAGGTCATGGGATCTCTGTGATCTCTGTGACTTTAACCGTGGCATGGTTGTTGGTGCCAGATGGGCTGGTTTGAGTATTTCTATAACTGCTGAACTCCTGGGATTTTCACGCACAGCAGTCTCTAGAGTTTCTAGAGTACTTGCTTATACGATATTGCTTAAATGTTGGGCTTCTTGAAAATGTGCTCTAACCCTATACCTTTGTGTAGAGAAACCCATAATATCAGGTCAAACACTTATCATCAATTTATCATAGACTCTTAGTATCATAGACTCTTAGTTCAAGAATTTCAGCTCTAGCACGAGTTGTTTTGCTTTTGTCCTAATCTGTGTTTCCGTTGTCCTTCCTGTATCTTTCCCATTTAATTTAGCAGTAAATGGTGAGTGTCCAGTAGTGCTTATGGTGTTGCTTGTTCATTTCACCCCTGCGTGAGCGTGGAGACCTTTGAGGCATTTTTTGTCAGGATTGGGATCTCTAGCAGATGTTCTGTTTGTGTGTGTTATCTCTTTCTTATCTTCCACTTCCTGATGTAATTAGAACCAAAAGAGTGGAAAATTGTATATTGACAAGTTTGTTACAATAACCATTGTTGTGCCCTTTCTCTCTCTCTCTCTCTCTCTCTCTCTATCTGATTTTCACTTAATGTCCAACATACCTACATAATATTCAGAAGATTATAGGAACCTTTGTGAGTACCTTCACAGCTAAACAAAGCTGCGGTATAAATAAACTAGGAACCAAATGTACCTTCAATGATTTTTTTTTTTTATCCAGGTATCCAACTTTAGTTTGTTCTATATACAATACAATACAGTATGCCTTATCACTCAACCATTCAGGTGTTCACTAAACTAATACTTCTATCATTACAATATTGAACTTTTTTTTTTTCTTAAAATCATCATTTCCAAGACATACGATAAAAGGATTAACGATTACAAACTTCTACAGTAACTGAAATCCAATATGGCTGCTATGCCCTTTTACTTACATCACATGACTCTAATTAACTAAATGAACATTTCTTTAACAGAGTTACGTTTCCCATTAACAAAATGGTTTATAATATCCACTAGATCACACAACTACACACTCCCCATCTGGTATTTAATAAATACCACTGTCAAACCCTTACAGTGTCCTAAGGATGTTCTTTTCCCATTCACCACAAAACATTTCACATGTCTTCAGATGATGTAAGCATAATTACTTATAACAGGATTACAGCAGGATGTAGGAAGATCTTTGAGGTTCCATGTTTCGTAACTTTAAGTCCAATTTTTCCTCTATCACTGCTAGGGAACACCTTTGTGACCACAGCTAAGTGCCAGCCATCCATCATGAGAACTACATCCCTTTGCTTTATATTGGGCTTATCAGTTTGCCATTTGTAACAACTCTGGAGAGGGGCTAAGATCCCTATCAAATATTCCTGATGGAGGAGAAAGGGTACCAGTTTTCTGGGTCAGAAACATAGCTGGATAAAAGAGGGCAGGAGAGTCAAGTTTACAAGATGAGAGCTAGTAGTTTTGCATTCATTATTGCTGTAACTTCTCCTATGAATGTTGACAAGATTTAATGAGTTAGCTTGTCTAAATGAGCATGTAGTGTCCTATCCTTCATAACACTCCAATTAGTCTGTCCAAGGCTCCTCCCATATGAGATGCATTTGGGGGGGTTAAAATCCAGTGGCAGTATTGATCGCTCAAGTAGTTTTTCATGCTTGGTTCATCTGAAAGTTCATCTGAATGTTCAGCTCCTTACAAAGTTTGTGCTGAATTCAGACCTGCTTCCCAGGACCTCTTAAGTCAAAGAAGTGGCACAGAACATTAACAAAGCTGGATGTGCCAGGAGACTCAATTATCTCAAAGTGCATTGCTTGAATGCTTGGAGAGGTTAATATCACAGCCCATTGCTTACTGTTTGCCAGTTCATCTCATGTGTGGTGGGGAACTGACCATCCATGGTCCAAAGACATCTAAGCCAATATACTGTAGGTGAAGACTGGGTTTGTGCTGAGGCAGTCATGAAGAAGTTAAACCAACCTTTGTTCCATTGCACTTCCCCGCAGCTCCATCTTGGCAGATGATACACTTGACACTGTTAATGCTCTAACAATCCCGAATCCTGCATTCCTGATAGCACCTTCAGTGAATAGACGGCATTGGTGCGATACTTACTCATGAAAATGCCTTGCAATGTGAATTTACCCAGAACAATGATGTGATATATTTCTTCTCTTTATAGGGAAGCATGAGTGTGTCTTCCACCCACACTGAAAAAAGCCCTTTCTGGACAGTAATGGGATTTGAGCCTACTTGTCTTAAAGATTTCTCTCCTTCATGTTATGCAAGTGAAATAATTTATGTACACTTCTTATTGCACAGATTCAATTATCACAGTCTTTACTTGGAGAAAGTCCCTCTGAAGTGTGCTATATGACACAACCATGACACTTCCTTGCATGCTGAGTTTGTGGGAGCATGTAATGGGGATCAAACAGGCTATAGTTCATAAGAGAGGCTTCTATGATGAGAACTGTTGCACAAACAGCAAGCGGCTAAAATGGTGCAGATAGAATCAGTCAGAAACAGCGTCAATGAGATTATAGGATTGTTCTTCTGTAGGGCACCTTACAGCAAGGTGAAAAATGAAAAAGCCAGGTGGAGCCCTCCAAGTCTGAAGCAAGCATTGATAAAGAAGCATGACCAGCTGGGCTCTGGCTTGGTGGCAAAAAGTGCCACTGTTCTGGCTTTGTCGACTTCCTTATCTGTTTTACCCTGTTGCTGACATATAGATATACACCAGCACCCCTTTACTATGCCATGAAGAAGGAACTTTCCCTGAATTTTTACAGGTTAGCCAAAATACATCTGTATGTAAAGGGCTTATCTTCTGATCTTATGAAAGTGTCACTCTTGAGATTCCAGCTTAAGTCTAGACGCTTTTGAATAGCAAGTCTGCCAACTTAGTTATGCATCCATCACCTCTGGACTGCTGAATGTAAATTTCTGGAGACTTAAGTTGGAGCTTGAAAACATCCATTAGATTCTTGCTCACAAGCATCTGTTGGGTTCTCTTTTGCTTCTTTCACAGTCAGCATTCAATTAAGGCCATCATCCACATAGAACAAAGTCCTTCACATCTTTCTTGAGATCAGATGAAATTGCATGTTCTGGGAATGATATGGCCATAAGCAATGGTATGGCCATAAGCATCCTTCACATCCTTCCAGAATTCAGCTTCTCCATGCTGAGCTGCGCAATAGTCCTGAATTGGCACAAAAGTCCATAAATTAATTAGTCCATAACCCTTCCTCTCTATCTTCCATGGGTGGTGCCAGTTCCACATTATTTTGGTCTGCATGAATGATACAAAATACTCCTGCATCAGTGGAATCTTGTCTAATGTCTAGCAGAGGGACGTGAAGAACATCATTGTACACTCCCTGGTGTTAGACGAATGTACTCTGATGAGTACAGATACATTTGTCACTGCCACATTCCCTGCATTTAATGTATGTTTGAAGTTCTTTACTATATGAGTAGTACTATATGAGAATAAAAATTTTGTTCCTCCAAGGATTTTACTCTGAAGCCCCCCCACAATGTTTCAGATTATGTATTTTATTTACTTATGCATAGGGCTCTGCCTTTCCATAATAGGCTGGCCAACAGAACAACTTACTGGAGATTTAGCTGCTATTGTGAGGACTGTCTTGCGTGTAGACAGAGTAACAGAGTTTCTGTGCGTTGGCCATTTAACAAGCTTGTCTGGCCAGTAGTGAAAGAGCTCAGACTGAAGCTTTCTATTTCTCATTTCTAGCTTATGCTTCTTCATCACTAAAGTCCACAAAGAATGAGAACAGTGGGAATGAAACACTTCAGTACTTCAGCTTGTACTGGAAGACAGATCCTTTTCTCTTACAAATCATAGAGCAATTTCTCTACAGTTGGATTAACTCCTCTAACCTAACTCCTGCCAAGTGGCCTATTGATGTAGCTGGCTTAATTTCATGCAGTAGACACCCTAGTTTCCTTGATCTTAGAGCATCTTGTTTGCTTACTTTACTAAAGTTTCCTAACTTGCCAAGAAGAGGTTTCTCAATCACGTCTTAAGAGCCACCTGTCTTTTCCAAGTGCTTCCAAGCTGTTCAACATCTGGGTATTTGATGTGGACAGCCCTACTCCTTCACGTATGATCTGGTGACTAGCAGCTGAGCCACCATATTAAGGTCAAGTTCTTCACTACATATGAGGTTCACACTTTTTTGAGGGGATTTTCCCCCCGATTTTCTCCCCAATTTAGTCATGTCCAATTCCCACCCACCAGTCAGCTTTCCTTCCTCTGAGACACATGAAGCCAGCCAATTTAGCTCTCTTAGACTCCTGGCCACTTATAGTTATGGCATCATCGGGAATATAACTAACAATCTCTGGACGATAGGACGAACACTTTTTTTGTATTCAAGAATGAAGACTTTTATGCCCAGTAGTTCTCTGCGTACAAGGCCACAGTTAATAAACTTACAGGAATGTAGCTATCTCACTTATGCCTGTCTGTCATTTTAAAAGTCAAGGATGCATGTAAGGTATGTAGTATTGTGGAAGACATTTATAAACAAGTGTTATCATCTGTATGTCAAGATGGCTGTTCTCTGTTTAGGAAATGTGTTTTGTTTGAGTCATTAATACATCTCTGATGTCTGAGAGAAGTAGGGAGAATGCACCAATCAGAACTGTAATGAGTCTGATTGCAATATAGGAATTGTCTCTATCATTAGAGGCTCTATTTTCACTGTTGGCATGATAGGATTCTGTTGCTTTGAACGATGGACCTCATTATCACTTGTGCACTCTGTAAGATCTACAGGAGGGGCTATGTCTTGGCTAGAGTATAAGCTACATTCCTCAATCATGAGCTGTGCAGCCTTTTAAAGTACTTAAGCCCCAGCTATAGCAACAGCTGCTTCCTTTTCATGTTCTCCTTCCCATCCTCCATGCATCCTCCTCTAATCTGACCTCAGCCTGTTTCTGAAAGAAATAGGCGAGCGTGCATGCAGGGTCTCTGCATGCATGTGCTTTAGTAGCAACCATGCTAGTAGTTGATCGCTGTGAAAGTGACGAGGGGGAGGATGAGCATGAAGCAACTTCTCTCTCTGCCTCATAAACTTACAGTAACTGAAATCCAATATGACTGCTATGCCATTTACCCTACATCACATGACTCCAATTAACCAAATCAATTCTTTTTAACAGGAATAACCTTTCCAGTAACACAATGGTTTACAATATCCACTAGATGGCGGAACTGCACTCAGTGATAACAATAGTAATAATGATAAAATTCTCTCCTATTTTAACTCTTGCACTTTTGCTTATTTATTCCATCCCTTTCTCTTGGTTTGGCTTCAGTCTTCCCTCACCCTAATTTTCATGAAGATTAATTTTCTATCAGCATATATCCCTCTATCGAACCACAACACATTATCAGATGGTAATAAAAAAGAAGAGCAGACAACAATTTATCACACTCTTTTGGCAATCACATTAAAGGAAGCTGTAACTTCAGCATCCTTGGCAATGTTATCAATACCAATTAAACCATATACATACTGTATAGAGCAATATATAAAGCATATATAACTATGTCATATTTCCAGGTGTGATACATCATTTGAAATATGCAACAAGCATTTTTAAAAACAGGATGCCCTACTTTTTAAAGAAAAGTAAAATAAAAAAATATTTGGATGAACTGCTGAAGGCTAAGGTGGATAAACCTATGGATATTTATATGGATAAAAGTGAGCTGTAAACCTAGCAGATGAGTACTCAGTCAGATTATGCTTTAAACTGTAGGCACGTTTTCTTTACAGGACAGCACATATATATATATATATATATATATATATATATATATATATATATATATATATATATATATATATATACACATTTTCTACCTTAATAAGCATTATTATTTTATTGACTTGACAACATAAAATAACAAATTACCTGCGCAATAAAATAGCTTACATCCCAAGCAAATATATATGATTTAATGACTTGCTCATGGCCACATAAACTTCTGTGCAAAAATTATCTGTCAGTGCACAATATAGTAAATTTACAAGTAAATTTCTAGTACAGCGCTAAAAGAAATGATGTGCTGGATCAAATGTTGTATGTGCTGTAGGTCTGTAGGACACATTTCATTAGATGTGGAAACATAGCCAGAACACCAAAAAGCCTCAGTAGCAGAGTGGAGTGACAAATTTGTGTAAACTAGTTTGGTTGGAGTAGACATTTTTTCCTTGTTTTTTGTCGATAAGGGAATCCGCAAATAGTCTTTGGTCAAATCCAGGGTTGAACTAACAAAAAAGCTGTGCACAGCTGAACCAAGAACAAATAAGAGGCACTGGATTTTGAAACTGCATTCACCTGTGGAAGTCCACACAGAAATGGGCCACCATGGGCACAAGGACAATGGGGCAAGCACTGCATGGCTTCTCTATTACTTCGAGCTCTAGCATTTTCCCCAATTTGTCATGAACAGTTGTGGTGTTCTGTGAGGTCAGTGTCTCCCGGGCAGGAGAGATAACGTCTGACTATTCAGCTTGCCACCTGGAAATGTCTATTCTCTGGGATGGTCAGAGATGGTCTCTAAGTGGGATTCGATGTTTTCGAGCTCACCTCTCTCTGCCACTGTCATTGCAACAGAGACTGACTCACTCCATTTTTTAAGGATTTTGAGATGGTGAATCTGCTGTGTGTTTTTCAGTACATCAAAGTCCTGTTGCCACAAAGGATCCTTTATCTCTCAAATGCAAATTGCTATGATATTAGAGAGCCAATGTTGCCTTTCCTGAGTATGTAGCAAATTCTCCCATGATAAGTTATCCAGAATGGACTGAATTTTACTGGGTGTTTGATCCTCCTCCCAGATTTCTTCAAATATGATCCACACCCCTCTGTGCTTCCATTCATGCTCTCACATTTTGTCAAGATAACTTTCAGTTGTCATCAGAAAAAAAAAAAGATTTTGCAAAAAAGATCTTTTGACTGGAAAAAAAACCCTATGTAGGCCTATGTACTATGTTATATTTTTGCTGTTTACTGCACAGGTTTTGACTGCACAGCTGGTGATATTATTCTGTCCTCCCGTATTTGTTTTCCTCTCTAAGAACAGTTAGGCAACAAAGAAAATAGATTTAGGCTACCATGTAGTCAATTTTCTTTTTCTAAAGTGTGTGTAATACACAGAATTGAAAAAAGAAATTGTTCAGTGTCCTGCAGAAACCTGCTGTCAAGCAATTCATACAATTCATAATGTTTGCATAGTGTACACAGTGTAAATGATGTGCCTTGACAATGACATGAAAGCAGTGCTCTTCGTGTTGGGAAAGAGAAGGAGTCATGGGGTGGAGCGATTATGTCCTCTGTGGAGTCTGGAGGTGGAGCAATGTTGCCAGAATCAGGAGGCAGATCAGTAATGCCCTCGGCAGAGTCAGGAGGTGAAGTGACAACAGCCTAAGCACGGACCTTGGATTGGACTGGAGGGTCCATGAAGTGGACATTTTCATAGAGTGAGCTAGTGGGTCCATGGTGTTCATGAATGGTGGTGTCCACACTGAGTCCCCACCTTCTTGGCAGATTGCACCCCACCCAAATTTTCTAAGTGGAAACCATCCCTCTAGACTGAGGAGAGCAGCAAACTCCTTCACTGATGAGTTCAGTTTGAAAGATTAGGTGAAAATTCTAATCCATCAAATGGACCTGATGCAGCCAAAGGGACTAAGAGGGGAAATGAAGGCATAGAGAGAGGAGGGGGATGCAGCTTACCGGGTTTTAATTCTGGAGTACAGGATCCCTGTGTGGGGCTCACAGACAGGGGGCAGCTATAAGAGGGGTGTGTGGTGCAAGTTTGTTGTTCAAACAGAAGAGCCACATCTCATCTTTAATAAAGGCATGGAGGCTTTAATCATCTGCTCTCACTAATTGACTGGCTAAAGAAATGTTGTGCCTTAAAGAATATGGACTTTGGGGGAAACTGGGACATTTTTGCAGACCTACACTTTGTTGACATGGACTTTGTAGACAAGCAGACAAATCCAATACGAGAGTCAGAATCAAAAAACAGGAAATAGTCTGAGGTTGGGCGATCTACAAACAGCAATAATAGGGATGATACAAAAATACACAAATGAGAAAACAGAACTAGGTCAATAACTTGGAGAATAACACCATGAAACAAACGGCTTGGCAAAGTCAGATGGCAAAACACTGAACATTACTTCCCCACGAACAAAGCCACAGGGGGGTTTAAATATACAAACTAATTAAGGGCGAAATGAACACAGGTGCGAATGATCATGACACACAAGGAAGACAACCAACGACAAGACAGGGGTGGAGATAGGACATGATTCAAAACAAAAATGTAGCAAAATAAACAAAGACGTGCACAGAAGCACACACTGTCACGCTGCGGGTGCTTAAGCGTGCTGAGCGCTTCTACACTCAGCGCTTGGCACGAGGGGGAAATACGTGACAAGTTCTTTATATCCTCACGCTGTCTGTGACTAAACATGGTTGTGATCAACATATGATGAATGTTAACAAAGCTGATCCTTTTAGCCAAATGCCTGTAGTCAAATTGGAGCTATAGTATTGACCAGAGAAAGAGAAAGGAAACTAAATACAATTAACAGTGCCCCTTGAGATCCTTAATATCCTATAGCTGACTATAACATGACAACATGCTCTGAAAGACATCAATACCTCTCTAAGATTATTACTGACAATGCAAAAAAAAAAACCCTCAGGATTGTCTTTCAAGCTATTGAACATCTCTTAAACCCACTACCAGTCACTGTTGACAAATCACATAGAAGATTTTGAAGACAAATATATATTGAACATTCAGCCCTTGCCTGGTAGTGCAGTATACTTAATTCAGTAGATCACCCAATTTACAGTATACACTGACTACCTTCAAAAAATGAATGAAACTGAGCTATTTAGTGGAGTCTCAGTGATTCAATCCCAACATCATTTTTTAAAGTTGATTTTAAAAGCCTTTGCAGCTGTGAACATATTAAATTGCTCATTAGGACCTGGCACTTTTTCAGAGTCACTCGAGATTGCTGCTGTTAGACCACTAATCTTAGACCAATATCTAGGTAGTAAACAACTAAATGATTTATTCCTTGACAAAAACATTTCTGAAAAATTTCACTCAGGATTCTTGTTTGATTACTTGCTGATCACTGCTGCTAGAAAAGATTCTTAGCAAACTTCATTCATTCATTCATTCATTCATTCATTCATTCATCTTCAGTACATTTATCCAGGCTAGAGTCATGGTGGATCCAGAGCCTATCCCAGCAAACACTGGGCACGAGGCAGGAATCACTGGGCACCATGATTGCACACATAATCATGCACTGATTCACAGTAATTTAGAGCTTGTCTAAATATTCTACAACCCAAGTTTTAACAGCACACCAATAGCACACCAGCAATGGCCCAGCAATATGTCCCAATCCATTCTCTAAGATACAGTACAGTGGACTTGCTTAATGTACAAAAGGTTAACAAGAAAAGATGTGGTGAGGCAGGCTTATGTTTTAATGAAGATAAAAAAATCAAATCTACCATTAAGCAACTACAGTATATAATTTTAAGATGTCATTTACTAATGCCTAGAACACAGTGGGGGTGTTGACCAGGCTGAATGGCATTACTAAACATTCATAGTGGACAGACATGGTGCTAAGACAGTTTCCATTCATCCGCCTCTTGAATCTGGATCAGATTATAGGCCTTTTTGATGTCGAATTTTATATATTTTGTATATTTTGTATGAATATGGCAGCTAATTCCAATTGTTCAAGAGCAGAGGAAACAAGGGGCATTGGATAACAATATTTAACTATGATATAATTGAGGCAGTGATAGTCAATACAAGGCTGAAGGCCCCCTTCCTTTTTCTGGGCAAAAACAAATGCTGCTAAATTTGGTAATATGGAAGTTGTAACCTTCTTTGAGTACATCCACTATGCACTCTGACCAGGACCTTTTCTCAGAAGGGGACAAAGGATAAATGTGTGACCTAGAGGGCGCAATACTAGACAGTAAATCAATAGCACAATCATAGGATATGTGAGGAGCCATGCCTTAGCCTTGCTGAAGTGATAGCAGGGCAAAAAATAAATTTGTTATGACATTGACATGACCAGGTTAGAATTTCCTGTCCTGGCCATGGGATTTGTGGGTTGTGGATTTGTAACCAGTCCTAACACAATGTGGTAATTAGGTAATGAGGAGAGATGTCACCTCACTGGTATCTAATGACTTTGTGGATAGGGATTGTTTTTGTACAAGGCTTTGTAGCATCCAGAAGAGAACAAAACTGAAATACAATTTTTGTTTCCATGTTATATGACATCACTGACTTGTTCATTGTATTTTTAACTGTTTTTGTCTGATGTAAAACATGCCTTATGAAAGATATTGCTATTCTATTCTCTAACTTTACTGCATAAATGCAGTTTTCACATGGCTAAGTAGCAGAGATTGAATATAATAGTTACGTGACTGAATCCTTACAACTCTACAATCCTTTAAATACTCTCAAAGTTGACATGATACAATAGTTATAATAGTATATTATTATTATAACTATTATATAAGAGGATATAATAGTTACGTGACTGAATCCTTACAACTCTACAATCCTTTAAATACTCTCAAAATTGACTTGATACCCTTTATCTTGAGTTCACGCTTAATCTTGAGTATCTCAACACATTATCTTGAGTTCACGCTTAATCACTGGCATCAGCTATTTATTATTCTTGCGAGTTATTCAGTCTTAGTGACTTTGGAGTCCTCTGGACTATCTATGAGTTTCCACAAGTTTAGTACTTGCTTTTAGAGCTAAAATGCTTTGTGAATTCTTCTTTTACAAATTTATCATAACTTCAAATAAAAAAACATGCAAAATAATATTAGCAGTCAAAGCTGGCAAAGTTTAATTATGATATCTATTTAAAAATATATATACTGTCTTGCTTTAAGGATCTCATGTTAGCACCTTTCCTTGCTAATTGCATCTGCCTGTGAAGCTCTGGCTGTGGTCGTTGCTCTGTCAGGGAATCTTGTGTGATGGATGGAAGAGAAAAAAAGAAAATATAGAGCCAACAAGAAGTTGCTGACAGCTCAAAGTCGGCTGGTTGCGTGGTGAGGGATGTGCAGGTTGTCACGCTGAAGTCGTGTGAAGAAAGCTGAGCTGAGGCGAAGGTCGATGTTAATGTGCTAATGGCAAAAGGACTTACTGTTTGTATGCTGTGTCTGAATGGAACAACTAAGATGATCTAAAGCATCTAGCATTGGGTGAAGACTGAACCGCTTAGAAGGTCAATGGTAACGTGATAATGTGCACAGGCAGCAAAAAGTCAAGAGCTGCAGAACTAATAAAAACTATTTTCATTCTTTCCTCTGTAGTAAGTGATGGGAGTATGTGTGGCCTCAGACATGAAGCACTCTATCTCCTCCCTGACACACTCCACTGATAGCATTGAGTGGACAGTGAAATTATTGTAATGTGACTGAGCCAAGATTATCATCCTCATCATCACTGCACAAGTTCAAGGGAAAGCAAATGGTCCATGAAAAGTGCTTATGTGAGATGTATGTATGGGGAGTTGTGTATGAGACAGAATGTAAGGTCTTTAAGTGAGTTTATGGTGTGTGTGTGTGTGTTTTGTGTGTTTTGTGTGTGTGCTCCAATCCATTGTGCTTGGAATTTGGAAAGCTCCAAATGAGAAATATATATATATATATATATATATATATATATATATATATATATATATATATATATATATATATTTATAATCTTATAGTATAGTAGTATAGAAGTATTTCCCCTAAATTAGATATCTTGGGGAAAAAAAATTACTTGCTAATGCAGAATTACCTTGAGTTTATTACTCTATTTTGCCCCCTAGTGGAATAACAGAGACTAGCTTTTTTTTTTTTTTTTTTTTTTCCCAAAAATCTTGATTCAATTTTGGTCCACAAGATGATTTTTATCTAGATTTTCACCACAGATTCTAAAACTGGGGGCCCTGATTAGAACCTTTATCGAGCCAGCCCAGGCCTATGGGCCATATGTTTCCCACCCCTGGCTTAGATCCTGTATGTAATGTAATGTAAAGTAATGTGTTAATAAGATGGACAGAAAGGTTGTTTTCACATCCCTGTATTTTCCATGACCCTCTCCTTCTCCTTCACTTCCACATGGGTTCACACAATTATATATATACTCACCATCCACTTTAATAGGAACATCTGTACACCTGCTCATTTATGCAGTTACTGTATCTAATCAGCCAATCATGTGGCAGCAGCACAATGCATAGAATCATGCAGATGCAGGTCAAGTGCTTCAGTTAATGTTCACATCAAATATCAGAATGGGGAAAAAATGTGATCTCTGTGACTGTGGCATGGTTTCCATGAGTCTGTGCCTATGATAACCTCAGGTTCTTGTTCTTAGCTGACAGGATTGGAACCTGATGTGATTTTCTGCTGTTGTAGCTCATCCTCCTCAAGGTGTGATGTGTTGTGCATTCTGACATGCTTTTCTGCTCTCCACGGTTGTAAAGAGTGCTTATTTGAGTTACTATAGAATTCCTGTCAGCGCAGACCAGTCTTGTCATTCCCCTCTGATCTCTCTCAACAGCAAGGTGTTTCAGCATGTCCATACACAGGATTTTTGTTTTGTTTTGTTTTTCGCACCATTCTGTGTAAACTCTAGAGACTGTTGTGTGTGAAATTCCCAGGAGATCAGCAGTTTCTGAAATACTCAAACCAGCCCATCTGGCACCAACAACCATGCCATGGTTAAAGCCTCAGAGATCACACTTTTTTCCTGATTCTGATATGTGATGTGAACATTAACTGAAGCTTTTGATCTGTAGCTGCATGATTTTATGCATTGTGCTGCTGCCACATGATTGGCTATACATAACTGCATAAAAGAGCAGGTGTACAGGTGTTCCTATTAAAGTGGACAGTGAGTGTACATATGCTGTACATAGTAGAATAAAATATACAAATAAGCGTTGTTAGCATTTTAACATATTTATTAAAGCTGTATATCAGAGAAAACAGAAGAAGAAAATCAAATGACGGGTGACATAGTGGCGCACTGTAGCGTTGTCGCTTTACATCCCCAGGTTTCGAGTTTTGAGCTTGGGTTACTGTTTGTGTGGAGGTTCTGTGCATGTTCTCCCCATGTCCAAGTGGGTTTCCTCTGGGTTCTCCGGTTTCTTCCCAGTAGATGGATTGGTTACTCTATGCTGAATTACCCTTAGGTGTGAATGAGTGTGTGAATGCTTGTATGCTTGTGTGTATGGTGACTTGTGGCCGATCCAGGGTGTATTCCCGCTTCATGCCGAGTGTTCCTGGGGTAGGCTCCGGATCCACAGAGACCCTGACCAGGATAAAATGCTTACTGAAGATGAATGAATGCATGATGTCATGGGGTTCTAAATCCTACCTTACCTTTTATTCCTGAAGTTCATGTTAGAAGTTTTGAAATCTTTCATCCAGCAATATTAGTTCATCATACTTATCATAGCACTTCACTGTAATTTCTGATATTGCACATGTTCCCTTTACTGTACACAGCTGTTGATTGATAAATTCATAAAATCTATGCATTGGTTGCAGCCCTTGGAGACTGCCTTTTGATTCTGGCAGATAAGAAAATGGTATAAAACAAATCAACCAACGTCATGAAAATAAGAGAACTGACTGATAGAAAAGTAAGCTTCTGCAGTTTGTGACACTGGGTAATCCAAGGGTGGCCTCAGTAACTGATGACTGATGGGGAACAAAAAGCTCAGGCTAAAAGGACGAAAGTATCACGATGCATCATTTACACAACATTTCGAGAAGAGAAATTCATTGGCCACACTATTCAAAGCCAAGTCAAATCTCTGAGAATCAGCTTTATTGGCCAAATAAAAAATCACTCCCTTGAAATTGACTTCACCTTAGATTCAGATGTCACACGAAGCAAAAATTAATAAAAGAAAACCGTTAAATTAACATATAGTTCAAGTAATAAAGATTACAATAACTGCTCTTTTCTAAGCCTAATCAAAAATATATATATATAATAAAATTAATAAATAATAAATAATAAATGAAGGAACTGCTTGTGATTCAAAGCAAACCAGTTCATTTGTGAAGCAAATTCATTTAGACAAAATTATGATATTTTTCTGACATTTCTGGTGTGGTATCATTTGTGTGTGTGTGTGTGTGTGTGTGTGTGGCTCCTAATGTTTTACTGAGTCATACTCTGACTCAAGCTCTGAGGCACCTGGAAAAATGTCAATAATGTTCGCTAAAAGACAGCAAAATCCTTCTCATATGTATTAAACTATTCAGAGTAAATAAAAAGTAGTAAATCCTGTAGTTTTTTTGAAAGTCTTGGTGTTTTCTAATATAAAATACTGCACAAAATGATCCATCACAGGCCAATATAGGGAAAAGAACTGCAGTCAGATCCATATCTTATACAACCACATCTATAAACTGTAATGACGTCATGTCATCGGGTTATAGTGTGAATTTTAAATAAGAATTGAGAGGCATTCACAGGATATTTGGGATAAAACAGTTATTTACACATCTCTATAGCTAGTATTCTAGCTTCAGTCCTCTGTCGCAGAGGTCCTTGGTACAACCCAAACAAAATAATTAAAGCCCATGTGTATTTTTGATTTTGGAGAGAATATTTTTCAGATATCCTAACTGAATTGTGGAAAAATAATTGCACCACACAAGACCCTCTAAATGGTTATTATTAAAGACCTAACTAATGGACTAAAGGATTTTTGCAGTGTTTTTTTACACTCTGTGTAAAAAAGTTCAATTACATCACATACTATAGTAACATTTCATAATATTAACATATAACTATACATAGTTTACTAGTACAGTATGTAACTACACCTGATGTAACTATGCATAGTCTTGACTAACATTATACTCTACCACACTTTACCTATATATTCGGGCATAACACAAAACAACTATCTGTATCTGTTTAGTGACCCAAATATCCAAATGTGTATCTGTATTCAGATTTAAATCATAAGTGGGCGTGGCCTAATCTGGATGGTTTTAATTTTAACTAAATATGAACTACGTCTCTGGAAGAACTAGAAAACAACCCAGAGGTTGAAATGCTAGCACTGTCAGCATGTCATAAATTAATGTTGTAATGCATCGCACAATGTGGTCTCCATCCTGCTAGCTTGTTATGTTCCACACTTCAGTGTAACAATGCTATAAATTATGTAGCCACAGTTTTTAAAATCTTTTATTTAACAATTTCCTTGTTACATAAATATTGTTGATTGGATCGTTGGGCTTATGAGCTATTGTGTTTTCCTAGTATCCCTTTTTTCCTAGTTAGTTTCCTGGAGTGTGTGTAGTAGCTTCCAGTTTGACCTCTGATAAACATATTTGCCTGTGTTTTCAGCACACTCTTAAAAACGAAGATGCCCGAAAAGTTTCTTTAGAGCAGTGCCAAAGAAGAACCATTTTTTGGTTTCCTAAACCTGAACCTTTTTGACTGATGGATATTTAAGCATTTTTGTTGGCTCTGCCAAGAACTAAAAAAACGAAATGTCGAATCCTGGCATGTGTGGGAGGGAAGAAGGACTTTGGAGACAGAGCTTCGAGCTTTGACTTTTGACTAAGCTTTGTGCTTCTTTTATTTTTAATTTATTCTGCGAGCGCTTTTCGGTGTTTTCTCACTCACGGACACACACATGCACAAACACAAACACGGAGTTCAGCTCAGCTCTCTCTCTCTCCGGTTCACGGGCTCCCTAAAAGACAAACAAAGCACACGTAAGTAAATTTGCCGTGATTACACACAGGTGAGAATCGTCACGCTTTACCTGCCAGGTCATCCGCCTCCTCTCCATCCACAGCTGATGCCCCTGCTGCCACACGAGATTTCACCATAAAGGCAGAAAATAATGCTCTTTATTGACAAAAAATGCCTAAGGAATCATGGAACAAAAGTGACCAAAAATGGTTCTTTAAGGATCCAAAAAAAAAAAAAAAAAGGTTCTATGCCATCGCTCCAAAGAACTGTTTCTGGCAGCTTTATTTTTAAGACTGGACCTCGTTTCTCAGTTAACACAGAAACTAATAACATCCTGAGTCTAACTTTTATTACAACATTTATGTCTGTAAGCTAGGAGGTGAAATATAATGATTGAACTTTAAATGTGTTATATAAATTCAATGATCTACAACTTGAAATATAAACGTGTTGCATTTCCAGTAAATAATGACTTGATCTGGGGTACTTCAACTACATTAAAAGAAAGAAAGAAAAAAGGCTGTCAAATGTGTAGAAAGTATATTTCTGAGAAATATGTTGAAATTTTGTTTTGGTTTATAACCCACAGCTATACTGTAACTTCCTCACTTCCTTGGAGGAGAACCATTACCTGAAAGAATTAAGAGTCTTATCTCAGTTTTTGCCCTATGGAAGATTATGAGAGTTAAATCGCTGCACCATATCTTACTTTTTAACCACAATAACATATACTTTTTCAAAAATATAAATTCCATTCAGGATTCTTCATGACAACATAGAGAAAAATGACTTTATATGTAACCTCTGCCATTGGAAGTTGTTTAATATCCAAAAGCTTATTTGTCCCGTGGCTTCAATGCCGGGCTTAGCGCATAACGGAATATTTTTATTTTAGATGATTACCTAAAAGTGAATAAAACCTCTGACCTACTTTCCATTTCTGTGTTTTTCTCGCACCGTGCGTGCCCATCTCTCTATTTTACCTCGTCTTCGTCTCTCTTTATTTCTGTGTCACTTGATCTTTTTCTGTCTCTCTCCCTCTGTTATACTCAATTGCAATCCAGAGAAAACATGCTGATTTATTGGTTGATTGATTGGTTAATTGACTGTAAGAAAAAGAAATCATTCACACAGTGGAAAGCTGAAAAAACAACCATTAAGATGATATTTTTCCTCCAGCTGTCCACTCCTTCCAAATAAAGTAATGAAAGGGGATGAAATTGCTGTCTTTGTCTGTTATTGTGTGATAACTTTCAAGTGGTTCTACCTGAAATGTAAAAAGGGGCACAAGCTCATTCGGTCACATTTGATGTGAAATCTCTTCATCTGAATTCAGAACCTTTGTAGCTCTTAATAAATCAATAATATGGAAACGCATTATTGATTTATTAAGAACCACAGAAGCTTCTGAATTCAGATGGAGATGCAGGCAAAACAAATGAAAGCATGGAAAGGAGAGCCTAAAGTGATGTAAAAGATCCCACACTGTAGCTTTACAAACACATTGATGAGTCAAATGTAGATAGTCATATGACTTCCAACATGATGACCTCAGAACAGGAAGTGACAGTAGCTTTATGACTGTGCTTATACATCTTGATTGTTTGGCATTAATTTATTATAATGATTTATTGGAGCTGTATGAGGTATCCAGCTTATAAAAATGTTTATAAACCATTGTTTTTATACCAAAAAAGAAGAAGTATTCAGAATTACCCAGGCAGAATAAATACTGTGTAATACAAGGATGAAGGGATGCACTTGCAGAGTTTACTACAAAAAAAGAACATCTGTGATGAAAACAGGTTACCAAAATCCAAAAGTGTGTATGTCATCTAAATGATTTGTCACCTGATTGTGGCTTGAGGTTGTGAATGGGGAAAATCACACTTTGTCCTGGTTAATACCGAGGTAGCTCACTGCAATGGTGGGCAGCTCCGGTTTCAAGATGCTTTTATAAAGCAATTTCAATGTAAAACTAGGTGGACAAAATTATATATATAAAATGTTCACATCAAACATCAGAATGAAGAGTGTGTGATCTCTGTGACTTTAACTGTGGCATGATTGTTGGTACCAGATGAGCTGGTTTGAGTATTTCAGAAATTGCTGATCTCCTGAGATTTTCACACACAGCATTCTCTAGAGTTTACACAGAATGGTGCGAAAAACAAAAAACATTGAGTGAGCGACAGTTCTGTGGAGAGAAATGCTTTGATGATAAGAGAGGTCAGAGGAAAATGGCTAGATTGGTGTGAGCTGCCAGGATATATAACTCAATTAAGCACACTTTACAACCGTTGTGAGCAGAAAAGCATCTCAGCATGCACAAAACACTGAACTTTGAGGTGGATGGGCTGCAACAGCAGAAGACCACATTGGGTTCCTCTCCTGTCAGCCAAGAACAGGAACAGGCACAGACTCACCCAAACTGGACAGTTGAAGATTAAAAAAAAAAAAATCAAAAGTCTTTTTCTATTCTTCAAACATAAGCTGGAAACATCTTGTATAGGTTCAGTACATATTTTGAACATCTTTTTTTACATCTACAGTATATAGATTTTCTTTAAAAAATGTGAATTTTAATTACAGTAATGAATATCAAAATAAAACCAAACCAAAATAAATGAATTTCAAAACCAAAATAAATGAATTTCAAGGAGATTAATTCAAAATAAATAAATATAGATGTGCAATGTAATATAACCACCAATGTAATATGCAATATGGATTATATGAATAACTTTCATTATAACTTATTCAAATTAAAAAATTCATGTCTCTTTTTTGTACTGTATATACAATGTACTGTAGCAGTATCTTCCTATGTTCCTTTGATTATTTTTTGATGCACCATCATATGCTGGTTTCGCCAGTTAACCAGAAAAAATGTAGGTTCATACTAAGCATTACATCAACCATATCCTTCAAATGGTATTTATAATTGTACGGAGAGTGGTTAAGAAATTTGTGTGTTGAACTACCTTGTGAGCGATATATTTAGTGATAGTGTTCTTCCATTTAAAAAAAAATTTAACTATGGATTGCCAGATCTTTGCCTTTAACAAGGTTGATGGTTTAGTTTTCTGTTGCGTGCTCAGTAAAGGCACGAAACATTACAGTGAATAGTTGAAAACAGTTGAAAAGGCAGAGTTTTTAAGCTTCTCTTATAAGTTTGTAAGCTTCTCTTTAGTAACTTGATAAGGTTTGAAAGGAACTATCTTGATACAAGCTCTACATTTGCCTCCCCTCTTACACTATATGGCCTAAAGTTTGTGGACACCTGACCATAACACCCATATGCCGTTCTTTCCCAAACTGTTGCTACAAAGTTGGAAGCACACACTTGTATAGGATGACTTTGTATGCCATATCATTAGAGTTTCCCTTCACTGGAACTAAGGGGGTCGAGCCCAAACCTGTTCCAGCATGACAATGCCCCTGTTAATAAAGCAAGATCCATGAAGACATGGTGTGCCAAGGTTGGAGTGGAAGAACTGAAGTGACCTGCACAGAGCCCTGACCTCAACCCCACTGAACATCTTTGGGATGAATTGGAACACTGACTGCACACCGGGCCTCCTCACCCGACATCAGTGCCTGACCTCACTAATGCTCTTGTGGCTGAATGAGCACAAATCCCCACATCCATGCTCCAATATCTAGTGGAAAGCCTTCCCAGAAGAGTGGAGGTTATTATAACAGCTAAATCTGTTATGGGATGTTCAAAAAGCACATGTGGGTGTGATGGTCAGGTGTCTACAAACTTTTGACCATATAGTGTATGTTGTCTGTTACCGTCTGTTTAAGTCTCTCTCTCTCTCTCTCTCTCTCTCTCGGCTGAATGGATATACTTAAGGTTTTTGTGGTTGGAATTCTCCAACCTCTAACCACAGCACCAGCTTTCTTCATTTCTCTAAGGACAGTTTGATAGCTTTTGGTTTAGCCACATCATAGACATGGGAGATGTATTTACAAGAGTGAGGAATTTGGCTTTAAGTGAGCAGAATGCCAGTTGTAGTGATCCCATTGTAGGAATCTGTAGCCTCTTGGTAGGTTTGGTTTCACACTGCACATAATGAAACAAGCAAACAAAAAATAATAGAGGGGCAGAGCTTAAAAAAAAAGGGTTCCTAAAACTCTTTTACTCATTGTTCTCAAATACATGGATGGGGGAAAAGATAAATAAACCATTGGCAATGCTTATAGAGTACACAGAGCACTTAATAAATGGTTAATAATAGAAATCACTAGTTTAAAGGATTTTGTGTATCTTATCTGGTTTTACAATTAGAAATAATGTGACATGGCATGTCACTGGCGGCTGATTTGGTTCCATTGCTACCAAATACAGTCAACGACAAAGTTCTGGCAGTGATTAAATCTCTGAGTGTGACAGCTGCTATGCCATTTGTGCCAGTGCCATCAACTGAATGATGCAAAACCTGCAAGACAGCTGCAAATACAGCAGTAGCACTGGCATAAACGAAACATGGGATTTAAACGAAGTTTGTTGAATTGTAGAAGCAGAGAGAATGTCTCTTTGAATATTCACTCTTGCACAGCCTTGAATGATTCCAGACTCCTCTTCTCTGCCTTTTAAAAACGTTTTCCCGAGATATAACATGTCTGCTATTATACTGAGACCTTGTTTCTGTTTATATAATTCCAATATCTGCACAAGCCCAGATCACGCTGTTGATGATTTGTTTAATAGCAGTTCCAGCGTTAGAGGATCATCATGGTATGATCTGACATGGAGAGCACTCATTATCACAAAGTCTGTTGTAGAATTCAGCCAAGATTTTTTTGGTATCATCTCATACATTGTGACAAGTACTAATCTTGAAATCACAGAGTGAAAAAATGGCTTTACTTTGTGCCCCATGAGTCACACTTCCTTCGTTCACTTCTTGCAGTTGCGTTGATTCGGGTCCAAATTGCCACACTAGAGTTTGCTTGGAAGTGGAACGAGTGTGAGCGGTCTTGGATCAGTTGTTTTGGTTCACAAAACATTTGCTAAAATAAATTAGCAAAGATTGCTATGTTTTCTCCTCCCCAAATAAACCACACCAAGCAGATAAATGTGCCAGGGTTAGATTCAAAAGGACCAAGTGCTGCATATGTGAAAAAGTGCACAGTTCTGGCCAGGACAACACTACCTCCACTTTTTTTTGGTTTCTCTACCTGCACCGTATTCTTGCTATTAATATACAGTAAATCAACAAGAAACTTTTCAGCCTTCAGAAATGTCAGAAGCTTTTGAAAACGGGAAACAAACTGAAAACACTATGAGGGGTCAAAACACAAATGGTATCTTCAATTTGAGTGTGTAGCGCACCTCATTTAAAAGCACATCAATCACTATGAAAGCACTGCTGTGAGTTACTATGAGTTATTCAGTAACTATAGTTCAGTTAATCACAAAGTTATTTAGTTACAAGTAGATGGAAGATCAAGATGGATTCGCCAAAAGAGTATTGAAGTTTAATGGGCTGAGATTTGGTTTGTTTGTTAATTAAATAATACAAAGATCTGTTGTGTTTTTCATATTTTTTGACCGTTTTCTTGTGTCTCATTTGTGTGTCTGTGTGTGTGGGTGGTTGTTTTCAAGAGCATGAGAGGTTATAATAGCAGAACAACCGCATTGTTTATGGGCCCATTTGCCTGTGTGTGTGTGTGTGTACATATGTGTACAACAGTTAGGTGAGTGGACTGCGTGACCCCTTCTGTTCCCTCATGTTTATTTGTAGCACTGTAAATCTGCACTCACTCTAACAACCACATTTAACGCTCGTTATTTGTTATTTGGCATTTAAACCTCGCCATTATCATCCCACTCTGCCTTCGTCCAAACAGCAAAATAATTGGAGTGTGTTTCCTCTCCTGTTAGATTTCACATTTACATCCTTTATTCTGTGTCTGCTTTTTGTTTGTGATTCTGATAATTGCACGTGTAGATAAACATAAATGAAGACGTATTCATTAATCTGCTTTTATGTGAATATTGGATTTGCCTTATCTATTATCCATTTGCCGGGGTTTTTGTGAATGTTTATGTGTTAATGGATAATGGTATAATGAACGCTGATGGAAACAGATTGGAATAAAATTGGCTAGTACTCCTTTAATAACCTTATCCTGTGGCTCATCTTCCGAAATATGACTACATCACCATTCATATTTGCTTTACCTGTGCTTTTGGAAATCTGCATAAATTATTTGAAATGATTAATGATGTTCTGGTGAACGTGCAGACTAAGAAGCAGCTGGCCTAGAGAGAAAAAGGAACATAGCAAGAGAATCTGAAAGAAACAGGACAGAAAGAAAAATGAAAAAGGAAAAACTAAAGAAAAATGGGATATAAACATATAAAGTAACACATATGCAAATAGACACTAAACAAAAAGCCTTACATACATTCATGCTTCTTTATTTATTAAATTAAATTAAATGTATTTTTCTTCAGTGTAGCCAAAATGACATTATCATAAAAGGCTTAGCGCATAATCACTCAAAGAACTCAAGAACTTTTAGTGCACTTCAAGGCTTAGGGTTCATCTCAATCAGCTCCCTAGCTCCCTAGGTCGTGAATCAGTATATCGTGCACATGAGTTCAGGTACTGGCTCACTAAACATTGGGAAACTGATGACTCACCACACCACCACTGGCATTTATTAACAACAGGCAGGACCGATATCTTTCTTACATTATATGTCTTATAAATTTGTTAGCTTAATCACACACACTCTGTCATGGTACTTCAAGCAGGATTGTAGGCTAGCTAGTGGATTTTTTAAAATCATTAAACACTTAAAAGTCCTTAGACGCAAACAGACCATATATGTAAAGTCAAATAAAGTTAAAAATCGCTAACGTATGTAATCATTTGAGAGCTACAACAATGACAACAAGCTACTTAGATTTGTAGACAAAGGTAGCTGAGAGATCATCCACCAGAGAGGTTTCAGAAAATATGACGTCATTTCCAGTAAGGGAACATAGTGAGCATCGATGCTCCCTGGTTTTTGCAGTGCATTGTGGGATTTTTTTAGGGAGCAAACGTTCCAGTGCACTGGAAGGATTTTGCAATTGAGACAGCCCTTAAAATGGCCGACTCCCTGATCAGTGCCCTGACTACTGAACTAGGGAGCTGATTGAGACGCACCTTCAGCAATAACAATTGTATAAAATAAACAGTGCACTCAATGATCTAGACCATGTACTTAAATATTGGATAAAGTAGTGCTCTTTTCTCTAACAAAAATCAACTCTTTTGTAGCCTGTTTCATCCATCACCAAAGGGGAAAACCAAAAGAGACAGTTATTGTTGACCTGCAAAAACAGATAAAAACAGTGGGTAAGCAGTTAAAATACAGATAAGCCCAATCAGGCTTATAATAAAATAAAATTTCAAAAACCTGGAACAGTTAAAAAGTTGCGAGTTAGAGGACATGTCAGCATAGTTAGCAAATAAGACACCAAAATTCTAGTTCCAAATTGCAGTTTAGTTGGTTCTTGTCATCTGTTAGACATCACCTCTGTGACAACAAGCTGGAAAGGTTTCATGGAAGGAGCTCTTCCTGAAAACAACCCACAAAATACAGTACCTGAACTTCGCCAATCGTCCTTGGAACTGCATACTGCATACAAGATCGGCAGAGGAAATAAGATTGCAAAGTCAAAAAGACCAGATCAAATCTCTTGACTTCTTCGTATCATGACTCGCTCCATCACTCGCTTGATGGAGCGAGTCATGAGTTGATAATGGAGCCAAACGGAAAAAAAAAAAACAATCACACTGTGAATTCTGGGGGTCAAGGGGTTGATATGTGTAAATATTGCTAAAGTTATACATATACTGTACATAATAGTTTACAGTTACTGTGGTAAGGCTTTGAGATTAAATATGTGAAACTATTTAGTTGTTATATATATATATATGTATATGTATATATATTTACTATCAAAAAGCTATATTTTTTGTAACACCTCAGGAAATTGTAACTAAGTGCAGACCATAAGGGAACACCTAAGTTAACTTTTTACGCATGTACAAGAGTTAAGTGCAAAATCATAAAGAACCTTTCACAAATACAGTCATAAAATGCACAAATATACAGTACATACTAATAATGAATAAAACAAAAATATAAAATACTACTTACAAAAAAAAGTTACAAACAAAATGCAATGTGCAAATGCATGCTGTGCCAAAATAAATACACAACATGTTTTGACTACAAAGCATATTTTTGCATTGCCATGGTTGATGAAGTATGAACAGGCTGATCTGTTAACAGTCGGCATTCGCTGTTTGCTAATGTCAAAGCAAATAAAAGCCCAGCCCCTACTGTGACATACCATTCTACAGGAGTGTCTCCTCTTTATGGGCGTTATTTGGAAGTGTGCCACTTCAGTGCACCTTTATCAGGTTCTACATGGTTAACGTAGTCCCAGTGGCATGAGTATGGCAGTCATCCCTCCACCTTTCCACTTAGTCCTATGGTATGAGAGTTTCCTCGTTACATTGTGGCATACGTTATCCAGATGGTTCTCACGGCCCATGGATGTTAAGAGGGGTGAGATTGAATGGTAGTTCTGTGTAAAATGGCAGTTCTATGATTACCAGGGTTCCTCGTAAATCGGAACCAGCACAAATCTGGTGAGAACTGAATGGAAGTGAGAATGGAAAGATTTTGTGACTCTGTTGGAAAGTGTCACAAATGGGCATGCACACAAGAGGGTATACAGGTGAGGGTATCACAGCCCCTGGCAGTTATCCAGGGTTCATAGAAACACAATTACAAGTGTCTTGTCTGTGAGGTAGGTAGACAATTTTCCACATAGGGATTCTGTATATTTGGAGAAACCTTCTCATCAGCATTATCTGTAAAGTCTAACACTTGGAGAGACACTTGGAGAGTGATCTTGGACTATACCTCCATGCAGAATATTTCAAGATTCTTATGTATTCTCATTTTCAAAATACATTCTGGTCTGAACAGATCCTACTTAGTTGAAAATGAATATTAATCACAAATAATTCTGGCCTAGATCAAATGTGTCTTAATCCAAGGAATCCTGCAACAAAAGTGAATCCTAATGCATAAAAATCCTTGTCCAAATGAGTCCAAAAACGAAATTCTTTCAGGAAATGAATCTGGGCCCAACATTTATTCTGAGTTAATGTCAGTCTCACCTGTTTTTGCCCTATGGTAAAATCCTTGTACACATAAGAAATATTTCAGTGTTCATGTGATATAAATCATAACCCAACCTCCTACAGAGTATACCATCTGTCAATCAAACAAGAGGCATGAAAGGTGGAAAATGCCAGAAGGCAAATTTTCATCTGGGTTCAGGCTTTGAACGTGCTTTAATCCTCATCTCTTAATCTGACATTTGGGTTTCCCATATACCCGTCTAATCTATTTCCTAGAGTTTTTAAACCTGTGATCTAATCTGAAAATATATGCATTGATGTTCTGCTTGAAGCCTGTTATCTGCATCCTCAAAATTGGTACTGTAAGCATTTAATAGTATCTGCTTTGGCCAGAATTCATGGCTGCTCCTTTTAATCCTATTGTATATTTAAAAGAGGAGACTTTCTTTTGTTTTGTCTTCTATGCTTTTCTGGTATTTTAGTGTGCTAGAAAATAGTTATTATTAAAACTTATTAAAATAAATAATTCTGTCTGAAGAGTATCTTAGTCCATCATTCAAATAAATCTTAATCCATACACATAGATTCTAATTCAAATAAACCTTGGCCAAGAAATTGGATTCAAATTAAAAATTAATTCAGGTGCACATGCTAGCAACAAGCCCATGAGCCAGAAGGTTGGTTAATGCAACACAGCATAGCAATCTTACAAGCATTAAAGTAACATCATGCTGCGGCATATGTAAGAAAAATGCCAGGAACACAAAATTATCCCTAAATTTACTTACTAAGAAAAAAAACACTCTAGCTAAATTCTGCAGGGTATATTTAGGTTGCTCTTTGGAAAGCGAAGGATGGAGTTTAGCAGAGTTAATGGGCCATTTTTTTCCCCTGGTGTGTGTCATTATGGGAAATGGGTCATTCACTTTGCTATTTTCTTTCCAAGTGGATGTCATTGGCCAGATTATACGTCCATCACTCACGTCCCGCACCAATCCGTGCGTGTCATGTAACCTCTTCAACTCCTATTAGAAGACGCTTACTCGCTTTTTCTGGAATTTAATGATTTGCTTCATGCTGTGATGGATTCTGGGTAAAACCGGAGGTAAGAGTGGAGCAAGCCTTTTATGAGTGACATTTTTCGTGAGTGTGCTGACAGCAGAGTAATGATATTAATAAATTTGCCTGAACAATCCACTTTGGCTTTTTTTTCCTTCAGAATATTAACTTCATTTTATGGGAAACCAGCCTTTCTGGCCTGCCAGATTTTTTAAAATGAAAATGACAAAATGACTGCATTTAGGGTATATTTTACCTGCCCGACTTCATCAACGTCTACAGACAGAGATGTACTTTTTAGATAGGTTCAGTTAATCATATTAAGGAAGGAAAAGGATAGGAGAAGACGAGTCTCTACGTCTTTATGAACCATCAGGTATACGTCAGATGGAGTGACCAAGATAGAGAGAAAGGACATTAATGATAGAACACCTCTCTCGCTTTAGTAAAGGCTTTAATTACGAGAGCTTTCTATTTAATGAAAGATAAACCACTCGGTAATGAAGAGCACAGGATATTAAACAAGACCAGCAAGATGAAGTTCTCAAACACTGTTTTAATAAGTTTGTCAGTGAACTGACAGATTAGCATATATCACTTGCCTGCTACAATGACACAAAGATTAAACTCCCATGATGCTCTTTTACCATTGATTTAGGACACATTTCCTTTTTCCTCTTAAGTTCACATCCAAGTTTATTGGGCATTGTAATATAAATGTCGGAATTCATTCATATACTGCCTTATTTAATAATTAGATCTGAAAAGTTTATAACTGGTTAACTATGTGTGTCAGAGAGACAATGACATAGAGATGAATGTATATTTATGTGTGTACATATGTTTTTTTTTGTTCAATTATGTGTTTAGGGGCAGAGTTTGCAGGACCTACATAAGCAGGGGTGGACAGATAATAAATTCATTAGCTAGCTCAGCAGGCAAGTAAATGGACTAATGTGTTTCCCAGTCCCATTCTATGCCTCCCTGGAAGTCCAATTACCTAGGCTAACAAGCTGCATCTACCATAATGTTAAATAATACCCCCTATAGTAAAATATGCAAGTACTTAAATCCCTAAGAGGGGCAAATTTATGCAGCTACAGCCTTTATCTTCTTCTGTTAATGTCTTTGGTAATGAAGCATCATGTTTTCACCCTCAGCAATACGGGAGAAAGTGAGAGAGTTAACTTTTTGCTTGATGAAGTTTTGCAATATGAGGTAACTGTATGTTTTGCTAGGGTTAAAGTTATATAATAGGTTTTATGCTACACTGTACTGTATTTTGCTCATTTTAATCAGGTTTCCACATCCCTGTATACACCTGATTCTGGAAAGAATGTTTAGCATCCGTTCAACTTAATTAATATGCCTAGTAACATAGTCCCTACTGGAGGTGTAACACATTGGAACTACCTGTATCTGTGTATTGTTCTAAATATCTGTATTCAGATTTAAATCCAAAGTGGGTGTGACCTAAATTTTTTTGTGATCAGTTGTTTTATGAGCAATTGTTTTACTGGTTTTACAAAAGGAAGGTTATTTATAAAGTTTCCAGCATAATCACACATTGAACAGGACAAGAAACCACCGCGGCCTGGGTTCGATTCCCGGCCAGGGAACCCCAGTCACTGGGGTTGCATGCAACAGTGTGCTCTCAATGCCAGTCCCAAGCCTGGTTAAAATTGAGGAGGGTTGCGACAGGAAGGGTATCCAGCATAAAAACTGTGCCAAAAATCAATACGTGGACCAGTGATCCGTGGTGGCAACCCCTAACGGGAGCAGCCTAGAGAGGAACAACAACAACATGATCAGAAATAAGTAGTTAAGAAGATTAAATAAAGGTCTACCATGATGAGTAAAAAAAAAAAAAAGATACAAATTGCAGTATAAGAACCCTAGGGTAAGTAAATGTAGCACACAGATCAGAGGTCTAAACGTCCTAATTTATATCCCATTTAAATTGTGCCATCTTTAAGCCTTTTTAATATATAATATGAACCATATCACTAAGCTCCTGGAAATATTGGAAAGCACTGGAAAAATAAACAGATGCAGGAATGCCAGCCTTGTCAATATGGTATGTGAATTCTGGCTCTGACAGTTCCTCAACCTCAGCTACATCATTCGAGTTCACAGTTAGTCTCAACTAGAGATGTGCAAGGGACTACCTGTGCACAATATATTCTTACAAATTTAGTTGGTTCTATTTCACAAAATATAAACAACTAGTAGCCGGACTCAAATCCTTTGCTGCCAATTGTAATATGAAAGCAACATGAAAAGCAAGAGACAATTAGAATAACACGATGATATATGAATAAGAAGAAGGCAAGCATTGAAGTAAACAACTAATAGGAGTGCAGTTTATTGCCAGTACTATATATTGCTGCATGAATAGTCCTTGTAGTTGTTATCACATTAATCACTGCAAAGTTGGTTTAATTTTACAATATGGCTTCCACTTTCATTATTCAGAAGCTTATAATTTAGCACTTGCTTAACACTGTAGATAACATCTGAATACTAATGTGTGCAATTTCAGTATTAAATCCTCACTACACGCACCTGATACTGATGTAATTAGAAAGGTCCTTGGTGTTATATGTTTTATTCCTTACTGCCTTCAGTCAAAACACACTAGTGAAGAATGATGGAATCTTCTGCATTAGTTCACCCCACACCCTCTACATTCCTGACCGTGCATGGGCCATATTCATATTGCTTGTTTTTCAATTTATTCAGTTCGATGTTATTTTTCTGACCCTTTGAGAAATGCGAATGCAAGCAAGAACCAGGGAAAAGTTTCATTGTGCCAGAGAGGTTTTGTCAGTTTGACACTCCGATAACCCAATTCTGTTTCAGAACCAATACACAAAAAGAGAGAAAGGGGCAAATTGTTGTTTTGCTGAAAAGCGCTGGATAGCACACTGTCAGCAGAGAGGAAGAAAAGATGTTTGTGTGAAGACCGAGGATAGGCACTCAACCTTTACAGCAACATAAAAAACTACTCAGGGCCAAGAATGCTTCTGTTTGTGATGATAGTTTGTGTAGAAATGGAGAGAGATGTGGGCGTTTGCCTATTGCCTAAAAAAAAAAAAGTCACGCTTTTATTGCTTTGGTGTGTAGATGTTTAAAGGAAATATTGTGATATATTGTGAAATATTGTGACCTATTTACTTTGTTATATACAATAATCTAAATATTTAATACAGAAAAAATATACACTCCCATTGTCCACTTTAATAGGAACACTTGTATGCCTGCTCATTTATGCAGTTATCCAATCTTGGTTTGCATAATTCAGAAACTACTGAACTTCTGGGAATTTCACACACAACAGTCTCTAGAGTTTACAAAGAATGGTGCGAAAAACCAAAAAAAAATTGAGTAAGTGATAGTTCTGTTGGTGTTAACACCTTGTTGATAAAAGAGTTCAGAGGAAATTCGCCAGATTGGTTCGGGCTGCCAGGAAGGATATAGTAACTCATATAATCACTCTTTACAACCGTGGAGAACAGAAAAGCATCTCAGCATGCACAAAACATCAAACCTTGAGGTGGATGGGCTTCAACAGCAGAAGACCACATTGGGTTCCTCTCCTGTCAGCCAAGAACAGGAATCTGAAGGTACAGTGGGCACAGGCTCACACATACTGGACAGTTGAAGATTAGAAAAAAAATCACCTGGTCTTTTTCCAGTCTTCAACTGTCCAGTTTTCATGAGTCTGTGCCCATGAGGAGAAAGAGGAAATGACAGAATGAAGCCTATTATCCAGCTTGGTGACAAAAGGACGCTGAATACAGGAAAAGATCCAGATTTTGTGGCTTGTAAAGACTGACAGCATCATGAAGTGCTAGAATATTTCAGCCCATAACTTGGTTGCCTCTGCCAGGAGGTTCAGAGCTTTCAACAAGATGATGCCAAACACACTTCCAAATCAACAAAGAAATGAGCAAAGAAAAACACATTTTTGAATGTTTTGCAGTGACCATCTCAGTCTCTGGATATGAACCATACTGAACTTTACGCTAGCTTCAAATGTACAACACGGAAGAGTGAACCAAGATCCCTCTACAAGTATCTCCAACCTGGCTTGAAATGGATTTTTTTTTTTTTACAGCAGAATAATTGAGGAGTAGCAAGAAATAGCACTTGATCTTCTCTGTTCTCTCCTCTATTTATTCCCATTGAAAATCTAAAAACTGAGCACCGAAGTCATGTTTATATGAAGGTTTTACGCTTGTCTGCGCTTTTTAAAGATACTGAGCAGAACAGCCATCAATATTTAAACACAGAACCAGGCACACTCAGAGATACTGTTTGGTCTTGATATGCATCTGGGTTTGAAATCACTGTTTGGGTATCAACACTTCAACACACACACACACACACACACACACTTCTGAAGAGTGACAGAGACTTTTATAATCTTTCCTTTGGTTCTCCACTGTGTGTGTATGTATGTATGTATGTATGTATGTATGTATTTATTTATTTATTTATTTATCTCATTATTTCACTAAAACTGAAAATAATAGTAGATTTTAGAAGTAAAAAAACCATTCTGCATGTAACACTAACAATAAAACAGTAATTAATAGCAAATCGTCTAACTATCGGTCATGCTGCATGTGTAATTGCACAATAAAACTTTTGGATTTATAGGATTTTATTTATTGTGTCTATCATCATTCCGTGTTTTTTAGTCCACCTGTACTCACAAATGTGAATTTTAAATGATTTAAAATGGTTATGAACAATCCAATCCTCATGGATGGCTGGATCAATGGATTTTTGTAGTGATGGCTGATTCATATCATAATAAGATTGGTGTTTTGGTCAAATTTGTTAAATTTGTTTATCAACTCAATTTGTGATTTAATGAAATCAGCTCCATGGATTTGAATCTGTCTCATTCGAGATTAGAGGATCATGTGTTATCCAGAAGTTTTTAACCACAGGCTCCTGCTAAGCTAGCTAGCTAACTTGACTAATCTTAGTGACAAACAAAATCACAGTTGTTTTGGTATATTTTGACAGGTTTGGCTGCTGTTAAATAAATGAATGAAAAAATGATGATATAAACTAAAGACTCACTTGGGCCACAAAAAAATGACTTCTTAGCAAGTGAAAATGTGTTGAATATAGTCAGATTTATCTAGAATGTTCCGTTATAAGATTACGATACGATTATTAAACCTATTTCTAGACATTGTTACCAATTTCAAGCTTGTTCTACTGACAGGTAATTTTGCTTAATTGAAGCATTTATTTCAAGAATGAAGCAAAATGATCTGCCAACAGATTAAGAAAAATGAAGAATCTTCAAGATATTGCCACTTGCTAAGATGTAATTTCGTGCAATGTGGGTTTATTTGGGTAAAATGTAAGCTAGTTTACTAGCAGTTAGCTAGCCAGATCGCTAATGAGAGTTATGGTAATGTATTTGGGATGGTGACTGTAAGGAGATATTCTCTATATGGAGTTCTAATGGTCTAAAATGACATGTTTAGTGTGTTATTGCAGTGGTAGAGGAGGACTAAATAAGAAATCAGTGGTTAAATAATACCACTAAATTACACGACACAAAAATGGAGCCCCCTTTCTTGTTTTATGTACAGAAAACACTCACACACACACACACACACACACACTCTCTTCATCTTACTCCCCACTGTTAATATATTCGTTCGTTTGATCTCCTAATGGGGTGTTTTGAACAAATTTTTGAAGTGTGGTGCATCACAATATAAGGTTTATAAGCTGGGCCATTTATGGAGGGCATCCCGCTGAGCTCTGTGCACACACACACACACACACACACACACGAATTTGGGTCTGCTACTTCATGATAACATTAGGTTATTAGTGTTAGCTTGAAATGAATGTGTGCAGTGTGGTTTTATTCATAATGTGCATCAGGGTATGCGGTGTGTGTGTGTGTGTGTGTGTGTGTTATATGTATGTATAGTTTTACATGTGCATTGTTGCCCCCTCACTTTTTTTTGGTCCCCAATCCTGAACTCACGTTACGATATCTGTGTGGAGTTTCTATTGTTTCTGTTTTCTGTGTCCATGTAGGTTTCCTCCTCATTCCTACCTCCCAAAAACATGCCAGTAGGTGGATCAGCTACTCGAAATTACTCTTAGTTGTGAATGAGTGTGCTTGTGTGTGTGTGTGATAGCATGTGAAATACTGACATCTTTTCCATGGTGTTATCTTACCTTGCACCGTGTTTCCAGGATGTTTCTGTAACTGGTATCTGTGTGTGTGTGTGTGTGTGTGTGTGTGTGTGTGGTGTTTGTTTGCTGTTTACATCTGTTATTAATCTCTATATTTATGAGTCAAGCGTATGTATGTGTATAATGTGTGTAGCTTGTGTGGGTGGACCAGACAGATGGATTTGAGTTAGAAGTCCATTTCTCAGCGTCTCTGGCAGTGACATCTTGTTTGTCTCAGTGTGTGTGTGTGTGTGTGTGTGTGAGTGCGTGATGTTATTATCGTCGGGCCGGACTGATGATCATATATCATTGCCACGGCAACCAGCACTGATGTGACAGGGCAGGAGATTGAGCCTTTGCTGTTTGCAATTTTTGGATTTTCACCACACAGACAGACACACACACAATCTTTCTTTTGGTTCCTACTACTTTGTTAGACTCAATCTAAAACACACACAAACACACACACAAACACCCATTCATTTAATGACATTGGGCTTTACTAATCAGACTATCAGACTTCATACAGCCAAATCTGTAAAAGTGTGAAATGAACATACTAAAAGAACAGTTTTCACTGACAGTTTTGGGATTCATCAGTGTCATCAGATCATGTAAGTCTCAGCATAACATTTTTAACAAGAATGAATTGTATTGAAAGATGTTGCACATAAAAACAGCTTTATCCGTTTCACATATGAAAATGTGCATGATTCACAATGTAAGGTTGTCCTATCTTCTAAGAAAAAAAAATGGTCACTAATGCCACAGATCCTTGGAAGAACAAGGAAAATACAGTATATGGCCAAAAGTATGTGGACACCAGACCATCGCACCCATAGATGGGTTTTCCCCAAACAGTTCCCACAAAGTTTAAAGCACACATTTTTCTAGAATAGCTTTGTAGCAATACAATTTCCCTTCACTGGAACTAAGGGGCCCAAATCTGTTCCACCATGACAATGCCCCTGTGCACAAAGCGAGGTCCATTAAGACATACTTGCCAAGGTTGGAGTAGATGAACTCGAGTGACCTCAACCCCACTGAACACCTTTAGGATGGATCAGACGCTGGCTGCACCCCAGGCCTCCTCGCCTAACATCAGTGCCTGACCTCACTAATGTTCTTGTGGTTGAATGGGCAAATCCCCACATACTTTTGGCCATATAGTGTTTGTTGACAGTGATATTTTTAATTGAGTAATTTTTAATTGAAAACCATGTCACTGTGGTGTGTTTTTAAATGGTCAGTCTGTTTTTTAATGTTTAATTTTAAAAAATGATGCAGGAAGACATTTCCGGGCCTAGTGTGCAAGTTGTTATAAAGTGTTACATGTTTGTTACAAATTTTCACTGTACATAATTTTCATGCCAATTATGCAGCTTTTTTGGTCATCTCATTATCGGATCAGTTTCTTTTCTTTCCTCCTGACTTTCTATCTTACCTGTCCATCTGTTACTGATCTGCCTGTTACTCCTGTTACTTCTGCTTCAGGCTTTAACATGAGCAGACATTTACATTGGTTTCTCTTTTTAGAGAAGCATAAGTTGATACATTTTTAATGCTTTCAAAAGCATTACTTCTACCTTGGAGCGAACCAGAGAAATATGATTTTGATGCTTCGGTGCAGGTTAGAAGAGAAGCACAGGAGGTTTTTTTTTTCATCTTTTATTGAGTTTTTATGCTCTAGGAAGGAGGAAGACAGGGTTCCAGGAGTAAGAAACTGTTCTATTTTGTAAGTATGTAAGTAAGTCTTTATTCACTGAGTTATTTTGCATTGGGTGAACTTTCACTCTGTTATAGTATTAGGAGTGTTTAAAGTGGGATTACATTCACAGATGTAAGAGATGCAGATTAATTCTTGGCATTGACATGCTTAGTGTTCTTGTTGCCTAAATTACCTAATAAGCCTAATTCTTTGATTTTCTCAGATGAATGCAAACTATAACAAGTTTCTATATTTTTCTATTTCTGGCAGTGACACATGCTGGCTTGTAAATTTTGGTGAGAGAGTTCATCTGTAATGAACGAGACTCAGGGATGTTGTGAGAATCCATTCGCAGGAGGCTTATTAGAAACCAGATCCACAATCCAATATCCGCAATCAAAAGACAGGCCAAGGTCAAACACAAAGATCACAGTATTTCCAAAACCAAATGGCAGATTCAAAGAGTAAACAGGTGAACAGGCAGATGTCAGGCACAGTACTATACACAATTTCCAAGATAAAGGGCAATATGTAAGATGGGAGAACAAAGAAACATATGGTCATATACAGAAATCAGAATACAAACAATGGCTCAGATGATTGGCAAGGCTTCGTGTTGTGTGACTATGAACATGTGCTATACTGTATATAGTTCATGACCCAGAGGTGTGTGTGACCAACAAGTAAGAGTCTCTAGATTTTGGGGGAGGGTGCCCTCTGGTGGTGAGGAGGTGAACTGTCCTGGCCAGGTATGACATGATCTTTTTGAAAAAAAATTTGCAGCCCCTACTGTGATAAACAGAATTTAAAGTGCATATAGGGTTATAGCTATTTTGTGGTGTTTGAAACAGCAAGGCCAATCCTTTTGTTTTTGCTATACACTGAAGACATTTGGGTTTGAGATCAAAAAATGAATATGAGATGATTGAATTTCAGCTTTCATTTCCTGATATTTACATCTAGATGTGTTAAACAACTTAGAACATGCCACCTTTTGTTTGAACCCACCCATTTTTCAAGTGATCAAAAATATTTTAACATGTGACTGATAGGTGTTTCTTGTTGCCCTGATTGTTTAAACAATTAATAGCTCTGAATGTCTGCTCTTGGGTTGAGCTCTGGGTTTTGCCTGTGAAGACTGCATTTATTGTTAAAAAGGATAAGCCAACATGAAGACCAGAGAGCTGTCTATGGGAGAAAAGCAAGCCATTCTGAAGCTGAGAAAAGAGGGAAAATCAATCAGATCCATTGCACAAGCACTGGGCATAGCCAATACAATTTGGAATGTCCAAAAAAGAAAGAAACCACTGGTGTACTAACAATGAGACATCAAACAGGCCTGCCAACGAAAACAACATCAGTTGATGAAAGAAACATTGTGGGAGCTGTGAAGAAAAACCCAAAATCAAAGCCATCACTCACATCACCACATCACCAACTACCTCCACAGGGCAGGGGTGCAGGTATCACAATCCACTGGTCGATGAGGACTTTGAGAGCAGAAATATAGAGGCCATACCACAAGATGCAAACCACTCATCAGCAGTAAGAATCAGATTGAGGCCAGATTGGAATTTGCAAAGAAATACAGAGATACAAAAGTTCTGGAACCAAGATTAACCTCTACCAAAGTGATGGAAAGGCCAAAGTGTGGAGAAAGAAAGGATCTGCTCACGATCCAAAACATACAAGCTCATTGGTCAAGCACGGTGGAGGTAGTGTCATGGCTTGGGCTTGCATGGCTGCTTCTGGAACAGGCTCACTAATCTTTATTGATGATATAACTCATGATAGTAGCAGCAGAATGAATTCAGAAGTCTACAGAAACATTCTGTCTGCCAATTTACAGAGAAATGCATCCAATCTAATTGGGTGGAATTTCATCATGCAGCAAGACAATGACCCAAAACACACTGCCAACACAGCAAAGGACTTCATCAAGGGAAAAAGTGGAAGGTTTCAGACTGGCCAAGTTAATCACCAGACCTTAACCCAATTGAGCATGCAGTTCACCTCCTGAAGAGACTGGTAAAAGCCTGGAAAAGCATCACAAAAGAAGAATGCACAGTTTGGTGATGTCAGTGGGTCTCCAGCTTGATGCAATTATTGCAAGCAAAGGATATGCAACCAAAGATTATGTTTTATTTACTTTAAGACTGTTCCAATACGTTTGCTCACATAAAATTTGGGTGGTCTGCCAACAAGGGTGCCATGTTCTAAGTTGTTCAACACATCTAGATGTAAAAATCAGGAAATGAAACCTGATATTCTGATCTATTGTCTCATGTTCATCTTTTGATCTCAAGCACAAATGTGCTCAGTATATAGCAAAAACAATAGAACTGGCCGTGCTATTCTAATACTTTCAGAGGAGACTGTATTTATATAATTTTAATTGAATTAAAGTTTAAAGATGAGAAAAAACAAGAGATGAATAGAGCAGTAAAAGTGTTTCTAAAATAATATACAGTGTAAGTTGAGAGTGATGTGTTTTTCTCCTTACTAATGAAGCAGCAGTGAGCATTGGAGCAGCTACTTAAGCAATGTAATAGTAATGTTATGTCCCTGTTATGTTGCTCATATGTTTATCCCCTCTGGAAATGAGGAAATGAAGTTATTCATTTCGATGTCACAGATCAGCTAAACAAAACAATTAGCTAATTTTCTCATGTCTCCAATGAGCACTATAGACTCATTCATCTTCAGAAAACACTGATAAGGTCCCCCCTCCCAAGAATGCATGCTGATGGGCCATTACCATAGGAAATGTGTAACAGGAATGATTATAATAACTTAATTTACATAACACTCTTCATACATTTGAAATGCAGCAAGTGCCTTATAGTATATGCAAAATTCAGGGTTAGCCTTGATTTGTGGACAAATAAAACTGCTGTACAAATGCTGACAAGGCAGCGGGATTAGGGAATAAGGAAGTATGATTCTAAAATGAGGCATTTATTTATTCTAAGTAATCATTCGATTTGGTTGGACAGGGAAAAATGTTCATGGTGCTCTGTGGGTTTAACGAGTTGTATAGAAAGTTGAGAGAAGCTGTCCGTGCTTCTGAAATTCTGCGTCTAATCTCATTGAATGTCCCCAATCTCAGTGTCTAAAAGACTAATCAGAAGTGAAGGCAAGCAGAAGCCAATTAAAATTATGCAAATTGCATCATGGCTGACTGCGGACGACTTGCTTTCACTTCTTATCGCCAAAGTCAGCATTTTGGAGAGTGTACATGCTGCTCAGTGAGAATTTAAGCCATCCATTCTGCTCACAGAACTGTCATGATACCATTTATTTCATTCAAATGGTAACACAAATGGTACACTCCTAACAGACAGTGTTAATTGCTGTCATTCCAGGAAATCGAGCCGGGCTTTCAGCTTCATCCGGAACCCTGCCTCGCTTCCTTCAGGAGCCTGATGACGCTTACATCGTCAAAAGCAATCCAATCAAGCTTCGGTGCCGAGCTAGACCTGCGCTGCAGATCTTCTTCAAGTGCAATGGGGAGTGGGTTCACCAGAACCAACACACATCCCTGGAACACATCGATCTGGGAACAGGTAAAAACACACACACACACACACAAATCAATAGATAGATATTCATATACAGTAGCGTAGAAATGTTTGAGTCTGCTACCAAGAATAATTATTAATAATTATTTCATCTGTTAACAAACACTAACACTAGTTTAAATTTAAAACAAATTTTTCAACCAAGATTTTGTAATATCAGGCCAAAAAGTGTTTTTATTTACTTAAAACAATTGTGATGTAGTAAAAAGAGCAGTAATAGTATTCTATCGATAGATATATTTAATAGATGTATTTAATAATACATATATAATAGATATATTGCAATCTACAGATAGATTGCTGATAACTATGGAGATACAGGAGGTGAAGTAAGAACACAAGCAACAGTTAGAACTCGATGAAGAAGAACTGCTCCTTTTATTTCATGTTTACAAAGAGAAATAAGACGCAGGTGGTACGTGAGACCATTCAATAAATTGAGGGTTGAGGAGGGTTGAGAAGGTTAGCATGCTAGTAAAACCTATATGAGATGTTGACAGTGAATTTAAAACCATTTGTATGTATTTGTAATCCCTCTGATCAAGAGTTTGTACCAGTTCTTGACAGCAGATGCTCAAAATCACCCGTCCTGGAATCAGTCAGGTTGGAAACGCCTTGTTTGAAATTACTAATCACAGGCTTCTTTGTGTAGCATGTTTGTGCATGAAGTTTGCCCAGCTCCATGGGCCCAATGTGGCGAGCGAGGCCTTCATTTTCTCTGCATTTACATTATATTGTTCATGGAAGAAAGCTGAACATCATCTCCCAATGAGGCCTTTAGTTAATGACACTTTGTACTAGGAATGTACGTTACCATTTAAATGTATTACATGGCATCATACTTTGACAAAAGTAATTACCTTCCATGTAAACATATTCAATTATTTTCATTATATAAAAATTATTTTATTATATTCGATTTCAGATTCATTCCAAACAGCTAAAACATTGATTTGTTTCAGTTTTAAGTGACACACTCTTAAATATTAGCAATTGTATAAACTGTTGTATTACTTTTGGATAACTATGAGTTAACTCTTGAATAATATCACTGGTGTAAAATGGTGTGTTACTTTTTGATAGCTATGAGTTTGAAGGCCATGAAAGCAATGGTGATGCAATCGTGAGAAATGTTATTCCTTTTACCTTCAATGTGCCAGACACCAATTGTTATTTTCAATTCACAACCCCTGAAAACAGCCCGCGGCTCTTCACTTCACACACTGGGTCCTTTTTTTTCCCTTTTATGAGGTTTATTTTATTTATTTCTTTACACTCACACTGTTTTGAATGAAAGAAACAGGGGGACAAAGCTGATATTTGAAGCTATTCAGCTACTGGGAATGGTATAATAGTGGACTGTGGTTTGTGATGATAGACGATGATAGCTTGTCCAAGAATGATGGTTATTTAAATTCAAAATGCAAAAACTCACAGTTACAGAAACGGCAATCTGAAAAGTTTTCAGCCCATCATGTGGTCCCATTATAAGTGTGTCTTTCTTTGAGTAGGGTTTTTGGAAAAGGAAAAAAAAAATTATACATTTAAGCCAGTTAACACTTATTATCCAAGAATACTTTATTAAAACAGACAAATCCACTGGCAAACATTTTATTAGCTAAGAAATCTTTGTATGAATTTGAAATGTGTTTATCCTGTACACACAATTTTCATTTATTTAAAAAAAATGGAAAAAGGAAAAAATATACTTCAGTTGGACTTACCTAAATATGCAGGTGGACTTACCACCACCCTAATAAAACTATTACCTTTAAGCATTATGCCGTGTGACCCAAAGATTGTGATTAGCCACTATTTGGTTCTCAGACAAATTTTAATTGGGCATTATGGCAAATTCATCTCTGTTGCATTCAGTGTTATCTTAGCAATATTGAAAATTTTCTAATACCTTCTTTCGACATCCACATTTTCCCATTCACTCATGTTTGTAGCCGATAAACCTTAGCTCTTTTCCTCTGTGTGTGTGTGTGTGTGTGTTTGTAAGGTAAGCTAATCGACTGCAAATCTGCAACGTGCCATTGATTTATTCTGAGGTCCCACAGTGCAGGACAGATATACACCGATAGCATCTCCCCGCCAGACAGGGCGATAAATCAAGCTCAGATAGCGGGACTGCCGTTGTCCTTGGGCTGCATGCACACGCTGTGCTTGATGATTTGCTCTGCTGTACTGTCATTATTTTTAAATTCTGACAATCTGATAATAGTGGTCAACATTATAGTGATGTATAGCAGGCTGTCCTGTAGCACTCAGTGCCTAAACAAGATATGGTAACACATACAGAAGTTGCAGCTTAAATGTGTGAGTTTAATTGTAGCAAGGAACAAGCATGGTGTTTTAGTCTTTTATTTAAAATATACTTACAATTTTTTTGAGAAGGTTGTAAATACCCAAATACATAAATAAATACATTCATATACTTAATTATACTAAAGATATATAAACGTAAAATTTGTGTATTTATAAATACAATATATAAATTATATAAATAACATTTTTAAAAAGTTAGATAATTGTTCAATTCCATGTCTTGTATGTTTTGGTATTAAACCCAATTAATATAGTAATGCACTTAAGCTCAGTTAAGCAAAATTTACTTTTATCACTCAGCATTTTACTGTGGTATATTTTTTAAAAGTGAATTTTATAACACTTCATATAAATTATACATATGTTATAAATACGTAGATATAAATTATACATATGTTTTGAAAATGCTCCTAGGATATATATTAAAACAATATTTAATTTTTAAAAAACTTTAAGGATTTACCCACTCAAATACTGACTTGATGAATGACAGGGAAGCAAATCTCGGAAATAATTCATTAATTCAAGGGGCGCAGATCAGGGTAGGCAAAAAACCAATATGCACTGAGAAACATATAATATAAACCTCGGTAAATATCCGTTTGATAATTATGAGGTCATTTTTTTTATATGTGTGGAAATTTAATACTTTTCAGTGGTTTGCCAGTGTGAAGCCCATCTGCACTAACTGATACTGATTCATTCACCTTCAGTTAAAAAGAGTGCAACATTCATGAAAAAAACATGACATGTCTTTTAATACATGCAAAATGACGCTTTCTCTTTGGGAATTTAGTTCCTTTAGAAGTGGACGTGGAAGGTGAATGAAAGAAAAAAATTAAAACAATACAATGTTTTAACAAACAAATTAAATGTTTAAAGAATTCCTTATATAATATTTTGGTATTCAAAATAAATTACAAGAATAAATATAGGTACGCTATCATTTTAATAACAATATATTTGCTCTGTATTTTATACACAATATATTTTTAATATACTTAAAGTTTAATTGTAATGCTGTTGTAATACTTCTAAAAGTATTCTATATGTGCATTATGGATTCAAATACGTATGCCATGATATATTTAAAGTCTACCTGATTGTATTTAAAATACTTTAATTTTAAGTTCAAGGTCACGTACAAAGTTAAAGTTAGGGTTTAATACTATTTTTGTATAATTAAAAGTTTCAGTCATTATCAAACATCAATCATTACCATGAGTACATGTACAATAAAGTGTGCCTTATCAGAATCGCATTTAGTGTGTAGTGAACTTTCTTTTCACCAAAGCTGACTTTGTTTTAATAGCTGCCAAATATATGCAGAGCTGTATAACAATTAGTTACCTAGTGTAGCTGACTAACCATTCTGCTACACAATGCTGACTAACTCTTCTGCTTAGCATTGTTGACTAACTGTTCTGCTACACATTGCTGACTAGCTGTTCCACGTAGCATCGTTGAATAACAGTTCTGTTACAAATTGCTGACTAACTGTTCCGCTTAGCATTGTTGAGTAACAGTTCTGCTACACATTGCTGACTAGCTGTTCCACGTAGCATTGTTGACTAACAGTTCTGCTACACATTGCTAATGGTTCCGCTTAGCATTGTTGACAAACACCTCTTACACATTGCTAATGGTTCCGCTTAGCATTGTTGACAAACACCTCTTACACATTGCTGACTAAATGTTTCGCTTAGCATTGTTGAGTAACAGTTCTGTTACACATTGCTCAGTGACTGCTGTGCTTAGCATTGTTGACTATCAGTTCTGCTAAACATTGTTGAGTGACTGTTCTGCTTAGCATTGTTGACTAACCATTCTTCTTAGCATTTCTATCTAATAGTTCTTCTTAACATTGCTGTTCCACTTAGCATTGTTGACTAGCTGTACTGCTTAGCATTGTTAACTAGCTTCACTGCTTAGCATGTGTTCTGCTTGACTTTGTTGACTAACTGTTCTGCTTAGCATTACTGACAAAAAGTTCTGCTTAGCATTGCTGACTACAGAAAAACTACCTAAGAAAAATGATAAGCAAAGTTGTATAGCGAAGCTTGCTTTCATAGCTAGATAGCAAAGTTGTCTAAAAGCTTAAAGGCTAACCTGATATCTTCAGAAAAAAGGAAAAAATAGCATTTTATTTATAACATTTTGATTAGCATTCATAACAGAGGTGTAAAAATATATTACCATGGGTTAAATTAGCAAATTTACCATATTTAAGTAACAAAGCTGATATATTTACTTATTAAAAGTACAATAAAAATATACAATACTCTGTCTACCAGGTTGAAACCTTACTACCTAAGTCAAACTGCTTTTCAAAATGGGTTCTATAAAAGCAGTCACTTCCTGCTTTCCACAACAACTTAAACGCCCATATTATTTTTAGAGCTGTAGATGAAACAATGTTTGTGAAAAAAAAGAGCATGAACTGATGGCGCTGTTTCCAGGAACAAAAGCGATTCGAACACTTTGGGAGGATTAAGGATTCATGCTATAAAATATGTATAAGGTCTCTTCTGACAGGTGAGTCGAAGACAGGAAGGCATTGTCTGGGTTCATAAAACGGTCAGGTATTTATATTTAATTTCAAATCCATTATGGCTTTTGCCAAAAAAAAACATGGCAAGTGAGGCATTTTTAAAAACATCTTTAGTTTTGAAGTTTAGAAAGTTACAGAAAAGACAAATAAACTGATATGAACCGGTTGATATGACAAATATGATTCATAAGTTAATGTTTAGTTAGAGAAAAAAGGTCATGAAGAACATTTAATTCCCCTGCTGTGTATAGGGACAGAGCAAGCGTCAATCAAGCTGACACAGAAGTGTGTGTGTGTGTGTGTGTGTGTATGTGTGTTTATATCTTGATGGGAATCAAATGTCCCCACAAGGATAGAAATATCTGACAGTTACAGTTTTGACCTTTTGGGGACATCTGGCTAGTCCCCACAAGGAAAACTTTTTTTTTTTTTTAAACAAAAACTTTAGCCAAAAGGCTTCCTTTAGGTTACTGAAGTTAAGGTTAGGGTTATTTTAGGTCTAGCATAGCATTAATTATAGCTGTGTTAATAATTATGTCAATTGAAGGTCCTCACAAGGGTAGTAAGACAGACATTTGTGTGTGTATGTGTGTATCTTGAGGAATTGTTGAACTTTTGATTCCCCTGCTAGCAAGAAAGACAGAGTGGACAAGAGATTTAAAGAGTTAGTGAAAAGAGGAATAAGCTTTAAAGTGAGATTTAAAGTGGATGAGGAAGGATTGAGGGATGAAAGAAGACAGATAGGACTTGAGGACTTGTGTACTTGCCGAGTAATAGCTGAGTAGAGAAAAGGAAAGGAGAGAGAGAGAGAGAGAGAGAGAGAGAGAGAGAGAGAGACTGTCTAAGGGACTAACATTTCCCTTAAGTACCATGCTGTGTGTCTGCGTGTTTGTATGTGTACATTCCAATCCGCCTGATGAATCAAGCTTGGTAATCCCTTTAAGTAAAGCTGCACATCCCTAAACAACACACACACACACACACACACACAAAAACATACATAAATTGTGTGCCAAATGGGTCTACAGACCTATAAATCCTCTTATCAGTTGAAATCTCTCTGCAGACCAGCATGATTTGTCATAGCTAATGCACAAACACAGACACACAAATGCAAGAAAGAGAGATTTTTATCAGATCTATCATATATTAAGGTGACTTGTACCTTGTCATTTAACATTTGCCTTTTTATTAAAATTAGATTTAATGGCGTGACCATACAAAGATACAGTATTGCTAATGCCCTTAAAATCGACATCATCGAAGTAGACAGACTTAGAAAGGAACACTAAAAGAGGGAGATAGATGTGTCCTTGTATCTCGCTTGAGGCGCTCTAAATAACAGAGTGAAAGAAGACAGGACTAGACAGGTGACTTCATTGCACCCAAAAGTCAAGCTCATGGAATTGGGGGACTTTATGGGAAAATGACTTCACTGACCAAACTGTTCAGGTCTAGTTGACTAAAATCAACTAATCTACTAAAAAATCTAGACAAAACTAACTATAACCAAGGAAGTAAAATATGACTCAAACTATTACGTACACTATATGACCAAACGTATATGGACACCTTAACCAGAACACCCATATGTGTTTCTTACCCAAACTGTTGGTACAAACTTGGAAGCACACAATTGTCTAGAATAATAATATGTTATAATTAAACATGTTAATGTTTAACAGGAATTCCTATTATTCTGATCATTTAAAGCTACTCAAAGAAATTATCAGCCAATCTTTGTTTAGTTTTTTCCATGTAGCATTGAGCGCAGCATTTGCCAGAAATACAGTATACAGCTCTTTTCCTCTCATCTGTTTAATATCTAGAGTAATGCATTATGGTCATAAATGACATTGTATTACACCATGGCTAGTTATTCACAGCTTTTGCCAAATCAGTAGTACTGGCACTGATGGGCAGACTCTGAGCCAAGGCATATTTATATCCAATTAGTCATGCTTTAGTTTTGCTTCATCTGCATTTGGGCCACAGGGACACCGTCTCTTTTTACACATTCTGAAATGATGATTTATATTGTTTGTTCAGAGTCACTCCAGCTCCACTGTTCTTTATCAGTGCAGCCAAATTTCCCCAACACTGAATGTTTGATTTGCATTTGATTTAAAGCTGGGACATGATGAAAAATTCACGGTATTATAACCATATGACCCAATAAAAAGACTGGTAGTAAGCAGTGTCTCATAACAACACAGTAGCATTTTCCATTAAATAAGTGTAGGTGTGCAGTGATGTTCATTTTAGGGTGGAAGTTCGCAAGGGATTTGATTAGTCCTTTTGGGTGTTGGGGGCAGTAGTGTGTTGAGTAGTCTGACTGCCTCAGGGAAGAAGCTCATGCGAAGTCTGGTGGTGATGACAGATGACAGGAGGGTTCATGACAGAGGTATGCTGGAGGCCTTGCAGATGCAGTGTTTGTGGTCGGAGGAGTCGCTGCTGGGTAGAGAGACCCCAATGATCAACTCAGCTGTCCTTACGATCTGAGGCAGTGTAGTTCCCATACCAGACCATGCGACAAGTGGTCAGGACTATCTCTATGCTCCCCCTGTAAAAAGTGGTAATAATGGAAGGGAGGCGGTTTGCTCTCCTCAAGAAGTGAAGGCACTGCTGGGATTTCTTGACTAGGCAGGTGCTGAGGGTCCAGGTGAGGTCCTCTATGCTGTGCACACCAAGGACCTTTTCACTCTACCCACAATGGCGCCATTGATGCCATGACCAGTTACCAGGACTACATCTCCTGAAGTCAACAATCATCAACACTGAGAGATAGACTATTGTCTCTGCACCAGTCTGTGAGCTGCTCCACCTCTTCCCTGTATGCTGACTTTTTATTGTTGCTGTAGATGCCCACTACCATATTGTCATCAGCAACAACAATGACTCGTTGATGACTGTAGTGTCATCAGCAAACTTGTGGTTTGAGCACAATCATCAAACCACAGTATCATAAACAGTAAACCTTATTACTTTTAATAAAACAGTCAGTATCGTAAACAGCAGTGGACTGAGCACACAGCCCTGGGGAGTGCCATTTTTTGGGGTGCTACTGGAGGTGGTGTTGCTGATCCTGATGGACTCGGGTCTCCCAGTCAGAAAGTCCAGGATCCAGTTGCAGAGGAATGTGTTCAAACTCAGCAGGCTACTCAGCAGCTATTTCTATAACTCACAGTGGGATGATTGAATTGACTGCTGAACTAAACTCTATGAAAAGCATTCTCACACATAATTGTAGTTTTTGTCCAGGACAGGTATAGCAGAGGATATGGTGTCTGCTGTTGGCCGGGTAGGTGGACTGAAATGGATTCAGTGAGGTGGGAAGACTGCTCTTTATGTGTTTCTTGACTAGTCACTCAGAGCACTTCATGATGATTGGTGTGAGTGCTAGGAGCTGGTAGTCATTGAGGCAGGACACAGATTATTTCTTTGGCACAGGGATGATAGTAGTCATCTTGAAGTACACCGGGACAGCTGCCTGGCTTAGTAAGATATTGTTAGATACAGTGGATATAAAAAGTCTACACACCCCTGTTAAAATGCCAGGTTTCTGGTGATGTAAAAAAAATGAGACCAAGATAAATCATTTCAGAACTTTTTCCACCTTTAATGTGACCTATAACCTGTACAACTCATCTGAAAAACAAACTGAAATCTTTTAGGTTGGGCGAGTAAAAATAAAAAAACAAAAAAAACAAAATAATGTGGTTGCATAAGTGTGCACACCCTCTTATAACTGGGGATGTGGCTGTGTTCAGAATTAAGCAATCACATTCAAACTCATGTTAAATAGGAGTCAGTACACACCTGCCATCATTTAAAGTGCCTCTGATTAACCCCAAATAAAGTTCAGCTGTTCTAGTAGGCTTTTCCTGACATTTTCTTA
>CM040468.1:18686074-18713067 GCA_022758105.1 Pangasianodon gigas | reverse complement strand
CAAGGTTGAACTTTTTGGCCATAATTCCAAAAGGTATGTTTGGCGCAAAAAGAACACTGCACATCACCAGAAGAACACCATACCCACAGTGAAGCATGGTGGTGGCAGCATCATGCTTTGGGGCTGTTTTTCTTCAGCTGGAACTGGGGCCTTAGTCAAGGTGGAGGAAATTATGAACAGTTCCAAATACCAGTCAATACTGGCACAAAACCTTCAGGCTTCTGCTAGAAAGCTGAAGATGAAGAAGAACTTCATCTTTCAGCACGACAACGACCCAAAGCATACATCCAAATCAACAAAAGAATGGCTTCACCAGAAGATTAAAGTTTTGGAATTGCCCAGCCAGAGCCCAGACCTGAATCCGATTGAAAATCTGTGGGGTGATCTGAAGAGGGCCATGCACAGGAGATGCCCTCGCAATCTGACAGATTTGGAGCATTTTTGCAATGAAGAGTGGGCGAATATTGCCAAGTCAAGATGTGCCATGCTGATAGACTCATACCCAAAAAGACTGAGTGCTGTAAGAAAATCAAAAGGTGCTTCAACAAAGTATTAGTTTAAGGGTGTGCACACTTATGCAACCACATTATTTTGTTTTTTTATTTTTACTCGCCCAACCTAAAAGATTTCAGTTTGTTTTTCAGATGAGTTGTACAGGTTATAGGTCACATTAAAGGTGGAAAAAGTTCTGAAATGATTTATCTTGGTCTCATTTTTTTTTACATCACAGAAGCCTGGCATTTTAACAGGGGTGTGTAGACTTTTTATATCCACTGTATCTTTTAGAACATCTGCAAACCGATCAGCATAACCTAGCCATATAACACTATAGCAGTAGTTCAACAGTTAAACTGTGTGATTAGCTATTTTTCAAAGTAGACTTATTAAGAGTATTGTATTTAGACTTCATTATCAATTTAAAATTACAGTTTAAGTCTTTATTCTTAAATTGTAAATACTATGTTCAAATAATGTTATTAATCATAGTGTATTTCAAGTAATGCAGTGTACCCGGAGATAATGGGAAATACTGTTATGTGACATTATCTACATCAATATACTAAAGTTATAACCATTTCAGATATACCTTATCATGGTATACCACCTAATTTGAAGAACTCTACTTACAAAGTTTGTAACACTACATCGCTGGGTCATAAAATGTACATTAAACTTTGTAACTTTACAATGAAGTCTATAATGTAAGACAAAGTGTCTTCTAACAATGATATAACTTATTGGGGGGGGCCAGTGTTGAGGTGGGTGACTGATAACTGACGATAATGTATGAAAAAAAAAACCTAGTTAATTGGCAAACAATTAAAGTGTCATACCAACTTTGACCACATGGGCCCCCTGTTTTTTTTCATCTGTGATCAAAAATGCATGGTAATACTTAATATACAGTATGCACAGTTTTAAGATTTGTATCTATACTGGCTATTTAAAATAAATTAATAAATTTCAATTCTTCATATACATAGCTACAGTCGTTCAGCTCTGATATCTGAGCTGAAATCTGATATCTGATATCTGATATTCAGCTCTGATATATAAATAGCTACAGTCTTTCAGCTCCGATATTGAGTACAGAAAGCAGTTCTTTTGCCATGTTTGCGAATATGTTCATGTTCTTGACAATAAAAAGGCTCTCAGCTGTTGCACTGATTAATACCAGGTGTGTCTGCAATGGGGACTTATTCCACTTTGGCTGCATTTGGTTAAGCTTTGTGCCGGGCTGCTTGCCAATATGGATGGATAGAAAGCGTTTTTTTTCCCCTCTTTTTTTCTCAAGGCTTCTATACTGATACTATAGTGTTCATACTGTCGATTTTTTTTTTTTTTTACTTTATTCTCGACAGGATTATTTTCAGAGTATGTATCCCACCTCAAGCTTGAAAGAAAGGTGAGATATACAGTATAAGAAGTGAAATGGATAATCAGTGCATAACAGGCTCACAAGAGACAGTAACACAATGAATATCACATTGTATCCTGTGCAATTTTAAGACACTTTGATCACTGTCTCGTAAATATACTCTTAACTAACAGACAGATATGAAAACTTGGCAAAGCACCAATTAAAGACATGCCTGAAATATACTAATTAGGATGTCTTTGAGTTTTCAGGCACCATTCATACATTCATGGTCAGTAACCACTTTATCCTGATTTGGGTCACAGTGGATCCGTAGCCTATCCCAGGAGCACTGGGCACAAGGCAGAAAAATGTCCCCCTGGGTGGGACACCAATCCGTCACAGGGCACTATGCGCACACGAATTCATACACTCATTCACACTTACTACACTACTATATACCCGACAGCATGGAGAAGACAAAACTTACATTACAATCAGCACTTACAGTGGCTTGCATAAATATTCACCAAGTAAGGCCAAGGAACTATCAAAACATGTCTGGGACAAAATTCTGGAAAAGTATCTATCAGGCATTGGTTATAAAAAAAATATCCACATTCTTTACAATGTAATTTTACTCCACAAGACCTCTGAAGGTGTGCTGTGGTATCTGGCACCAAGAGTTTAGCAGCAGATCCTTTAAGTCCTGTAAGTTGCAAAGTGGGGCCTCAATGGATCAGACTTGTTTGTCCAGCACATCCAACAGATGCTCGATCAAATTGATATCTGGGGAATTTGAAGGCCATGTCAACACCTTGAACTCTTTGTCATGTCCCTCAAACCATTTCTGAACAATATTTTGCAGTGTGGCAGGGCGCATTATCCTGCTGAAAGAGACCACTGCCTTTAGGAAATACTGTTACCATGAAGGGGTGTACTTGGTCTGCAACAATGTTTTGGTAGGTGGTACATGTCAAAGTAACCTCCACATGAATGCCAGGACCCAAGGTTTCCCAGCAGAACATTGCTCAGAGTACCACACTGTCTCCGTCGGCTTCCCTCCTTCCCATAGTGCATCCTGGTGCCATCTCTTCTCCAGGTAAGCGACGAACTCGCACCCGGTCGTCCACATGATATAAAAGAAAACCTGATTCATCAGACCAGGCCACCTTCTTCCATTGCTCCATTATCCAGTTCTGATGCTCACCTGCCCATTGTAGAAAACGCGGTTTTGTAGGCGGTGGACAGGGGTCAGCATGGGCACTCTGACCGGTCTGTGGCTATGCAGCCCCATACGCAGTAAACTGCGCTGCACTGTGTGTTCTGACACCTTTCTATCATAGCCAGCATTAACTTTTTCAGCAATTTGTGCTACAATAGCTCTTCTGTGGGATTGGACAAGACGGGCTAGCATTCGCTACCCACGCGCATCAGTGAGCCTTGGCCGCCCATGACCCTGTCCTTCCTTGGACCACTTTTGGTAGGGGCCGCTGCATACCGGGAACACCCCACAAGAGCTGCCATTTTGGAGATGCTCTGACCCAGTCGTCTATCCATCACAAAGTCACTCAGATCCTCACGCTTGCCCATTTTACCTGCTTCCAACACATCAGCTTTGAGAACTGACTGTTCATTTGCTGCCTAATATATCCCACTGTAAGGTATATATATATATATCCAGATTATATTAAACTCAGCTAGCGTTTTGAGTGTGTCTGTTATCTGTAAGCTCTCTCTCTCTCTTTCTTTATCTGTCATTCTCTCTCTGTGGAGTTGGCACAGGCTGAGAGGAAATCAGTCAGATTTAAAGGATTATAGATGCTCTGAGTCCCAACCTGACTGAATTTCCCATTTATTTAGTACTCCTCTTTTCATTTCCAATCCCCCTGTTATGCTCTCTCTTTCTCTCTCTCTCTCTCTCGCTCTCTCTCTCGCTTTTTTTCTTGCTTTATCCTACTGAAAACAGGCTTTTTTTCATGTGTTTTTATACTAGCCCTTCCTTTCCTACTCTATACTGCTAAATTGCTGAATAAAGTAAATACAGATTAGGATGTGGACTGGATTGATTAATGACCATTTGACTGGAAACATGTATTATTAACATCCAAAGTATTTAACATCATATACACTAGTAACAATATGCCAGTATGTGCTACTACAATTGGCAGATAAACGTTTTCTATTTTATACTCCCTTTTTTATACACCTAAACACTGATTAACCTCTAAATACCTAATTACTTTATTACTTTTAATAAATCACGCATCATAAACACTGGACCAGGTTACTGCATGTATGGAGTTTATATGTTCTTTTGTGTGTTTGCATGGGTTTCCTTTGGGTTCTCCAGTTTCAAACCACCTCCCAAAAATATGCAGGCTCCAATGAGTGTGTGAATGTGTGTGATGGATTGGCATCCCAACCAGGGTGTATTCCTGCCTCGCACCCAGTGCTCCTGGAATAGGCTCTGGATCCACCACCAGCAAATAGGATTTTAAAAAATAGGATAAAGAAGTTACTGAAGATAAATGAATAAATGCTAAATAACTGATCATAAATATACATTGACAGCTCAGAACAGAGTGTGTAATAAACCTCACATCCCTTTCTGAATTCCACTATCAGTGTACTAGAGAAAAGTGCCCAAGTGTACTAACATGAATGCTCCAACAGAAATGGACTAGTAGTAGTGTTAAGTGTAAATGCCATGATTTATTTTGCAAATTTGAGCTCACAAGCAGACATGAAAATGTGAAACCTCTTCCAAATGGTTACTTTTTAGTGTGTGCAGTCTAAAGAAGCAGGCCTGCACAGCGTTGATAAAACTACTATAACAAATCGGTGACGGCTGTGCTATGAGCTGTGGCAGTGATACAGTTGTGCCGTGACTTGCATGGAAAAGTTTAAATGTTCAATCCCACCCTGATCCACCAGAAAAATAAGTGCAAATGTCCTGGGAATTATAAGTCATACAGAGGTGAAAAAGATGATGATTGGTGATGATTGACTATGTCAGACAAGTCCAACATTAATGGGAGGCTGTTCTCAGTCAGTTGAAACTGTTGACTTTTATCTTATTCTGCAGTTCACTGAAACACACTGATGGGTGTATTGAATCAAACAAAAAATGTTAGCCTTTATCTTCTATGCTTATGAATACACAGGTTTATAAAACAGATTTACCAGACTTGTTGAATTTTAGCTTCTTTATTGGATTGAAATCTATTCATCAACTTTTCAGTTGTTATTAACTTTTATTTCCTACAACTGTTTACATAAACATTTGCATAACTCGTACTCTAAAATGGTTTAATTTCAGCTTGTACTACATTTAACTGAAACAGACAAGGCTGTTATTTTTGATATCTACTACTTTTTACAACCATAGATAGATAGATAGATAGATAGATACTGGGCAGAATGGTGGGATAGCAGGCATCCTTGCTGCTTTAAGGGTTATATATATATATATACTGTGCAAAATTCTTAGGCAAAGCAAAGATGCCTTCTTCTTCTAAAATAATGAAATCAAACATTTTTGTATACATTGTCTTGAGTAACCGCTTTATCCTGGTCGGGGTTGTGGTGGATCTGGAGTCTGTCCTCGAAACACTGGGCGTTAGGCAGCAAATGAGAACTGAGATGTAATGCCTCTTACTCTAATATATTATTATCTAAATGAGGCAGAAAATGCTGCCCCGTCAACTTCATTTTCCTAAGAAAGACAGTTCTGATATTTAGAAATTTCCACGATATAAATATGGAGTCTGTTGAATGTTGAACATATTGTATAACCAATTACACATATCTACCCATACATATTCTCTCTCTCTCTCTCTCTCTCTCTCTCCTGTACAGGTCTGAAGATTCGTGAAGTGATGATAAATGTCTCTCGGCAGCAGGTGGAAGATTTTCATGGTCCGGAGGATTACTGGTGTTTGTGTGTGGCCTGGAGTCACCTGGGCACGTCCAAGAGCCGCAAAGCCACAGTCCGCATCGCATGTCAGTGCCTCTCCACATCATTTATCTTTATCTGGCTAAACGTTTCATATTTTATATATATATATATATATACATATATATATATATGTGTGTGTGTGTGTGTGTGTGTGTGTGTGTTTCAGACCTAAGGAAGAACTTTGAGCAGGAGCCACAGGGGATAGAGGTGCCGATTAAAGGCATGATCGTCCTCCACTGTCGTCCTCCAGAGGGAGTTCCTCAAGCTGAGGTTAGTTAAACAAACAAGACATACTAACAAAAAATAAATATATAAACCCCCCCACACAAGTTTAATTAATGTTTTATCCAGGGACTAGTTTAGTCCCACTGGTAAAAAGAAAATAATTTGACAGTTTTATCTTACCCATTTTATATTAAATAAGCATGCAGAGTGTTTTTTTTTTTCAAATGTTATGGGGAGCCAATGGTTATTTTGTTTGTTGTTTTCTTTATATGTATATATAAAATCTATTTTCTTACTAAGATCTCTGTTTTTCTAAGTATGACCTCATATTCATTTTCCATTTTTAAAGCTTTGCACTCTTCATAATGGAGCATTGTGGTAGCATGCAATGTCTAGTTTTCCTCTTGTATTTCTGTCTTTTTCTTTATTTTTTTTTTAAATATACAATACATTTCAAATATATGACTTGTATGCTGTAGTCGTCCCAAAATGTAATTTCCGAAAATGCATTTAAATCCACTCCATTTTTAACATTCTTTACCTTATGAAAAGATGAAATGTTTGGTTTTTCCACAATGAGGTTTAGTGGCTAAGAGCTGGTCTGTGTTATCACGATAAGAAATGTGAACTGCCAGCCATTCTGAGAATAATACGCTCTCTCATTTTCTCTTTGTCTTTCTGTCACTCCCTTTTAGGGTTGTAAGGACAGAATGTTTCGCTCCTGTCATGTATCATTGAAAATTACTCTCACTTGCTCTGTTTTTCTCCTTTTTGGCTACATTTAGCTTCTCATTAACTTTTCACTGGTTTGAGTGGAATATGAAGGCATGTGTGTGTGTGTGTGTGTGTGTGTGTGTCATTTGTCACACGTGCTTCTACTTCCCAAACATATCTCCCACCTACACTCTCTCTTACAGATCCCTGGTGTGTGCAGTTTAGTTTAGCAAGGCCATGAGGGGAAAAAAAAATCGAGGCCGCTCTCTCATTTCCCTATTTCAAATTCTCAAATTAATAAAATTGCATGTTTTGGATAATGTGTACTCTCCTCTACAGATAACATGCCCACAATTCAGTCAGTTATTGATCATAAGTCATTTATGGAGTATAATTTAAAGTATACTTTATGTATAATTAAAGCAAACTTTATAGAGATACTGAGAACACTCAGAACACACACCTCCCATGGCATTATTGTGAGCAAGAGAACTCATAAGAGGACATTAAAGGCATATGTGCTTTACCACGTTCACACCAGCCCCAGTAACGGAGCATTTTGTGAGCATTTGGAGGAGAGTACAAAGTGACCTAAACATGGGTTTATTCATGCGAGAACCTAAAATACAAAAATTGAGAGCATGAATAAAGTAAAATGTGCACACGTTGCGATTTCGAGACCTCATGGTTGTTAGATTAAGCTGTGCACATGAAATGAAAAAAAAGAAAAGATTTCTTTTTGTGGCCTCTCCAAGGCTCAATACTCTCTGGCTTTCTGTCTCATTTCTTTCTTTGTCTATGCTCAGGGGACAACTAGTGATTTCTGGCTTTTTGCTATAATAAACAATAAACTGGAATCCATGAACAAAGTTGAAAAAACAGACGCATCAAAAATAGACTTACACAGAAACTGGAAAAAAGGGCTTGGAACTTAATGATACAAGAATGCACGATAAGAAACAAGAGGGTATAAAAAGACAAACTACTCAAAAGTTTAACACAGAACAGGTGAACACATTAGGGTAGTCAACCAATGACAGGACAGGGCAGAGTCAGGAGTAGAACAGAAAAAATGCACATGGCAAAGTAAACAAAAGTGAACTCAAAACGAATGAAAAAGGGCTTGGAACTTAATGATACAAGAATGCACGATAAGAAACAAGAGCGTATAAAAAGACAAACTACTCAAAAGTTTAACACAGAACAGGTGAACACATTAGGGTAGTCAACCAATGACAAGACAGGGCAGAGTCAGGACTAGAACAGAAAAAATGCACATGGCAATGCATGCGGAACATGCGGAAGACAGTAACCGGAGCACAGGATCGAACCAGGGACCCTAGAGCGTAGAGAGTATCCTGGGGTACTGTGGCATAATTTTAAAAAGCAGACATTTTCCTTATGATTATATTTCACATTTAAGTTTTCTGACTTGTTGTGCATGTGTGAGCACTCTAGGACAGAGTTTACATAAATTAGTTCCTAGTTTCAAAAATACCCTGTGTTAGATTTCAAATGCCACACCCCCTGCTGTGCCGTTCCATCCACATCAGTGAACAGCTTTTATTTCTAACTAGCAAATTAGCAATATGCTGGCATTATACCAACAAATTATGCTTTCACTAGCACAAAGATAGAGACCTTTTTTCTTGTTTTCATTTTCAGTTTTCTTTTTGTATTTGATAAAAACCTAAATAAGGTGTGTTGTGTTAGTGTGTTCAGGCCACTGTGGCCTCGGAGGCTGGAATTGGTGTCTCTCTGTCATGGAATTAGGTCCCTGAGAGCGGGCAGTTCTGCTAGCAGTGGGAGATCAGATAGAAAGTGAAAACATCTACTTCACTTCTCACATGAGCAAAGCTGTGGTGAACAGAGAGAGTGGAATATGAAGAAAGTTATGTGTTAAGCGGCAGTACCGTGTCAACGCTGGCAACAATCCAACATTTATTAGGAATAAGAATATTGAGTTGTAAATCCATCATTTATTAGGAACAAGAATAGTGAGAAAGAGCTGGTCTGCTTTAGGAGGTTCTTCAGTTTCATGCAAATGATTTGACCTGGTTGTAAAAGATCATTTGTGAAAATGTGTTCTCTTTTCAACAAGGATTTCTACTTCTTATGACAGTAAGTCTTTGGATGTCACCTTTTATTACAGACAAGGTGATAGCTCATATATTGTGTCTTCTAGAAGCACTGCTTTTAGTTTGGAGATATCAGGCATAAAATCTGCAGCAGCAGGGGAGCTCGGCAACTGAAATGTCTGAATTACAGCAGGGACAGATTCTCAGCTTGGATATGTCTACATCTTGGCACAGCTTAAAAGGTTTTCGAAAATGAGTAAAAGTAGCCTTTTTGATTTCGCCAAATTTCACAGATCATTATACTAAATTACTAAGACGTAAGACTTACAGCATATCATTTATCCAGATTTTTATTTTTTTTTGGAGCATTTAAAGAAAACCTAATCACTGATTGGTCTGTTTGTAGTATGAATGATGTAATTGACAATCCCCCACAGTCATCTTCTTTTCCACTATGCATGTCATTTTCAGTTACTTATCAATAGAAATTAAGGAAGATTCAGGCATAGGAGACATGTATGTGCTTTGAATAATGTTCAGATGAAGTATAAATACCTAAAATAAGAAAGAAAGTACAAATACCCCAGTTGCTAGGAGTTAAATCCTTTAAATGCAAAGTGTACCTCTGCTTTATTCATTCATTCATTTTCAGTAAGCACTTTCGCAAGGCACCATGCACACACACACACACACCCACACACACATTAAAACACTCATTCACACCTAGTGGCAATTTACTCTAGCCAATTCACCTAGCAGAATGTTTTTGGAGATGAGAGGAAACTGGAGAACTCAAAGGAAATCCACATGGACACAGTAGCTCAGGATTAAACTGTGGACCCTGGAGTTGTGAAGTGGCAATGCTACTCTGTTTCATGTTCAATAGGACTATTTCCATTGTTGTACAGTGTTGGGTACCTCAAAGTACCCATAAAAAAATCGAACCATTTAAAAAACATCATTTGAAGTGATAAAAACCCCTATTTTTCCACGAGGGCATCATAATGTGTGCAGTAGATGCCAAGAAAAGCTTCAGAGAAACTCACTAACAACAGCATAGAAAAGTTTCCTCTTCAGTCTTCACTTTATGGAAATCTGACAAATGGGTTCCTTAAACACAAATAGCAGTAGAGGTGGGTGTAAATGTGAACTGCTTTAGCAATATATAGAGCATGAAAATATGTGCACTGTTGCTGCCGAAAAAAAGATCAGTGATGAACTGCAGTGCAAGATGTGGTAGAAAGATAACATTGGTACCTTGCTGGAATATTATTTCAGCTGTAGCAGAATTGTTCTCCTCTGCTATACCTTTGTTTATAACTTATATCCATATAGATATATATTTAATTAACATTTGATAATAGTCAAATGTTGGTAAAAAAAAAAAAATCTTAAATACACCACAGAAAAAGAAAAAATATATATATTTAATGTGTATATGACGTGTATATAATACAAATATTAAAAATTCATATTCAAATACTTTTGTAAAACCATAAAGCACCAAACAAACTTGGGTAGAAACAAGGAATTTACTTTAGCTGTCCAAGCTGAAAGTTATTCCAGTACAAATGAAAATTGTTGTCAGTAGGAATATTGAGCAAAATCATGCTATAATCATGCTATATAGTGCAATTATCTGTTGAGTTTATTAGAAATCAGCCTACTAGAAATGTAAGGTACAGTTTTTACAAGATGCAACTTTTAGCTTTTAGCTTCAAATCAGGATGTCCGGAAAATTTTACCTGCTAAATGCATGCTTGGTCCATATCCTAAGAGTTTGGTGGAAATGCAAAAGAGGACTGCTGAATTTAATTATGCTTAGCACAATATGATGCTGTATGTTCCTATTTGCTGTGGTATCAGAATTGTCTCTATAACTGTCCTAAATATTCCAAGAATAACAAATGCTGCATTTGTGGTCTTCGGGTAGAGTTTTATAAAATGTTTTTACTCAAATCAGACAAGTCGAAAAAGTTAAATGCGTCTTCCACTCATTCTATGTTCTTTCTCTTTTGTCTCTTTCTTTTCTCTACTGCAATAAGTTCCTTTCCCAAGATAAGTAAGAAATACCGCATAACCTGACAAGGGCATGCTGTTAAAGGCAAGTAATGAATGATGGGGTGGTAAGGTGTGATGTAGCCCAACACGAATCATGTCCTAAAGTGTTTTATTTTTCTCATAACACAGCAACTTGGCAATTTTTTTAATTAATCAAAGAATGACACATCATACACTTTATAACACGTTATAAGAGCTATAAACAATTGCTTCTTCACCAGCCTTTTTTTCTGTCCCTTGAAGTTAATTAGACAAAAAAAATAAAGTTACAGCTTTGTTACAAAGTGCTGTTTGTACATGAGAGACTCCTTCTAAGAACAGAAAACATTGCCATGTCAATGATTAAACATATTTTTTAATCTGTGTATATGGAGCATCTGCCATACAAAGCAAAAGCAAAAGCAAAAAAAGAGAAAAAGCAAAAAAAAAAAAAAAAAAGCAAAAAAAAAGTCTGTCTTTCTCTACAAAAGTTAGTGAATGCTGCACTGGGAATCACAGTGTGACACAGTCATCAATAATTTATACTTCAGTGCAAACCCTGGGTAATAAAACCAGACTAGAATAAGCTTTGAGTCTGATCTTTCTGACATTTCCACAGTGGTGGAAAGAGCATAAGGCACAGTGACTTGAGTGAAAGTACTGTTACTGTAGTATCTCACTTGAGTAAAAGAAAAAGTAGTCACTTTTACTCTTGTAAGAGTAAAAATTACTCAGGTAAGAGTAACAAAAACATCTGGTAAAAAAAACTACTTGAGTAATTACTTTACAAATTACTTTTTTACTTGTCTAAAATTGATGCAACTAATGAAAAATGTTCTGAGATCTGAGAAATGGATTTTTGAATGATTATTTTAAGTGCGCTATACTGAAGTGAACATAACCTTGATTATCAACAGTATATAAATAAAGGTAACATTAGCTGGCTAGCTTCTTTAGCCAAATGCTGTTGGGGTTTCAGGCAACAAGGTCTCAGAAAAATTAGTACATAAAGCACTAAAAGACCAGTCAGCTTGCTAGGTTTTATCTAATGCTAATTCATACATGTTCCTAGCTAAGAAGAAGAAGAAGAAGAAAAGTAATTTATATAGTGCCTTTCTCACACCCATGGTCGCTTTACAGTTACAAAAACAAAAACAGAGCCTTCCAAAAGCTGCTAATTTCAATGGTGTAGCTGCTCATAGTCCCACTGAAGGCCTACACAGGTATATCCCACACAGCCTGTACAGCCACAATGCCACTGGGCAATACCGCTCGGAACACCGCACCATGGATACACCGCTGCACAGAGCGCTGAGCAGCCCCAAGACCACTCGGAATGACCATAAAAAACTTTCTGCCATGGATGAGAGCAACAGGCACACCATAGTCCATAGTGATCGGCCAGACACACATCACGCATGGTGGATCAAGGCCTGGGGAAACCTGACACTCAATATTGGGTCTGGAGCTCCGCCACATCCGGCAACCAGCAGACAAAGGGATTAAAACAGCAAAATATTAAAACAGATAAACACCAAACATACAAATGCCAATGCATACAAACACAGAAAAAAAAGAAAGAAAAGAAAAAGCAAATGCTCCGGTACGAAGTGGCAGCCAAAATGAGCACAGCGTACTCTTAGTGTACTGGAAACGGAAAAAGCAGCACTATAGCAGATATATTTAACACAACACGCAAATGTTACAGAACATCCAAGTGACATCTTAAGTGTAATACAGAGCTTTCATACTGTACATCATAAAACATCATAAAATATGGCTAACTAGTCTAGCTCTAGTCTATCAGTTAGCTAATGGCTAACCTGAACATGTTTCTGCAGGTTGGATGTTGAGCTGTGAAGCATTTGAAACTGAAGATACCTGATAAATTGGGTCAGGGATGCTCAAGTGTCTCCACTGTCTCAGATATTGCTGTTGCTGTTTAATTTGGCTCGGGAATGTAGATGTCCAGCAGGAAACTGCCTAATTTTGATTGGGTCTGGAAAATGAATTATTTAAAATTTGCACATACTGTCTTTTAATTGGCTTACAGTCTCCCAGGGTTAAACACATACATTTTTTCCACTGCAAACAGTACTGTATAACAATACCCTAACAGTGAACCATGTACTCAAGTACTATAACAAGAGCACATGTATATTGTAATTTTCCACCCTTGCTTTTTTGAGATGCTTTCCTCATACTTTGATAGTCAGGGTTTTACCTCACTTCAACAACTGCACTGTATGATTTTCTACAGCACTATGAGTTTAACAGCAGGTGTGATGGAAATCTGTGGATACAGCTTCAGATCTCTTTGCAGTGAAAGGATGACGAGGAATGAAGTAATAGCCTGAGGATTCACAGCTGGGATGTGCCATTCACACTTTTTGCTATTCTTAGGTTTGACTAGTTTCCCAGCATACCAGAACTCAGGTCTCTGACTATCCTTGCCAGCTGAAAACAGAAAATTTGGCTAAATGTACCATATGTCATGTTGGAAATAGTGCCAAAATGACTGCTGGGTATGATTTTGAAAAAAAAAAAAAAAAAAGTGAAAAAGAAACTGACACTGGGGCTAATCAACAGTCAGTAGAGCCAACATGGTACCTTTCTGTCAAGAGAAAGTCTATCTGTGTGAACACAAGCCAGATCCTGGTACTAAAATGGAAATTTAGCCAAAATGGTTACTGCATTAATTGTGAGGGGGGAAACAGCAAATAGAGCTGATCAGTGGTTACCAGAACCAATGTTAGCTTTACTATCAAGAGAAAAAGCTCTCTGTTTGAATGGTACACCTGGATTGCTTCCAAAATGGCTTCCTTTATGGGCTGTTCAAGGAAAATATGGCTACTTCTGTAATCAGAGACTAAAGATCAAGCAAATAAAAACAATGGATCCATAATCACTTCCTGTCTGGTTGAGCCATACCATGTTACACAGCTAAATGTGAATAGATGCTAGTTCAGATGGAGAGTTCAAGAAATATCACCAGATTGTTGATCATATAAAATATTTCTCTGACCCTTATGGCTTAATTGCTCTTCTCTCGAAAACACAAAACATTGCATTTGCCAGTGTAATTTTTTTTTAAAGGTCACCAACTCCACTCTTGTGAGAATGTTTTGGCACATTCTGACCTTTGCTTTTTTTTCTCTATTTAAAGTTGTGTTGATTGTTATCACCCGAGTCATGAGATCAACACTGATGAATAATAAGTTTAGCATAATGAAAACTGATATGCCACTGCGGAAATTAAAGTGCCATATTATCTGTCACGGTAGAGATGACTGCGATCAGTCATGATGAGGAAGACAAAAAATAAATATCCCAATAACATTGAAAACCCGTAATTGCACTGCACAGATTTCTCTGTGTAATGCAATTAATCATTCTGTCTGATGAGGCAAAAATTATTGTTTGTAATTATTTAAGTCATGAACATCTGAGGAGGATGAAGTAGTGGCGGGTGTAAGAAGCATCGAGCACCTGTTGAAGTTCGTTCCTTTAATGCGGTTTTGGCGAAAGACGTTTTTAAGCATGGATGTGAATAGCAGCAAAATGGTATAGAGAGACATCACCCAAACTGGGGCTTAATTGAGCAAGGTGCAGTCCTGTAATTGCCTTCCTGTCACTTTCACTTCCCCTATGAATGAATGTCAATGGATTCCAGCTCCAGAATGACAATATTATGAGCTCTTGTACCTGACACTAATTGTATTGACCTGTTTGGCTATGTGCCTTGTTTTTCGGTGCCAAGGTTAGCACTGATTCATTGCATTATTAAAAAAAATAGCCTTTATGCTTGTCAATGTCTCACTTCTCTTTACTTATGATGATGCAACCATAACCTGTAACAGTTTCCAGCATCTGCTTGCCTTAATCTCTCTGTGTCTCTGCTACTTGAAAGCCATTTTGGCCATCACCCCAATTGCTCTGGGTGCTTTGTGATTCGGTTTGATCCTCGTGCAATCCCATAGGTTAGATATTCTCTCTTATTCCTAAACAGCTGCGACCTCAGATCTCGACTCTTTCATCTTCATGTGTGACATCAAAGCTGTGGAGCTCTCTGAGGGCTACATGGCTACCAGTAACTGTGGAAAAATTAACCCCGAATTCTCAGCTGTATTGCCAGGTGTTTAAAAGCCGCTTGAGTTGCATGGTTGTTGGGTGCGTCATCAAGGTGTAGGGCTTTAATTTGAATGAATGTGGCACTTAGAAAAGTGCAGTTTACTTCATTCCCCGGGTACAAAGAAGGGACGGAATTCCTCTGTTTCTGTCATCTCATCGGCCCATCATCAGCCTCTCAAAGGACCCACAAAGACCTCAAAAACAGGTCATGAATACAAAACAGGGAGACAGACAGAGACCTTGCTACCAAATTAGAGTGTTTTCCACAGATAATGGTGGTTATACAGGAATAGAGAATTGAATAGAGATTTGAATTAAGAACGAACAACAATAATAATAATAATAAAATTATAGTAAATATAGCAGCAAGTGGAGATGTACGGGGTCCAAGCACCTTTTGCAAATAGCACCTTCAATGACCAGTTCTAATTATTTAAGTCATGAACATCTGAGGAGGATGAAGTAGTGGCGGTGTAAGAAGCATCGAGCGCCTGTTGAAGTTCGTTTCTTTAATGCAGTTTTGGTGAAAGACTTTTTTAAGAGACCATTAAGAGAACGCACTGTTCAAGTATCATGATGGTAACTCAATGCTACGCCTGTGAAATGCTTGCTGAAATCTGATGTTTTCATGTTTGTTCAGTAACCCAGTCATCGTTAGAAATACAATTGCAGGTTAGCACAACACTGCAGCACTGCAACTTTATCCTGCGCTCTCTTTAAAAAATCTTCCAAGGGCTCTCTGAAGGCTCGTTAAGGGTTCTTAGCTTCCCAAAGAAGAATCATTAATGATTGGTAAGAGGTAACAGATAGCTCTTTTTGCCATTCAGTCATGTTAGTTGATTATCTGGACCTTTGAATGCAAGGAATTTGATGTACCTTGATGTACTTACTCTAAGGGATCCCTGAGAGGGACAACTGAAAAACCATTGGGGTTCTATATTTATCCTTTTTTCTAAGACTGTGGCAAGATTTGCTTTGGATCCAGAGTCTATCCCAGGAACACTTCGCACAAAGCAGGAATACACCCTGGATGGGATGCCAGTCTATCCCAGGGTATCACATGAATATACTCATTCATTAACACACCCAAACACACAACCAGGGGCAGTTTAACATAGGCAATCTACCTACTAGTACATTTTTGGGATGTGGGAGGAAACCACAGAACCCATACAGACACAGGGAGACTGTGTGTGACTCACACACACGGAGTTACCCGAGATCAGGATCTCAAGGCTACTGTACCTGTAGCACCAACATGCCATCATCATGATCATCATCATCAACATTATCATCAGTGTATTATGAGTGTACCTAAGTATATATGATGAATCACCATTATAGTAGGCTTTAAGGAAAGGCATCTAACTACTGTTCTAGAGAGAATGAGTGAGCGGAGATGAACCAGTAGCTCTTCAGGACCTTTGGAGTGGAACAGAGAAAAGAGTGAAATTGAAAGCTTGTGATGAAAGAGTTCTCTCTGGCCATCAAACAGGGCACGAAACACATTTTTCCACTCACAAGCTGACAGTTGAAATATCGATCCTTCTATGTCCATTATTATCTGAAACCTCGGAGAGGGAGAGGGAGAGGGAGAGGAGGAGAAGGAGAGAGAGTGAGCGAGAGAGAGAGAGAGAGAGAGAGAGAGAGAGAGAAGGAGTGTCTCTGCTTGTGTCTGCTTATTTGCGACCTCAGAATTCTCTTGCATAGAACAAGGACACGAAAACGTCCTCACTGATCCTCTCCAAAGTCACAAAGTTTTTAATACTCAAAACACACACTCATAAATCAGCAGGTGAGAGGCCAGCTGTGGGAGTGAAATAAATCAATTGCAATTGGACATAACTTCACCTCTGCACTCAACCCATAAGCTGTGGAATTCCTCATGCACTCCTTAAACTACACACTCTAACCTGAGAGTCACCTGAAATATAATCAGTACAGCAAAGCTTCGCTTTTTCTTTTTCTCTCTTGTCAAGTGTTCAGCAGACCTCTTTTTCTCTCTTGCTCTTTATCTCTGTCAGTATGCTACTGATGGAATGATACTGATGTCTTGATTCATGGTGGATTCTGCTGCAGATGTCTCTGCCTCTTTGCTAGTTAGGTACACAGTTGCTAATTAGCCAGCTCTCTCTCTCTCTCTCTCTTTCTCTCTCTCTCTCTCTCTCTCTCTCTCTCTCTCTCGTATGTGTTGGTGTGTACAATAAAATCTCCTAGACTAAAATTTGTGAGGGTCCAGTTAGATAAAAAAATTTCTTAGGTCCAGATAAGCAATTAACTGAAGTAACTGAATGGTGAAAACAGTTACCTTTTAATGCTTTTGGTGATTAATTAATGGTTATTAATAAATCATTTGAAAGTGATGAAGTTTTTTTTTTTTGCAGAGGAGAAATGGCAGTGTGCGTGTGATTGCTTTTTTAATCCCACACAAGCCTGCTGCCACAGAACATTTGTCCAGTCCCGCTCATGCAGAAAGTATAACCAATAACCTGCTCCCAATGTTTTTGATTGTACATGGCCACAGTATTCAGTATTTTCTAACAGTTTTAGTTGGTTCTGTTTTCTGAACATATTAATCATTTAAACCACCATGACCCTGCGTTTAAATGACTGAAGATGAATGAATGAATGAATGAATGCAATAAATGTGTCTCACAGAGCCGTGCAAGCAACCTGTACATTGCCGTGTTAATGAACCTGGTCTTTATTCGTTCAGCAGGCTTCATATCTGACTGCCTAGACCACCTCTGAACTTCTGAAATCCATCTGTTTTGAACTTGAAGTGGAGAATAAATGCATACTTCTCTGTTCAATTGTCTTAAAACATTCTGTTTTCTGACCTCTCTTGCCCTCTCCGGCTCGATGAGCTGCCTTCAGCTCAATATTTTGCATAAATATGTGTTTCATTTATGCAGATATCATCTATCCATCATCATATACTGTACATAAGCCATATTTTCATAAATGGTCCATTTTTTGTAACATGTTCTTTGTCATGGGACATAATCAGAGACAGATGTAAGTGCAGTTCAGAGTTTATGAAAACACTGGCAAACAAATCCAAAACATAAAGCAAAACCATGAATAGGAACAGGCAAAAGGTCAGGCAATCAGCAAAAAATACTTTCAGGGCATTTCCAAAAACCAGAATATCTAAACACAGAATGCAAGGCTTGGTAATTTTAGATAGTGGCACACTGCACATTACTTTGTGATGAGCCGTTAGTGAGAGTCCGTATTTATAGGGTGTGTGTGTGTGATTGGGATCAGGTGTGCAGGATTAGACCTCGGGTGACTGTGAATGTGATGGTGCAGTGTTGTGGTGGGGATTGTAGTCTTTGGCAGCCATGTTTGTAGGCCATGGTGTGTTCTGGGAAGTGGAGTTTCTCGCTGATTCTCTTCTGACTTCACATTCTCATGTATATTGGGTTGACATATCATGCCTCTAGGATCATGGTGCAATGTACAATACAAGTCAGCAGTTCTATATACATACAGTTGTATAAAGTACCAATATTGTAACAATTGTAAGACAAACAAGATACAAAAAAGTTTTTTTTTCAATTCCAGTATTTTCTGGTTTAAGGTGTTTTTTTTTTTTTTTTTTTTGGTGGTGGTCATAGAATGCATAATGTGTCATGCTCACCAGTGGTCGATTTAGAGTTATTGCAATGGCAACAAAGTTCTGAGAGTGTCAGAAACTTTTGATTAAAATCTTATGGTGTGACACTTATCTAAAAGCCACCAAATAGTAGGGTGACCATACATCCTCTTTTCCCCAGACATGTCCTCTTTTTTGGGACCTAAAAAATTATGTCTCCAAAGCATTTCTTTGACCCTTCTCTTTACAAGCAACCATTGGTCAAACTGCTTTTCAATCATTATCCTCAGTATGTGTAGGAAAAGCCACACATCACAGAAACAGCCAAAGACAGAACAGGAGCTTGTTTGACAACAGTAGTTGAGCATGGCGCATAAACACAGCTTAAAAATTGTCCAAACGCAAATGTAAACTCATAGATGAATTTCCTGTGTTTTCGTTTCAGTCGTGATCCAGGGAAAGCAGAATGCATGACCTGCAAAGCTGGCACGTACATGTTGGTGCAAAAATGCAATTTAGAAGCCCACATAAGCTTCACGAAACATAAAACTGCAGCTAAAGGAGAGAGTTTAATTTCATTTAGTCGGCTAAATGAAATAAATCACTGAAGGTTTCTGTACAATATAATTTTAAACACATGCCTTGCAAAGACTTTCAATCCTCAAGGAAAGTATACTTGGGCTGAAAATAGTGTAGTAAAATAGTAGATTTTTAATGCTAGATTTTTTTAGTTCTCAATCACTTACTGCTACTGAAGATGGCATCCGCGTGGACAGTCTAAAGTTTGCTGTGAGGTTGCTGTGGATGGTACCACATGGATATCCTAAGGATGCTTGTGAATGTTCTCAATTGGACAGTTGAACAATTGCAATTGCTAAAAACTAAACTCAAGTCTCATTCATTATACAGTGGATGACTTCACCTGTTGGCAGAACAACATGCTGCTAGGCTTTGGATGTCCTCCCTGGAGGCTGACTCATCATTGTTGCTGATGTGACCTACCACCATGCTGATGATGTTGGAGTTATGCAGAGGCACACAGTCATGGGTAAACAGGGAGTGGAGCACCGGACTCAGCACCCAACCCTGTGGGAGGCCGGTATTCAAGATGAGGGTGGAGGACATGTGATTGCCCAACCTAACAGACTGAGGCCTATTGGTTAGGAAGTCTAGAATCCAACTGCATATGGAGGTGCTGACTGAGTGGTAATGAGTGGTCATTGACCTTGGTGTTCAGTTTAGTGGGGATGAGAGTGTTAAATGCAGAGCTAAAGTCAATGAACAACATCCTTATGCATGTGTTGTTGTTGTCCGGATGGGTGAGGGCTGAATGAAGAGCAGTGGAAATGGCATCCTCTGTCGACTTGTTTAGGTGGCAAGCAAACTGACGGGGGTTGAGTGTAGGTGGTACACCCACTATGAGGTGTCTCAGATCCAGTTTCTCAAAGCAATTCATTACAATGGGGGTGAGTGCAACAGGGTGGAAGTCATTCAAGCACACTGCAGTTGAATGCTTAGGCATTCTTAGGTTGCTTAGGTTGTTGTCTTCAGGCATGTGGGGACAGTTGCCTGGGCCAGTGACAGGTTGAAGATGTCAGTAAAGACCTGTGCCAGCTGTCCAGCACATGCCCTGGTATGCCATCAGGGCCAGTGGCCTTATGTGCATCTACTCTGCTCAGTGCTGAATGTACGTCTGTTGTGGAAACTTAGAGGGGATGGTCAACAGTAGAAGGGTCATCATTTGTAGTGTACTGCCTACTGCCTTGGTCAAAGTGAGCGCAGAAGTGATTGAGCTCATCAGGGAGGAAAGCACTGCCGGTTGGGAGATTCCGAGTTGTTGGTTTGTGGTCAGTGATGGTCTGGATGTCCTTCCACATGCGTCTGGGGTCAGAGTTGTTGTGGAAGTGCCCCTCAATGCAAAGTTTGTACGAATGTTTAGCTTTCCTAATGCCCCTTTTCAGGTTGGCCCTGGCTCTGCTATAGGCCTCTGCATGACTGGATTTAAAAGCAGCATCTCTTGCTTTCAGCAGTAGGTGGACCTCAGAGTTCATGCACGGTTTCTGATTAAGAAAGACTTTCACATGTATGGGGGTTGTGACATTGTCTATACAAGTGTTAATATGATCCAGGACAGGTGATGTGTAAGTGTTCAGATCTGTGTGCAAGCCCCAGGTGGCCTGTGAGACAAACATGCTCTAGTTAGTATCTCGAAACTGGTGTTGTAGTGAAGAAACCGTCCCCTCTTGCCATACCTTCACTGTCCTCACTGATGGTTTCACACATTTGATGAGTGGCATGTACTTGGGTAGCGTGAACAAAGAGAGCTGAACAGACTGACCCAAATGAGGAAGGGAATGGCCTTGTATGTCTCAGCAATGTTTGTGTGAACATGGTCAAGTGTATTATCCATTCTGGTAGAGCAGGAGACATTCTGGTGGAATTTTGGAAGTACAGTTCTTATACTTGTGTGATTGAAATCCCCAGCAACAATAAAAGCTCCAAAGCCATGAAAATGATTTCAGTACGTTCTTCTTTTGTGAAAGGCATGAAAAAAATAATATAAACTAAATATGAAAAATTTTGGAAGACATTTTGCTAAAAAGTATTAATTTCCCCTATGTATGGAGACTTTTCGGACACCCTGTAGAATTCGACCAAGATTTTAATGAGATTATCTCATACAGTGTGACAAGTAATAATATTAAAGGACTGCACTAATTGCACCAAATAAAAAAAAAAAAAAAGTCTTTACTCTTTTACTCAAGCATTCTATTTCCCTTTTTTTAGGTGGAATGGCTGAAGAATGATGAACCAGTCAGCACACTCGTTGACGTTAATTTTGACACACGAGCAAATCACAACCTGATTATTAATGAAGCACGACTCTCAGACTCGGGAAATTACACTTGTGTAGCCAGCAACATCGTGGCTAGAAGACGTAGCGCCTCAGCTACTGTTCTTGTTTATGGTGAGTTTTTTTTTCACGGCTTGTACTTCCAAATCCAACTTTCCATTCAATTTCCATTCAAACGTTTTACAAAAAGTTATCACAAGAATATGTGAATGGTCATGTTCTTCCATGAACTACTCTAATGAAGTGGAACAGAAAACACACACAGTAATAGACAGACTATAACATACACTCAATACACCAGTATATATTTTAAAAGCCTGTTTCTCCTCATTGATCTATATGCCAATACTGGTTATAAATCATAATCTGTGGCATGCTATACAGCACATCTTTCTCATTTTTCAAACGGCTAATGGTTTAGCCTGAAAGGCGTGATGGAGAAACAGGGGTATGTATCTATGAGAACTTGCTTCAGATTGGTTTTGATCAGTTGTTGAAACAGTACATCTAATGAGTTAATGATCCTTTCACCCGCTGCATATCCATGCTCTACAGATTCCAAGCGCCATTAGACTAAGTCTTCCAGTGTATATTTTGAAGCAGATGTTAGCTAAAGCAAGCCTGATTGAGTACAGTGATGGCTTCAGACATGAGCTGTCACAACTTGCTAGATGGAGCAACACTAGCTCTTAGTGAGGTGCCTAGGCATCTTTTTCTTTTTTTCTCAATTATTTCCATCCATAAAGGGGTAATCTGACAATAAATGGCAATACTGTTCTGCAAAAATGAATACTTTTGGCAATGTTCATGCTCTGATTGAGCCAGATGCTGATAATAGTGTAGCACTTATCAGCCTCAGCAATGGGCATGAAAACTTTTTACCTTGTTATTTTGTAAGCGTAACTATGCCTTAAAGTATTTTTGCCAAGAAAAAGAATGTTCATCTTTTATTTATAATAAGATTGAGACCTTGGAATTAGATGGTTCTGAGTTAATGTTTTAAAATATGCTATATACATGGCACAGAATATATGAGTTACATATAGATTTAAAACAAAATTGTGTATAAAAAGTTATAAAATGTTATGAATTACTATTAGTGCGAAACTGTTTGATAACACCAAGATACTTTTTTTACAGTGGCAGCTCATCCATCCAAAGGGGCAGATGGGGCAGAGCCCCACTGTTTATATCAGCCATTCAACAAATATTAATCTTCATAAAGCCCTAATTCACAACTTCATACATTTTAAATTCTGTTGAAATACTAATTACCTCTTTTGAGTAACCAACCATTTAAAAAATGTTAAATTTGACAGATATAAGCCAATTTTCCAATGATTTCTTTGCATTTCTAGATGTTGCACAGTTGTTTTAACTCCACAGAGTTATTATCATTCTTTTTTTTTTTAAGAAATAATTTTCCTTTCCTTTTTATAACAAATTTTTTAGGTTTATTTTGTGAGAGCCAGCAAATGTGAGCGTAATTTCATAGATGAAACCACAAGAGCCTACATTTGGTTCCATTTTCTTCATTAAGTCTTCAGAAAGATTGTCAGTAAACAAGTGCGTTTTTCAGTGCATGTGTCTGAGACAGACAGCCTGCAATTCTCTGGGGATCAGCTAGTTCATCGTGTACAGGATATAATTATGTATCTTTCCTATGCCATCATAATCTCACTTGTCAATCTCTGCTTTTTTCTTCCTTCATTTGTTAGTGAATGGAGGGTGGTCATCATGGTCTGATTGGTCAGACTGTAGTGTGCAGTGTGGCCGGGGTTTTATGAAACGCACGCGCACATGCACCAATCCAGCGCCGCTGAATGGAGGAGCGTTCTGCGAAGGTGTTTCAATACAGAAGAGCAGCTGCTCCTCACCCTGTCCAGGTGAGCTGTGATGTCACTCTGTGTGTGTGTGTGTGCATGTGTGTGTGTATTTCCATTCAGAAGAGCACCGAAATTCCCAGACAGTCTCACATCACCATTTATATCTACTTCTTTTATGTCTGTGTAGACAAACATAAACAGATATAAAATATCTCAGATAGACAGAATAATTGTAAAATAAAAGAAATCAGCTAGAACAATCAAATATTAATAAAAAAAATTACCATGTAATGGGGCTAATTGCAGAAGGCTGGCTATGTGATAACTTCACCTTGAAGCACATCGAAAAAAACACACGTCTTAATTCTCATCAGAAATTGAATCTTCAAAACATCCTGTTATCCAGCCAAGGCGGCCTGATCAATCAGCCACGCATTATTAATTTGTCTCAGTTGTCTGGAATGAACTCTGTCATGCTGTGTTTGTGCGTGTGTGTATTTTTTGTGTGTGTTTGTCCAATTGGCCAATGGCTAATTTATCTCTCTATTAGATAACGCTTTTGAAGGTGTAAGCTGACTTTACTGAAGTAATTTTGTAGTGATTTGGGTCGTGTAGCACACAAGGTGCTTCATAATTTAGGTCCTATATCATTAAATATTTTATATTAAATAAACTGATGATTTATCAGGTAGAAGAGAAGAAAAAACATGGAATGAGATGTTACCCTGTGAGCTAAATGTACAGTTTGTAAGTGTTGTGGGATTGAACATGGAGAGGCGAAGAAAGCATTTGGAGAACTGAACCAAAATTAGTAGTGTTTGTGTGAGTATTAAAGGAGGCTTGTGTATGGGTGTGGTTTTGTGTGTGTGTGTGTGTGTGTAGTGGATGGTGGCTGGTCCGGGTGGTCTCTCTGGTCTGTGTGCAGTTCAGAGTGTGAACATTGGAGAGGTAGAGAGTGTGTAAACCCAGAGCCCAAACATGGAGGGAAGGTGTGTGACGGAAGTGCGCTGGACACAGAGAACTGCACTGGCGATCTGTGTACTCAAGGTAAGTCATCTTCATTTCCCTCCTCATTATAATCAAACAGTTTATCTATAAATCTGGATTTAATTTCTAAATAACATGCTTTAAAGAAATCCTAATAAATATACCTTTGGCATGAAGCATTGCATCCTCTTATCAATACGGTATGGGTGTGTGTTTTTGTGTGTTGGTGCGTGTCTTTTTCTATTTGCAGATAAAAAGCTCCTGCATGATTTGAAGGTTCCTCAAGGTAAGACTTGGTTATTGAAGACAGAATTTAAGTGCATGAACTCAATATGTGTATTATTTCAGGCAATACAAGAAGCATCATTAAATTCTATAGCAAGGGTCAAAGCAGAGGTAGACAAAAAACTTTAAAAAAAAAAAACAAACAAAAAAAAAAACACGAGCAGTGTCAAGTCCAGGAAACATGGAAGCAGAGAACAAGGCTTGGATTTAGTGGGACAGAAGGCACAATAAGACTTTGCAGGGAGGAAGAGAAACACAAATAATCAAGGTGAGACACAGTATAGGTGAACACATTAGGGTAATTGACCAATAACAGGACAGAGGTGGAGACAGGATTAGAAGAGCACATGACATAACATAAACAAAGGATCAAAACAAAATGACACAAAAGCAGAACCTGTTGTGCTGCAAAATACTATGAGGGGTATTTGTGACACTTTTTTTTGTCATGTGTTATTTGACTTCTCAGGAAAAAAATAAAAGCATTTCAGAAGATTCTGGAATTTCACCCTTACTGGTGGCAAAATGCTGTTGCAAGCTACTTGCAAAAGGACATTTCCAAACACGGGTTGTGCTTGTACAGCGTTGCAATATGCAGTATTACAGAAGTGTTATGAGAATAAAATAACTTTGTGTATTTCCTTTTTTTGTTGTTGTTTTCTCGCCTGTCAAAAAAAGTTGGGCACAAACCAGATAAGCCCACAGTAGAGAATAAAAAGACACAGTTCAGGTGAACAGAGGGCTCTATGCACTCACTCTTGCCAGATATAACCGTTTAAAATACAGAATTACAGAGAAACACACCAACATCTCCGGTTGGTCACTCTTGGCAACCATGAGTTGTCTAGCTCAGCCTCATTATCCACAACAAGGAAAATTTGGCTGACTATCTTTATTTTTTTTACTTACTAGCTTCCCATCAAAATGGGGAACAAATAGGTTCCTTACCTGTTCAGCAAGAAAAAGGCTAAAACTACAAAAGTACTGAATGCTTCTTCATGTCATAGTGTAGTGTATTGAATTCTAACTCTCTCTCTCACATACACACACACACTCTCTCTCTCTCTCCCCTAATTGGCTTCTGACGACCATAGTGTAGTCAAATAGACTTATTTCATGCCTGAAGTTGTTTCATATCTGAGCTGGTGCATGACATATGCAAATTTCCTGTCAAATCCGACCCAATACCCCTGACACAGAGCGACCAGTGTTACTTTTACACTAAAAAACAATTACTATGCCAACTGTAGTGCAGAACTCTGATTAAACATATCTCAAAATCAGTAATCAGTATGTTTCTATCTATCTATCTATCTATCTATCTATCTATCTATCTATTAGCGGAGGCAGAGGTCAGCAGTGATGTGGCTCTATACTCAGGCCTAGGAGGAGGTGCGGTCGCCGTGGTGATGCTGATCGTCATTGTGACACTCTATAGGCGGAGCCACAGTGAATGCGGTGTTGATGCTATTGACGCTTCTGTGCTCACTGGAGGATTCCAGTCCTTCAGCTTTAAGAGCAACACACAGGGTGAGACCATGACTTATTAACTTTGTTTACTGATTATTTAATTGATTGTTTAATTATTGATTATTTAATTTATGAAGAACTCTGTCTCTCGATACGTTCAAGCTACATAAAGCTACAGGATGTACGATGTGCTACAGTGTTTCTCCAATATACGCATTAATCTCACAGCACGCATATGGAAAGAATTCATGGTCAGGTTCCAAACTGCACAATGCACACTAAGTAGTTAACCTAAATAGTAATGACACCAGTGGAATACTGACATACTGTTTGGTAAGGTAGTATACAGTTTGGGATGCAGCCAAAGTATACAAGCTACGTGATTGCTCAGTGTTACAGAAGCGTTATGAGAATAAAATAGCTTTATAGTGCACATGAATGTGACTGTCACAGTTACTGAGTTCACTCTTATAGTGATATATTGACTTCTTAACTATAGTGAACTATTCAGTATATTGAACTATTCACTATAGTGAATATTGAATATATAACTCTCTCATTCATGTTTGCTTGTGCTCTTCTCTGTATCCTGATTAGCTGTGGCTCCTGCCAGTCACTGTATTGACAGACTTGTTTCATGCCTGAAGCTGGGGCATGATGACATTTGATGTATATGAGCTGCCATATGATGTATGCATACAAATTTCTAGCCAAATGCAACCTGACCCCCTGACACAGTGTTTTACAGGACTGTCACACCAGAACTACGAAGTATTTTTTCACCCCTGATTTTTTTTTTTTTTACAAAAATCCTACAAATGTAAGAATAACTGAGAAAATAAGGTGTATCATAAAGTCCTAGATACTGTAGATGACAAAGAGATTGAATGAGACCTGGAAGTATTTCTGGAAGGGTCAGAAGTCTGTCAAATTTCTGAGTTTTATGTTTCATTAAAAAGTACT
>CM040468.1:18675192-18685974 GCA_022758105.1 Pangasianodon gigas | reverse complement strand
CACCTGCTCTACTAAAAGTTACGTATTGCCATCACACAGATGCACCATGAATCTCTACCACCAACAAAACTACACTTTACTGCCATCAAACTGTTTATAATGAATGCAGACACAGAAATACACACACCATTAAATCCCTTTGCCAACATCTTCTTTTCACAGTTACACAGTTCATCAAGCCATTAAACTCTACTGCTATCACACACACAAACATAAACACACACATGTCTTACTATCATTGTGAGAACCTTCCACTTACATAATGACATAGTTAATGCTAAGCCTACACCTCACCCTACCCTTAACTTCAGTAACCAAAAGGAAATCTTCTTGCATTAAGAATTTCTTAATATATATTGTATTTATAAACATATTTTTAATGTCGGTAGAAAATAAAAATTCCATATGTGATGTACCACAACCAATAGATTTCTAACAACAGTGAGTATTTAAGCTATTTATTTTGACTTATTTGTAAAATGTATATAATAAAATTCATAATGCAAGATGAATGAAAGATAAAGTTATAGTAATAACTTATAGTAATACTCTATTATATTTCATCAAACACATTTATCAGTCTTTCAGTAAAGTGGTGTGCAAATATATTCGTAGGCCAAATCAGTGTACAAATTCCAAAAGTTTTGGTACCACTCATTTTCTTTGTGCATATGTTGATAGAAACAGTCACCTGTAAAGTACCAAGCATGTTCATGGCACAGCTGATGTACATTTAGCGACACCCACAAAACTCCATAAAAGGCAAAGCTTACAGAGAGCTAAAAAACAAAATGACAGCTAAACATGACAGAGCATATCCTAAGAGTAGTATGCGCTTAAACTTCCAGTAATACAGCACAGTCATCGTAGTGTGTCAGCTACCGTAGATGCACACTAACTCTGTCTCCTTTTAAAGGGCATCATTTTTTTTTCCTTAATTAAATGGCTAGATATACAGTATTTGTCTTAATTTATGGATTTGTTTTGGATTGCTTTCTTCCAAGCTACAGTCATTAATATAAAAAGGACTGAGTTTCACAAATTTGTGTGTAATTGAAATAAATTAGCTATTTAAACTGGATAGCATAATTTGTATATAAAATTTGCAGTAACTCATTGCCAATGATATGATTTGAAGCTGATCAGTCGAGATTTACAGTACATTAGGATGAATCTCCTTATACGTAAATTTACACAAACTCAGGAGCTCTCATAAGATATGAATGTTTTTCTATTACTAACTGGACTTTAATGAATACCAAATTTCATCTGTAAATGCTCTTGTGAACAGTGTAATAGCATAGAAGAACAGAGAACAGAAGATATTACAGCAACTTCAACAATAACAACAGATATGTGTTAACCACTGGCATGCGTCAGACCTACAAAACAATGTGAACCAGATAAGTTCATAAGATAATCAACTCTCGCAGATGTCTCTCAGGCTGTGATGCTGAATATCTCTCTCTCTCTCTCTCTCTCTCTCTCTCTCACACACACACACACACACACATTAAACATGCCTCTCAGTGTGCTGTGCCCAGATTTCTGGCAAAACACTGAAGTGTCTGGCTGAGAAGATGTAGCTTGGGGATGATTTCTGTGATATTGTTGCTGTAGTACCAGAACATTTCTTAAGGGAACATTATTGAGGGAATGTAGAATTGAATCTTCCCAGCACAGCTCATTTTATCTACCTCATACTGATCATAAACAATCTGGTAGAAGAATAGAGGAAAACTGCAAAAAAAAATATCTTTGCTTTGAAATGAACTTTTATGTTAGGAGATCGACACACTGGTGTAAACTGAGCCAGATTGCAAATCTATATCATATTCCTAAAGGAGCCATATCACCAATTTCATGATGACTTTTCTCACTTTTACAGTTTCCTTGTCTAGGAAACTAAACACTAGTGCGATGAAGAGATCAGATTCTTTTCTACAGAAGCAAGACATCACTCTTACTTACTCACCTCACGATGTACAGAGTTCTATGTAAAATATTTTCACCTACCTATAGTTCATTGCATAATTCTTTGTTTGCTCCCAATTCACCTGATGAATTGTTGTTTTGCCAGGGATGGGTTGAAGATATGGAGTGTTCATTTCAGAAACTTTTGTGATGCCATGTTTGCTGGTTTTAAAGATCTTAAGCTGCTGTCCACATCATGCTACCCTTTGATTAACACATGTCACAGGAGCTCCCTTTCCATGTGACACTTCAGTAAAATTCTAGCTAATATACTTAAATCGTCTCATGAAGGGGACAATGAAGGTCAGGTAGAAATTGTTTCTGTTCTGAGCAAATTGGAGCAAACTGAAAAGGTTTTCCACACTACAGCAACTTTGCCTGATGTGTTTCAGGTAAGCCCATGTAGCCAGTGAATCATGTCTTAGCTTGTCTTGAACTTTTCCTCAGATAAGAGAAGTCACAAAGTAAAAGGTTGAACAATTAAATTTATACCACAGCACTGTTGAATTCTCAATCCCGATTAGTCAGAAGGTGTTGTTTGATTTTCTATAACAGCACAGCTCTGACAGTAGCACTACAACCGATTAAACAATATATAGTTGTTGATATGGTGAATATTTTGTGAGGGGATCTTTATTTAGCATTTTTTTGAAGGAATCAAGTGGTAAAGTTGTAACTTTAGGCTTTCTGCCGCTGGAAAGTCCTCAGGACAGGTTGCTTTGCGCTTTATGGTTTCTTTGTAACATGAGTTACTTTTTTTAAAAAATTATTATTAAATTGAAGAGAGAGAAAAACTGAGGCTGCAAGCGAACAGGAACTACCTTGTTTCATGGACATAACGTAACTATTAATGGATAAAAGGTTTCATTCTTTAATAAATAAATATTGTAATCACTTGCAAATTGTGTGGTTATAAGATAAATAAAACACTTAAGTACGTGCTTTTATTGGAAAATAATCAGCTTCAGGGTGGTAAAGGATTATATTCCTATAACAACTTACCCATTGTGTTTTATTCCGTCCATAGTCAACATTCCATTTGGGCATTTCACATGGTACACAAATACATATTTATATAAAGTTTAAGTTAAAGAAGGGGTTCAGCTCCTGAATTTTCTTTGAGAGATTTGACAGATGTCCACCAGCTTCTCAACAGTAAAAATCTTGCTTTATAGTTCATAGTCCACTGGGTTTTTTTAAGGCATATGAGTGGTGTTTGGCCAATTTCTTATAGTATCTTTGTGCAAGGATCTGTACTAACCCAGAATAATTTCCCTCGTCAATTTCCATACTCTCCATTCATATATTTCATGCTTGTATTGTTCACACAGAATCTGAGACCAACTCGTAACAACTTCTCGACAAAATATTTCATGGAGCTTGCAAGAACGCATTTTTCTGTCTGATATGTTTTGACCTGGTCATCCAGAATGGCAATATCCATCAAAAATGAGCTGGAGAAACCCTGAGTCCTGGATTTCTAGGCAGAAATATTAATGCAGATATCTAAAAATCTGTCATGCTTTTCAAAGGATGATGGAGTTAGGTTAAGAATATGTCATTTCTTTTCTTTTATGGTGGTACTTAGTTGAGCTGTGCCTCAATTGTTTTCTTTTCAGACTAACTGAAAACTGTTTTGTGGTTAGCATGTTTGCCTCGTACCTCCAGGGTTGGGGGTTCGATTCCCGCCTCCGCCCTGTGTGCGTGGAATTTGCATGTTCTCTTCATGCTTGGGGATTTCTCCGGGTACTCCCCGAGTCCAAAGACATGCAATGTAGGCTGATTGTCTGTAGTGAGTGTGTGTGATTGTGATCTTATAGCACAACAATTTGTCATTAAGTTCTGGTCAACTGGTTTCTATTAGATTTGTTGTTGTTTTGTTGTTAGTTGTAGTAGTAGTAGTAGTAGTAGTAGTTGCAGTAGTAGTAACATGACAGTGTGTCCCTGTCCCAAGATAATTTCCTCTTCTATCTCTCAATACTCTCCAGGTAACCCATTACTGATGAATCCAGGTCGCTCTGTGTCATATTCAAGCCCAATGTGTTTTCCTGACTCGGTGGATAAAGAGCTCATTTTCCACCCACTACCTGATGTCAAAGTCAAAGTTCACAGCTCCTTCATGATGTCGCTGGGTGTGTCAGAGGGAACAGCCCCTCACTCAAAAGCTCCACACCTTACATTTCCCCATGATGGTATGATTGAGGGGAGAAGCAGGAAAGCAGAGTTTCTGGTGGTTCCACCCACTAGCATGCCAATACTCAAGACCAGTGGGCACTTTGGGCACAATGGAGGTCGACTTGTGCTGCCACACACAGGTTTGTATGTGTGTGTGTGTGTGTGTGTGTGTGTGTGTGTGTGTGTGTGTGTGATTCATCAGAGAAAAGTGTGTATGCACATATACACTGCTCTGTGGGGCAGTCGTGGCCTAATGGACTGCCATTAGAACCTCTCGGATAGAGAGTCGGACTTGCAACCCGAAGGTGAACCTGAAGGTCGTGGGTTCGAGTCTCAGGTCCAGCAGGGATTGTAGGTGGGGGGAGTGAATGACCAGCGCTCTCTTCCACCCTCAATACCACGACTGAGGTGAGACCCTTGAGCAAGGCACCGAACCCCCAACTGCTCCCCGGGCGCTGCAGCAAAAAAGGCTGCCCACTGCTCCGGGTGTGTGTTCACGGTGTGTGTGTGTGCACTTGGATGGGTTAAATGCAGAGCACAAATTCCGAGTATGGGTCACCATTCACTTCACTTCACTTCACTTCATGTCTATACATGTACAGTATATTGGTACAAATGTCACAAGTGTGTGTGTGTGTGTGTGTGTGCACGTGTTTGCAGGTGTGAGTTTGCTGATTCCTCATGGGGCAATTCCAGAGGACACTAGCTGGGAAATGTACATGAGCATCAATCAGGAAATCACCTGGTAGGAATACACACACACACACTAGATTTAACTGTTGTTTTATTGTTTAAATCCCATTATGCTAGCATCTGTCTATTAGTGTTTATTTTGGGAGATAAACTCATTCGGGGATCTAGAGCAATCAAGACTGGTAACTCTGTGTGTGTGTGTGTTCAGAAATGTAAGTTCAGTAATGAGGAGATTTGTCCATTCTTTCATTCAACTTCAATAACTGCTATATCCTGGGTTGGGTTGCAGTGGATCTGGAGCCTCTCTCAAGAACATTGGATGCAAAGCAGGAATAGATCCTGAATGAGACTCATTCAATCGCAGGACACCATGCACACAATTTACACACTCATTCACACCTAGGGTAAGCCAAGCCAATCCCCATACTGCCATGTTTTGGGAGATGGGAGGAAAATAGAGAATACAGAGGAAACCCACACATACATGGGGAGAACATGCAAGGCTGTAGGACTCAAGTCCAGTCTCAAGACATTTTCAGAATTGACTTGGACTTGTCTCATTTGTACTTGGACTTGCAAAATACAGTCTTGGTCTTCACCAAGAGTTTGTAAAAAAAATGTTGTGTTGTCTTTTTATTTCTCATGCACAAACTTTAACAAGACGTAATTTCTTCTTCTAGAAAACATAGCCTAATCATTGGCACAATGAACAAATTCATAAACTGAATTTTTTGGCCTTGGCACAAAGTCCTATGTTTTATTGGAAACCCAACACTTCTCATCACCCTGAGAATCCAATCACCACAGTGAAGCATGGTGACGGGAGCATCATGTTGTGGGGATGGGAAATTAGTCAGGGTTGAGGACAAGATGAATGGAGTTAATACAAAGCAATACTAGAATAAAATCTGTTCCAGTCTCCAAGAGACCTGAGACTGTCTACTAATCTAATAGCTGAATTAACGAGACAAAGCATAATTAAATATTAAGAAATTCCATTAAGATTATTACATCAAATTTACTATGAATGCAGTATGTTAATGCTTTTTTTCATTCATCTTCATTAACCACTTTATTCTGGTCAGGGTTAAGTCCAGAGCCAATCCCAGGAACACTGGGTGCAAGGTGGGAGACATCACGAGTCCATCATAGGGCACCATGCACACACTCACTAACACCTATGGGTAATTTTGAATAGCCAATCAAAATGCCTAAATGAGTGTTTTTGGACAGTAAGATGAAACCCATATGAACAACTTGCAAAACACAGAGAGTAACCCAAATTCCGGACCAAACCTCTGACCCTGACACTGTGAGGCTGCATTGCTACCCACTGCAGCACCATGCCACCCTCTGCACTTGTTTCAGTGGATTTTTTTTTTTTTCATTATTTAAAGCAAGTCCATAAATCTTTTTGACGCGTCAAGACTTTGTACTCAAATCCACTGAGCTCAGACACCCTAACACACCCAGCCAGCCACCTGTCGATCAAACTGTATCCATTCAGCATAGCCGTCATTCACAATTGTATCAGCTAAAGCGGCAGGATTGCGAATGATAGACAATTCAGAGAGGAATATGTCACTATAAAAGCGAAAGGGTTATAGAGAGAAAATGAGGAAAAAAGAAAGTATTAAGAATAAAAGAGAGGGAGAGAATTTGGGGAAAAAAAGAGAGAGCATGAGAAAAATAGAATAAAAGGGACTTGGAAGGTATAAAAGCAGCAGATGGTATGCAGTACTCTTGAGACTCAATTGCCTCGCCTGCATGTTTGTGTAGTAATTATATAATAGATTTGCATATTTGCATTCATTATCATAATTAACACTGTTCATATGCAATAATCCATTAGATATTGCATACACACACGCACGGACAGAGAGAGAGAGAGAGAGAGAGAGAAAATAGGAGAGAGAGTAAATACTAGAGTTTAGATGTTAAATTATTGCCTGTCATCTAAATTACATGATTATGGGAGGCCATATACTGTATTTGAGTGCATATTTTTTGTAATATACTGTATGTATGTGAACACAAAGAGCTAATTGTTGTCATCTCACAGAAAGAGCTATATAAGACTCAGTAATTATTGCTTAGTTCATACTGGATTAACAAAACATTAATTTAGTATAACTTACTGAGTAATTGCCTAGTATTCATTAGTAGATAATTGTAGTGACTTGGTTGTTAATATAGTATTATTCATTCGTTCCTGCTTAGTCCTTGCATAGTTACCTATGAGTTATTGATCATTACTGTGAACTGTAGCACTGAATCAATTAGTATAGTTCTCTAAGCTACCAAATTAATATGTTCAGTAATTATAAAGAAGTCAAAAGTAGAATGATTCTCTTTTCATGGTCTCCAATCACACAAATAATAATTGCATCGCTGAAGTTGTTTCAGTTCAATTACTATCTTAGAAATGGATATAACTGACCTTGAGCATTGTTTAGTAGCGCATGCAAGGTTACTCTTTATCATAATGTAATATTTGTGTGTGTGTGTGTGTGTGTGTGTGTACATCTCTGAACAAGAGAGAATAAGAATTAGTGACAGTTGCAGTCCATTCTTCACACCGCAGTAATTAACAAACATTTCTTTATCTGACAAGCGCAAGGACAATGCACACACACACACACACACACACACTTTGTAAATATCAACTTGCAAATGTATTGACCTTCAAGCACAGTAATTAAGCTGAGTAACTTATTAAGGCTGCCTTTGTTCCAGTCCAAAGCAAATGGAAAAACTAAAGACAAACCCAATAATTTCTGCAGGTAACCAAGCATCATCTTATCATATCTAGCTGATAATTACAATCAAACAGCTGTGCATTACTCTCACTCACGCATTTCTCTGAACAACAGCTTCTCCTTGTTCATCAAGATGATTGTCTTTGTACGCAAAAAAATTACAAGTGCAGCATCTTTGTTCAATGCCTCCGTAATTACAGAGAATAAATTAATCAACAAACGATAAACAAACCAAAACATTGTGTGAGGGAACTGAAGTGGAAATTGTTAAATTGGACAAGTGTTATAAGACACTGCTTGATTTTTTTAAAGGCACCCTAAATGTTCTAAATTGGGGTTCTACTTCCTTTAATTCCAGACTGCTAGTGCCGTTTCTTTCAGAGCTAGTGGAATTTTCCCTTTGGCTTATTTCCTTTCTGAATAGAAATAGCAAAGACCTCACCTCCGCAACTAAATATGGCAGCAAACTTTTTTTTTTCCAAAACAAGAGGCAGCATATGCCTGCGATATTTATCTGATTGGGACTACAGTGATCATACCACCGCAGAATTAGGGGAAGAGAGACAAATAAAATCACAAAGTAGCACCTGCCAATGATGGAATTATGTCCTCAAATCTAATCCTGTCTGAATAGGGCTTAAGACACAACAAATAACACTACTTTTCATTCATTCATCATTATCCTAGTCAGGGTCACGATGAATATCCTGAGGACACTAGTCCATTGCAGCACACCATGCGCACACACATTCAGATACTCCTTCATACCTAGAGGCAGTTTTGAGTAGCCAATGCACTGGTGTGTTTTTGGACAGTGGGAGGAAACCAAAGAACCCAGAGGAACTAGTGATGTGAGGCAGAAATGCCACCTGCTGAGCCAGCATGCCACGCTGTCACTAATTTTGTAGTTTTCCGAAAACCCCATCTTAGTGGTCCGAGATATGTTGATCCTTCAAAATGCAGCTGAAGCATCTCCGTCTGTCTGCAGACACATCAGCGAGTACTTAAAAGTATCCATTGACCAGGAGATCTTACATCATCCCATCACACACACACCTGATCAATCGTACCACATGTGTAGTTACCAGTTTTGATCTGGTGTGTTTGTAGTGAAGCTGAAAGACTCTTCTAGTGTTTTAGTGTTATCAGTTTTAGTCTGGAGATGTCATTATTGGTGTGTTAAAAGGGTTTTATATATATATATATATATATATATATATATATATATATATATATATATATATATATATATATATTGTTTTTTCAGCTTTGCTGCTTTTTAATTATTTTAATGAAAGTGTTTGTTTACTATGAAACTAGAGATACTGGGCCAGTTTAGTTTATCATTATGGACCATTTCATCATTTTAATATCAAGCTGCCTCATAAAATCATAGGAAAACACACTTGCTCCTGAAGCCTGGTATGTTGTTTACTCTAGAAGCTGCTGTGATTTGATTTCTTCTAAAAGGCCAGTGCAAAAACAAGAATGATGCTATACCACAGATTTAAAAAAATAAAGGTTTAGGGAGCACATTGATGTTTGTTAAAGTGGAGGCTTTTCTGGTGCCATTTAGTTCTTCATAGTAAGATTAAGATTAAAATATTAGTGCTTGATTTGACAGCACTACCCTACAAAAATCCAGGTACTAATTAGTTAAATAAATAGTGTATGGCCTAAGAATATAGTGCAACATGCACAATTTGAGACACAGCCTTAGTCAGCTTGAATCTGTGATAATATATAATTTGTATGTAACATTTAAGGATTTAATGTAGGCCTGTGGTTGTCTATTAACAACAATAAATAATATTCACTCAGACTGTGCTTTCTATTTTTCTGCTTTCTGTTTTCAGTGTTCTCTCTGATGACGAGGTTCTTTTGGGTCCCGAGGTCTCATTTGGTCCACCAGGTGTCATCTTGTCATGTCCCGTCGCCATGACGATATCACACTGTGCAGATGTCTCAGAGGACTGGAGTGTAAGACTGAAGAGACAAACACATGGAGACAACTGGGAGGTCAGTGAATTATTGTTATTATAGAAGGACAAACTATGTCATGTAATTTTTTTTTTCTTGTAATTTCAGTTACATGATTAAATAAGGTTATGATTTACAAGCGAGCAAGATTTCTGTTGGTCATCAGACTCTAATTATTGCCTTCCAAGCTAGTGAAGTAAGTTTGAGTATACTGTGTATTTGTAAGTAAGAGTTTGATAGGAGTATAATCTGAAAATGCTAAAGGACACACTTTCACTTCTGCTACTAAAATAGCTCTGGGCCAGCCTGCCTAATTGTGATACAACAAAGTCTTCATAAAACTGCTAAGCTGTTGGTGGGAAAGTTTCTCTTTGTTACTAAGGAACTAAGAAAACATATTTTGTTCAGATTAAGCTGGTGTGGTTTGGTTTAATCAGACCAATTTCCAGGATCACATTTTTTCCCCCTGGAAAAAAATACTAATCCTTCAAAAGGTGGGAAAAATTATGACAATATACCGTATGTAATATCACAACATTTTTTGTTGAAAAAATTATTTAGGTTGAAATACTGATTCAACAAAAATGTATGCTGGTACTTAAAAAATTACAATACATTTGCCAATGGTAGTCATCATTCGGACTTACGTGCAGGTAGTGAGTGATTAGTGATTTAATGTTTGTATTTAGACCTCAGATGTTGCTACAGAGTTAAGTGCTATTCAGGCCATTACACAAGAATTATGCACACTGAGTAGAGTTTCTCTAAAACAAAGGCATGTCTTAGTTACGCATGATTCTGACTTGGACTTAAATGCATTATTCTTGTGCGATATCGGCTCAAGCGAGGAGTGGTATTATGTCCTGTGCTCTAGACGCTATTAAAAAACCCGGTTTCTGATACTTCTACTCAAGAAAAATCTGGGAACCTCAGAGGCATGAACTATACTCAGTTTACATTTACATTACATGTCCCAGCTTTCCCTGTGCATAACTTTCCCTGCATATATATATATATACAGTCAGGTCCATAAATATTGGGACAGTGACACAGTTTTGGTAATTTTGCCTCTGTACACCACCACAGTGGATTTGAAATGAAGCAGTCAAGATGTGACTGAAGCATAGACTTTCAGCTTTAATTCAAGGGGTTTAACAAAAATATTGCATTAACCGTTTAGGAATTACAGCCATTTTTTACA
>CM040468.1:18631025-18675092 GCA_022758105.1 Pangasianodon gigas | reverse complement strand
TATATATATATATATATATATATATATATATATATATATATATATATATATATATATATATATATATGCATAGACAAATTTTGACATTGGAAACTCTGAATATAGCCCTTGGAGTGTGGATTACAGAGTTTGGGATTCTGAGTTTAATTTTCTGAATGTTCACTGGGTTGGTTTTGTCACCTTTGTTTACCTTACTACTGTTGGCCCATATGTGCAGCTGTAACAATAACTGTCAAATGTTGCTTATTTAAAGTCTGCTAATTTAGCATAGCTGTGCTTGTTTATGTTGTTGTGCATTATCAAGGTCAGTTCTAATTAATCTGTGAAATGAAGCTGTTGCTTTGCATAACTGTATAACAATTGCATCACCATCCACTATTGTGTCTGGTCCTTTAGTCACCCTGTAAACATTGTTTCACTGAAATTTCAAGGATGAGAAAGTATGCAATTACAAATACTGCATGTGATTTGAAGAGTAGGGAACTGAGGCAAGGATAGAATAGGAGCCTGTTATTATGAACAAGTACACCCTGTGAGTAAACGTGTGAGTATATAACCTGTCAAATATAATGACCAAAAGATCAGTTATTGGCTGATGAGTCACTCTGAGTTGCCTTTCAGTCCACTTTCCATGTGTGTGCTTGTTTACTGGGCAGCACTTCTATTAAGATTTTTATTTATACTTATATTATTATACTGTTATTGAATTAAAAGTAAGTATACTATCTTTTACAGTAAGATGTGCTATTTGTCTACAAAATATGTCCTATATGGATTAATACCCTGTCGTTACTATTTAATATAATAATCCAACACTTTGGCATGTGCACCTGCAATAATAATAACTGTATAATCATTGATAAAGTGAAGCTTTCTATAAGCTTTATTTAACATTTATGGGTGTCAGTAAGTTTTCCCCCATGGGAAAGTCTTCAGGACAGAGGAAATATGACAAGCTGCATTTTTGTTTGTTTATTTTTTTCTCTTATTAATTTCAAGAGAGAGGAAAAAGAGGCTCATGAGGGAACAACTTTTTATAACTGCTATAATGTAAGAGAGAACAGGAGCTAACTTTTTTTGCAGATATTCTAAACAAGTCGATCACATTGGTAAATTGCTGCAATATATGAGAAATAAAACATATTTGAGATATATGAGTATATGAGAAATGTTTGACCATCGCCTTCTGCAAAACAAGTTAGTTCCTGTGTTTTATATATTTGATCATGATTGTTTAGATGTACTGTATGTTCTTGCAAGCGAATGCATTAAACAAAACATGTTCATATGTGTGTTTTCGCAGGATGTGATGTGGATGAAAGAGGAGAGCTCTTCATGTTACTGCGTGCTGGAGTCACGGCGCTGCTTTGTGCTTGTGGATCAGCCGGGCCGTTATGCTCTGGTTGGAATGCCGACCAGTGAATCTGCAGTGAAAAGACTTCGTATTGCTGTGTTCGGAAGCTCAGACGGCGATGTTTACACACTCCGAGTTTACTGCATGGACGACACACCACATGCCTTCCAGGTGATATGCAAAAACCCAAACACTTTCAGTCAACAAGCAACCTGGTCTTACAGCATTTAGGTGTGTATATCAAGTTTTTTTTATACTGATTATGCTATGAATTGTATGAAAAAGTTGGTGTTAAAAACAGAAGCAGTTAAGTGGGCAGCCTGTCAATAACTGGCACAGCAGCTCTGTAGCCTAACGTGAAACCCAACACTTAACCGCAAACTGAAACTGAAATATAAACTGAATAAACAAAGCATTCAGACATTTCAGCTGTGCCTTAGGCTCAGCAAAGTCTTTAATCATTTGTGCTAAGTCCTAATCGCTGCATTGAGGGTTTTCAGTTGACAAAATTTCATCATCGCTGCCCGAGAAAGGCCAATAAACCTCCTCCTCTACTTCCAGCTCACCCTTCACATCCACAACAGCATGAGACAAAAATGATCGATCTTTGCCAATATGTTTACAGCTTGTGTGTACAGGTTTGTTCTACTTGTGCTTGTACAGTCATGGAAAAAAGAAAGTACACCCTCCTTGAATTCTATGTTTTTTTAAAAAAAAAACACACTTTTTTCACTCTTTTTTTTTCTGGACTTGGGGCCTGGGAGTGGTCCATAGTGGTCTGATCCCTGGTCCTATTGAAAACAGTGTTCTGGGGTTTGCTTCGACCGAACAGTGGTTCGGTCTGCACAAGGAGTTTGCATGAGTAACATGATTGGTTCAACTAGTCTTCCTGTTTCAGGGGCTCCTGATGGTGGAAACAGGTTATTATGGTCAGCTGGGAAGATGGAAATTCTTATCCACATATAAAACCACACTTTCATAAGACTTGAGCAAGGTTACTGTAATTGGCTCAACTTTGTGGTGCAAGTGCTAGCACTGAGAACATAATGAAAAATGTACGACTCATGCTGGCCTGCATGGCCAAAAACCTTCTTATATGAGGACGGCTCCTTGTTTGCATGTATTCCTGCACAGTAACATGCCATGCATCCCAAAAGTGCTGTTCTTCATCTCTTGAGATTTGATACCAAAGGGGAATCATTTTAAAACGTATTCTAAATGCCCTAACGCTGAATTGTTGGAACCATTTGAGCAAAATAAAATAATTTCTTTCTGTTGAGCACTGAACTCCATAAGTTAGAAGTGTGTTGATTTATGGAAGCGTGAAGTAATCGATTTTATAAACCTTTGCTTATTCATTTCATTCATCAGTTGCTGCTGAGATTTCATATACAGGAAACTTGATTATGCTTGATATATTGATTGTGGAATATTCATTTATAGGTTTTTGAAAACATTATCTTCATTCATATTCAATAAGAGCTTTATCCTGGTTAGGGTTGTGGTGGATCCAGAGTCTATCCCAGGAACACTAGGTGTGAGGTGGGAACACACATTGGATGGGATGCCAATCCATTCTCATTGGAGCGTTCCCTACAGACTGAAGGTTTCTGACCTTGGATTATTACACAATTTTGTATTTTCCCTCTTCTATGGAGATTTTGGATATTAGCCCTGAACTTTGTTTTGGAACTTTGTAATTGTAATTCCATTAATTCCATGTCTCTTTTAGACATGCAGATGTAGACGGGAATTCAGTGATAATTGAATTAGGACTTGTGTAATCATGAGTCAGAATTGAAATCCAGAGACAATTGTCACAGCAATCGAGAGAGCTCATGATACAATATCAGGAAAAATGAACTCTTAATGACTATTGTGTGATGAGTTAACAGCATTTGAGGCACCTGATTTACCTACTGGCTATTCATGGCCTACTGGCTATTCATGGCCTTCGACAAAACTCCACTAAATCCACTGTATGTGGCATTTGTTAAACATCATATCCTGTGTAATGTGTGTATCTTTGAAGGCTACATGTTTGACAGACAGAAAGCTTGAATCAAAGGTAAAGGTATGCTTTTTTTCAAGGCTGTGAGTGTGAAAAGGCTCATGGCCAGTTGTACGCAGGGTCAGTTTTCAGGTGTAATTAAAACATTCTAGCACAAAAAAGCACCAAGTAATTTTTTTTATTTAACACTTTTTAAAAAGAAGTAGCTTGTTCTTTACACATCCGTCTTTTATTAAAACCAGGTAGCAGTCACATGGCATATCAGACATATTCAATATGTGAATATATTTAATATATTTATTTACATTCACAATGGCTACATTTACATGCACATCAAATTCCGTTTAAGGACTATAGTCGGGTTACAACCATATTCCGAATATGATGTTTATATGCGTACAGGCATCGGAATATTCCTGTATACATGGTTGTTGTAAGTATGCCTGAGTTGCCATTCCTAAATACCTAGCCTACAGCTAAGCATCTGTTCCTTGCAGACTGAGCATGCGCATATATCTCCTTTCATTGGATTTTCTGAATAAGGTGTTTACACGCAACACATTTCTGATTAAAACAGACATATTCCAGGTGTGGGAATCGGAATTTGGGGAATCAGAATATTGTCTTAATCTGAATCGGGCAATCAGTTTGCCGTGTTTACATGACTCAATACTAATTAGAATATTGTCAAATTCCAATTAATATCGGAATATTGATGTGCATGTAAATGTAGCCGTTGTCATTTATTTATATTATGTTCATTACTCTATGTGCATTTCATATTTAGTCCTGAGATTTTTGACGGCTCTATCTATGGCTGAACATTTCACTACTTCACAGACGCTTTTAAACCGCAATTTGAACCTCATACAGAGGTAATGTAGTAGGCACTCCCAGGTGCAGTTTGCATGATGAGCTACAACTATGGAAAATTGAACATTAATTTCAGAAGTATTGCGAGCACCTTTTGTGGCTGCATCAAGCTGCTTTCTGCACTGCACCTGATCACATACATACTGGCTCCCAGCCTCACCTTTTCCCTCAATCAACCTGTATTTCCTTGTTTCTCACCTCCGTGCTTTTCAACACACTTCTCTCCTACTTTTTTTCTCCCCACACTCCCCTCTCTCATTCTCACTCTTCCACATTCCTGCATACACTCTCCTTTTGCCTCCAATTAACCTTAAGTTCGCTCCCTCTCTCGCTTTCTCTTGTGTGTAGGAGGTGTTGTGGCTGGAGCGTGCTCAGTGCAGTTGTCTCCTGGGAGAGCCGTGCACTCTGTTCTTCAGTAGAAGTTCCTCTAACCTGCAGATCTCCATCCAGGATGTTTCACCTCACTTCGTTTGGAACATCAAACCCTTCACCACCTGCCAGGTCCTGCCTCAATCTATGTATATTCATTACGCCATGGAGGGTGCTCAGCATTAATATGCAAATTAGCATGTAAATATTCATGAGATTCTGGTAGTACGGGATGCTAGAGGGACAGTTGTTGTTGTTGTTGTTGTTGTTGTTGTTGTTTTTAACTTTAAGTTAAAGTATCTCTCTCTGACACATACACACACATGTGATGGTGAACAATTAGGGAAACACATCCGAGAGATTTACCAGAGTCTGAACTTACACAGGAAATGAATGGACACCTTTTGCTTGGTCACTTGCTTGTAATGACACAATATTATACACACATCTATTAATCAAGTGGAACACACACTTACTATGCCATCATTTCTCTTCATTCATATTTTAACACTTTTATACCCCAAACAAACAGGTTTTATTAATGCGTCAGGTTTCCTTCTGCACAAATTAACAATAATAACAGCTGGTTAAATAGGTATAGGAGGAGGAGCAAATGGGGAGAAAAAAGTAGATGAAAAATAAACAGAGCAAAGTACATGAGAGAAAAAGATATAAGAAAGAAGAAAAGAGAGAGGAAATGAGTGAGGAGGGAAAGAGAAGCGTTGATTGTTTTACAAATAGCACTTCATGTTGAGCTCACACACACATACACACACTAGCCATTTTATAAGGTACACTTACAGTACATATAGATGCACTTTGTAAGTGAACTCCATCCATCAATGCAAAGGGAATACCACAGGACCACTGCTGACCAGATATCTGGGTGGTGGACCATTCTCAGCACAGCAGTCATGCAAAATTAGAGTGTTTGGGCAAAGGAGTACAGAATTATTGGGTTTTTAGGAACTTTGTGTCCTTAAAAACTTACTGTCCCCATTATTACACAAACGTACCTTGTCCTTTCACAAACCTGTAGCTCATCTTTCCCATGCACAGTGTGTAAATTTCAATTCATCAGTGCATCTAATCGCAGGAAAAGACATCCACAGGCCGGATGTGTTTTGGTTGGTGAAGGGTTTCTCAACCCAGTAGCACACCTCCACCAGTACCTCCACCAGTACACTACTATGCGAATACCATGACAATGATATCCTTGAACTGAGAATATCTAGTCAGTGGTCAGTCCATTTCCATGGATGAATGGGGCAGAAATAGTCTAAAATAGTAACTGTGCACCTACTTAGTGTGGTAGGTGGACCTTATAAAATGGTCTTTCTCTCTCTCTCTCTCTCTCTCTCTCTCTGTGCAGGAATTCTCTTTCACTCGGGTCTGGTGCAGTACTGCATCTCCTTTGCATTGTGCCTTCTCTCTGCAGTGCTACAACCCAGCAGCCAATCAGCTCTCGTGTAAGATCAGCGTGCGGCAGGTCAGAGGTCATGAGCAGATCCTGCAGATCTGCACCACCGTGGCTGAGGTGTGCAGCATACATAGACACACACAGGGAAGCACAAACAAGAGTCCGGCATGGCAAGCACGGCATGGATTTCCACACACTCTTACAACCAGAAAAATATATGTCCATATAGGATACAGTGCTATATTCAGAGTCGAGTTACACACACGTAATGAGGACTTGATGCAGAAATTGTGCACATCAGTATTCAAACCTCATACATAACTACATATTATTTTATTAATTTGACAACTCAAAATAGTGAATTAAAATAATAAAATGAATTCTGTTTTCATAACCTTAATTCAGTATCCCATAGTGACATAAAATTGTTCGCACAGTTAACTGTTAGTGTGTATATACTGTATGTATACATATATTATATGTATATAACAGTAGATACAGGGTTTTAATCCCATATCTGCTGCTGTAGTTCTTGTTCAACATGCAAAAAAGAGTTTGTGCTGGATCAAGTGCTATTTTAAAAGCTGCAAAATAACAAGGGTGGAAGGTCCTTTTGTTCAATAAAACCAAATTTGAGTGATAAATTAATTATTAAATTAATAATAATAATAATAATAATAATAATAATAATAAGGACTATTCATGCAGCAATATATATTTTTGTCAGGATTAAAGGCAGATGTTTCTGTTTAAAGCCAGTGAGATAGACACTACTGAAAAACCTGTTCCTGGAACCCTCTACTCAAGAAAAACTTCAGAAGTGAGAACTACATGCAGATCATTTTAATAATTTGAATGGGACATACCCGAAAATGTGCAAGCGACTCTAAATATGGAGAACTATCCATGTTAAATAGTCAACTTTGAATGAATCCCATTCAGAAGCACTAACAAATATGGCACACCCCCTAGAAAAAGCACCAAATATACTATAGGTACATGCATGACAAGACACCACTCTCACAAAAAAGACAAACACATATACAGTTACTCACTTACAGAAACACTGGCCAATATTTATTCATAGTTGTACACACACTCATTTTGTAAGTGTGAGTATGTAAACATTTGCATTAGTTTTTTTTTTTGGTAAATAACATAGTAATTATTAGTTGTGTCCTTTGTCAAAAATGTTTTTTTTTTCTTTCCAGAGCCAAAAGGAAGTGGTGCCATTTTGCTCTCAGTCAGATTCTACCATTTCCTCTCAGACGGGGGACAAAGCTTTTAAAATCCCCCTCTCCATACGGCAAAGGATCTGTGCCACCTTTGACACAGCCAATGCCAAAGGCAAAGACTGGCAGCTCCTAGCCCAGAAACTGCACATAAACAGGTGAGTTATGCACGCAGACACACACACACACCAAACATGGCCACATTAAATTGTGAATGGTTGTGTCCTAATCACTTACTGTCATGTTCAGTGTCATGAAGAAAGGAAACCAGATTAACATCAATGAAATATTAATGAAGAAACTGGGGCACACTTCCTATGACTTAATTTATTTAAAAATATTTTGGAAAGTCCTCACAAAGATATTTATTCCAGTCCTTAAGGGGTCCTGTGCTCTTCAAGGTGCAAATATTGCAGAAATGTTCTTTGCTCATATGCAGTATATCATTTGCTTTTTCTGATTGTCCTTGTGAAGCTTCCTTCGTTAAGAAAAATAACGAGGTCTTTATTTGAATTATTGATATATCTGCCAATTGCTCACAATATGGATGAAATAATAATAAAAAAAAAATTCATACCAGCTAGTACATAAATTAAAAAAACAAAACTGCACCAACTGTTAATTTGTTCATCTTGCTGACAGTGTACAGAAATCCAAAAATCTATTTCAAAAGGAAAAACTGTCACCAGTATACCAGGGATTTTTCCATGCACTGTAACTTTTGAGCCAATATAGGCTGTCAAATCAAAACGGTTTAAGAGGGAAAGTCTGCCTGTTTTTTTTTTTTTTTTTGAAAACCACACACATCCACACACATGCTTTAAAGATTGGAGGGTTTTACTGGATTTTCCACCCGTCCAGCGCTGCAGGCAGCGTGTAATGAGACATGCTTCTTTTTAAGCGGATTTCAGCAATTAGCTCTCCAGGATGTGTGTGAGGTGATTTACCCAGAGAGAGGTTGTAATGCTGAGAATAGTGCAGCACTGTCTCCTGCTGGAGAGAGATACATATTACAAGCTTTTTTGCCCAGTGCTAGATTTTGTCTTGGATAATCCTCAGTAATGAGGAGTTGAGAGTTTATAGTAAATTTAGCTAGCAGATAATTTTACAGTATGGAAGGCGCCTAATGTTTAATAGGCAAATATTAGTAATTACTTGTAATTTCCTCATATTAAGTACTAGCTATTTACCAGACTGTAATCACAGACAGTAAGCCCAGCAACACTGCGGAGGAACCTCATTTATACTGCCTGTACTTATGACCTTATTCTTTTGGTCACTTCCCACAACTCATGACCATAGGTGGAGTTTATTGATTGGTTAACAAAAAGCTTCATCTGAAAACTGAGCTACTGTTTCACCTCCACAGATCAGTATAGTGACTCTAACACTGCTGCTGCTAACCCGATCAGTTTGTCAATCTCACACTCTCTTTTTCGAACACTTGTGAATAAGGTACTTAAACTGTTCCAGCAGGAACAAGTTCTTCCACCATACCTGAAAGGAACATCCCACACTTTTTGAGTAGAGAACCATAGCCTCAGACTTGGAGGTGCTCACTCCACCAGATGGTCTACACCAGATGGTGCCAAAAACTTATTTTGCTGCAACCCTTCTGTTTCTCCTATAGCTTTCATTTGAATCAAGAGAGCATTATTCAGAAGGCCTCTTTAAACTTGAGGGCTTCCCTGATCACAGGTGTCCACCAAAGCATTCTAAATATCTTCTTAAAGTATCCTTCCTGACAGTCACTGACAGCCTTACGGCAATGGCTTCTTGCTGCTACCTCTATGATTGAAGACTTGAACATGGTCCTTTCAGACTCAGTGTCTCTGACTTCACTCAGTAAAAGTCTTTCCAGAAGTGAGAGTTTGTCTCTCACCAAAGCTTCTGCCAGACACTCTCAAGCCACCTGGAAGGCTCTCTGAGGTTTAACAGATACTTGGAGACTTGGAGGTGCTGACTTTCCCCTCAGCAGGAAGATGCTTGAATGAATATCGGTGGTCTACACCAGATGGTGCCAAAAAAACAACTTCATTTGCAAGTAACAGGGATGCTACCTTAGCCCCCCCATACTGGAAACCACTCCAGACTTGGCTGCATCTTGATATCCTGTCCATGAAAACCTTGATGGAGTTCCAGATCAGCATTAAACAGTTTCAACTTAATGCCAAGAATGTGGCACCACAATCATTCAAAGACGAAATTGCACAAAGTGGCAACACTGTGCTATTGCAGTTTCTCCCACAACACAAGTCACACAAAAGCCTTGCCTTGCCTTGTCACATCTCAAAGCCTTGCCCAGCATGTCTTGTCAGTTAAGGAGTTCCTTAGTACTCCTTCCATCACTCAGCAATATCCCCAGTAGAAGTCAACACTCCCCCTCTGCAGTGTCCAAATGGTTTGCCAGAACATCTTTGAGTCCACCCTTTTTCTATGGCCTCTCAGAACTCCTCCCATGCCTGAGCTTTCGATTCTGCAACTTATTTTGCTGCAGCCCTTCTGCTTCTCCTATAGCTTTCATTTGAATCAAGAGAGCATTATTCAGAAGGCCTCTTTAAACTTGAGGGCTTCCCTGATCACAGGTGTCCACCAACACATTCTAAGTATCTTCCTAAAATATCCTTCCTGACAGTCACTGACAGCCTTACAGCAGTGGCTTCTTGCTGCTACCTCTATGATTGAAGACTTGAACATGGTCTTTTCAGACTCAATGTCTCTGACTTCACTCAGTAAAATGGAGTCTTTTCAGAAGTGAATTTTGCCTCTCACCAAAGCTTCTGCCAGACACTCCCAAGCCACCTGGAAGGCTCTCTGGAGTTTAACAGATAAATCTGGCCAAGGGCCTATACCTTATGCGAGGACTCTAACTCACCACTCATCAGCAGTGTCCAAAACATATGGCCTCAAGGCTGATAATACAATCAAGAAATTGATCAGTAACATTTGACCCAAAATGCTCTGGTACAAATTACACTAATGAGCAACTTTTTGTTCAAACATAGTGTTTTATTATTCGCAATTGGCTTCAGATCAGGGTGGCCATTCCTCCCAGTCCCATCCCTCCAAGTATCTCCGTCATTCCCAACATGAGCAGTGAAATCTCGCAGTAGCACTATGGATTCAGTAGGACATACCCCCTGAAGCACCTGGTCCACTTTCTCCAAAAGTTGAATACTCTGAACTGCTATCTGGTGAATATACACACTCAACAGTCAGAGGGTTCTTTCTTGAGGAGTCAAAATCTCATAGGCAACCCTCTTGTACACCGAGACAAACTCCAACTGCAAGGCTTTAGACTGAGGAGGATCCTCACACTATCTACTGCGTGAACTCCAGAATACCAATCAAGAAGCTTGGTACCACAACCCATGCTCTATGTGGATGTAAAGCTGACTATATTTGGTGCATACCATTCAATCTCACACATTAACACAGGCTTTTTTGCTACCAGAGAAGTGACATTCCACGTTCCCAAAGCCAGTTTCCATTCCATGAATCTAGACCATCTAAGACTATATATTCACTATATACCCTGCCACTTGACTGCCATTGCACCTCCCCCCCTCCCCCCATCGCTTCATCTTGCAGCTCCATATGGCTGATCCTTTATGACCCAATCATTCACGCATTCAAGCATTCACCTGAGGACACCACCCCAGGTCTGGTTTCAGGGATGGCTCCTAGTAACCCTAATATGGGCAGTGTACACTTTGTCTTTTTTGTACCTTTCATGGGGGTCTTCAGGAGTGCTCTGACCTGATGTAGCCTCCCAGTGACACAGCATCATGACAAAGTCATGATCCACAAAGGGGCTCATTTTAGTGATAAATTCTGTTGCTGTTGTATTCTAATGTTTGTATTGCATGTCAGCTGTAATGTCAATTTATTAACATGATTCATCATTATGTTTTAACATATTTATGAGTTTTGTTCCTGGTATCTCTCATCATACCATTTTGTGCTGCTGAACGCTGAAGTCTTAGTTTTTCTATAACTGGTTGGAGTACAATATGGTAGTGAATATGATAATTAATTTGTTTATTAATTAACAACTTTTGTTCATGCTGGCCAAACGTACATGTATAAATAATATACTAAAGAATTCATTTCTGTCTGCTGTTAAAAATCTTTATTAACACAATCCACATTGTTTATTATAATTCTCATTCTACAGGAATCTGGGTTACTTTGCACGGCAATCAAGTCCCTCAGCGGCGATTCTGTGCTTGTGGGAAGTTCAACATCAGGAACGTGGAGATCTGGACTCTCTGGCCAGTGCCTTGGAGGAAATTGGACGTGTCCAGGTCAAACAGTCTGGCATTATATGTAATCAGGACCACCCCAAACAGCAGGGCATCATAGGTAACATGGACGAAACCAAACACCCAGCCAATTCCCTCACCCTCAACTACTCAAAAAACTCATCTAACATCACTAGCATGTTGGAAAAGTCTGAAAAAGTGGATGATATTCTTATCCTGGACCAGACAAGACACAATACTGGCAAAACTCCAACCACTGACCCAACTATTGGTCTGTACAACAATGACTTAGACTCAGACCACACCTAGGAAATGTTATGCAGAAAACAAACAGCCAATAGCAAAGTCTACTGAAGAAAAGGGGTGGAGACTAGGAGCAGCTCCTCCCTCTGTGAAAAAAACAGGTTTTGAGAAAATCAAGGTTATAGTGATACAGTGACACGGTGTTTGTGTTTGTCTGTGTGTGCGAGAGAGAGACACACACACACACACATGGAAATGGTGCAAATATGAAGTAACTTTTCACAATGGATTTATAGGTCTGGACGATGCAGGAGCCTGAACTGTGGCAAAGAAATTACTCAACAAGTCCGAACTGGATTTGTTGAGGACCCATAAAAAGGAGTGGGATCACACTTTTTAACTCATGCCCCCTTAAACATCCATCTCTGACGCCCCCTAGTGGTATTCTAAATATTTACACACTCTGTGAGTCCCAGTCTTGTGTTTGAAACCATCTTGTTTTACTTTCTGTGCTTTCTTTCATTCACAAATGAGACAGAAACATAGAAAACAATTGAGCAGATGAAATGGATGGAGAGATGAACAGATTAGACAAGAAGAATTAGCATTATAACACACACTCACATGCATTCCTATAGAGCAAGCAGTAACTTTAACCTGTTATGATGTCTGAAGATGGACACACACTTCTAAAAACTAGAGTGTGGAGTTTATTTATGGAGTATTATGGAGAGACAGAGAAATGGCACTGTATTGTATTTTTAAAGAGATTAATAAACAGAGAGATTAAAAAGAAGAAATTCTCCTATGGCATTAAATAAGAGTTGTGATAAGAGACTACAAGCTAAATTATGCAGTTACACACTTTCTGTCCCTTTAAGACTAGTAAATGGTCAGTCTTTCCTGATTGGCAGGTCAGCTAGGACCTGGAGCACTTTATGACTTTAAGGTTCAAGGTTCAAGGCTCTTTATTTGTCACATACATATTACATACATGTGATGTAGTGAAATGCTTTTCCTTAGTGCTTATGTGTGTATTTTGGTGCAAAGGGTATGTTTTGGATCAGCGTTATGTCTGCATACCCAGGTCTCTTAATTTCCGAAACAAATGCTTAGACCACATTAAAGAACAAATTACTATGATAAATAGAAATCTTGAAAACTAGCTGATAAATTGATCAATTTCTTAATCAGAGAGAATATGCATATATAATGCAGCTTCACAAAGGCTTCAAATGTATTCAGAAAGAAATTATTCAGTGAGCTATTCACAAAACAGAGCTTTTATCGGACGCAAAGATTTTCCACCCAACACAGCTAACCAAACAATACAAATATTCCTGACTTAAATATGAATTCTATTTTTTTTTTCGCCAAATAAATAACAATAACAATATTTAAATTGTAATATTTAGATTTGTTGAATAATATCTAATCTAATTTTACCAGTTATTTTAGAGAAAAAGTTCCAATCTGCAGTACCACCACAGCCCACTGTGGGGCTGCAAAATCTTTGGTGTTGATTGCTGTACACTAATATAAGGACAAAAAAATGAAGGGGGGAAAAACAAATATACAGAACACCATGAATAAAAGAATATATATATATATATTGCAGAAAACAAAATAGAAATAAATGCAAAAATAAATAAATTAGGAACAATTAAGAGTGCATAAACATAGACTTTTTTAAAAAAGAATTTTTTTTAACAAGAATTTCTTAATTATTACTTTGTTGATTAAGTTATTTGCTATCTTCATTGTAAATCTGGTCCTCCATGCACGCATGCACATGTGCGCACATACACACACACACACACACACACACACACACAGTGAAGTGTCATTGTTATATTTATCTTATATTCTTTTATTTTTACCAACTTTATCTAAGAAATAAAATGTATCAGATTTTATTCCCATTAAAACTATTTAAATATGTGTCTATGTGTTTAACACACAGTCATTTACTTATACTAATATGGAATTGATAATTAATAGTTAATAATTAATGATCAGATCACTATGATCAGATCACTAAGGAATTAAAAGAAGTAACACTTACTACTGAAAAAAATATAATCATGCTGGGATTTCAAAATAAATGCCCATACCTACTAATTATCATGAAAACATCTATATGATGCTAATTGGGGCCTGTTAGTGTCCATATCTGTTTTAACAGCGTTACCATTTTTCTCATTTTGCCTTTATAAAGTTAACACTGCTAATGAACCTGAATTATTTATTTGCAGGTGTTTTGTAAATACTACAGTTAAAACCGCTACAATAAGAGTACCAAACCATTTGTACGAAAACAAATTAGCACTCATTAACAATTAGCAGTATTTGCCATGTGAAGTCAGCAAACAATGCGAACAGATCACTGATTTGTGTTTACATTATTAGGATGAAATCCTCTATGATTTGAATAATTAGGAAAGTAAATTGTGTTGAATGTAAGTTTGGGAATCTGTTGGGAAAATGTGTAAAAATGGTTTGTCATGGATTGAAAATGGAAAATGGATTGTCCACTAACGAGGGCAAAATATGGATTTTGAATACAGCCAGTAAAATGGGTAGGAGATGATGCTTGTGAAGATGAAAACCATGCAGTTTTGACTGAAACAATGAAACATACCATGTATGCACAGAGTTTTTGTATGCAGTGTGCGCACGTGTATGTGTGTGTGTGTGTGTGTGCATGCGTGCCTGGCTGCATGGCCGTCTGTCTGTCCATCTATGTGGTGAAAGAAAGCAGGCTAGAGCTGAATTGTGTTTGATTCAGGTAAGAACAAGTGTGTGTGTGTGTGTGTGTGTGTGTGTGTGTGTGTGTGTGTGTGTGTGTGAGTGTGTGTGATGCCACATGTATTCTCTGTCATCTCTCCATTCTCCTTGGGAAAGAAACTCTGTGTGGCTTCAATATGAATAAAGAAATATTTGTTTAACAACAGCAAGCTATTGGGTTTTTTGTTTATTTGTTTGTTTGCTTTTCATTCTTCAAATTACTGTAAATTCAGAATATTCCATCTATCATGCAAGTTATATCACCATAATGGAGGAATTTAGACTTTATTTTATATTGTAAAGCTTTGGGGGAGACTTGCTACTTGCTTTTCTTAATAAAATCTCTAAATAAGCGTTTTTGTTTTTGGTGACTTAGATTATATATATATATATATATATATATATATATATATATATATATATATATATATATATATATATGTGTGTGTGTGTGTGTGTGTGTATATATATATATATCATATCCAAACACCAGGGCACAACAAATTTCATACAATCAGATTTGTATGAAATTAGAAGAGATGATTTTATTCATTACTAATTAGCCACACAGCAGAATACACTTATAAACTAAATAAGCTGAGGCATGTCATGAAGATCACTCTTAGTCTTTAGTAGTTTATCAGAAACAGAGTAGAAATACAGTTTTCTCAGATTGTATGCAAATTAGGCAATCCTGTTTGAAAATTCCTGATCCATCATGACTAAAAAGTTATAACTATTTCATGTTTCTTTATCTGTAGAGCCACAGTCCACCAAGAGCAACAGAAAACATGTTAGTGACTTTTATTTATTTATTCATTCATTTATTCGTTTATTTATCTTCAGTAACTACTTTATCCTGGTCTGGGTTGCAGTGGATTCTGGGAAAACTGAGCCCAAGGCGGGAATACAGCCTGGATGGGACGCCAGTCCATTGCAGGGCATCACACTCGCACATATTCACACACTTATTCATACCTTGGATCATCACACTGTTATCAAAACAGGGAAGCGTGCTTAGACACTCTGTACACATGACAGTGGACAAGATTTTAAGATGTTTAAATGATAATCAAAGACATTAATAACAAGAAATTTAGCCAACAGAAGTGACAGAGCAAATATGTGAATTTTTATTTCCACACTGATGTAAGTGTGAACAGAGATCAGTTGAATAAAGGGATGATGTTTAAATGCCACAAGTGATGTGGATGATGCTGATAATCAAAGCAAGAACTCAATTCCCATTGTTATATACATATATATATATATATATATATATATATATAGTAGAAAAAGTCCAAATTTGTCCATGTAAAGGGTTTTCCAAGGCCATATACATATACCTCATTCATATGAGCACTCCTCACATACAGTTTTACTCACTGTTGTCTTTTAACCACTAACTCCTGATTGTTACTGTTATGATTTCTTTCAGGCAATAAAAACCTACTTACTCATATTAGAAAATATTAGAAAAGAGCTGAACCATGCTGTCCTGCTGTTGCGATGACTGTGCTAACTCAATTAAATATGGCTCTTTCGTTCTCGTCTTTTTCCCCCTCTCCCTTCCTTTTCTCTCTCGCCTCCTTTTCTTTCTCTCTCTCTCTCTCTGCCAGATGAAAGGCTTCTCAGACACCCACTCCATTCGCATACCATTCAGTCCAGCACACACAAGACGCCTGTGTACTGCTGAGAGGGAGACAGAGAGAGAGATAGAGAGAGAGCGGTGTCAAGGAGTGTGAAACAGAAAGGTCACAGCTCAATGTGCAACAGTGCTTTTCAGAAAAAGACAGATGGAGAGAGAGAGAGAGAGAGAAAGAGAGAGAGAGAGCAGCATAACACCCAGACAGACAGAGAGAAAGAGAGAGTGAGATAGAGTGAGAGATTGACAAAAAGAGAGAAAAAGCAGAGTCATATGAGGCTCATGAGTGTCTGAAGAAAGGCCTGAATCCCTCACACACACACACACACACACACAGAGAGAGAGAGAGAGAGAGAGAGAGAGAGAGAGCGCACTGCTTTGGACATGTTTTGGAATTTACTTCCTCTGTAGCTTGGATACAAGTGCCTGCTTCACTTTCATCCATTTTATCATTGATCTTCTACATGAAGAGTCTCTTCTTTTCCTTTCTTGTTGCTCTTTTTCAATTCAATGACATTCCTCTAGCAAATTTAGACACATTTTATAAAACTTGCCATTTTGACCTTTCATTCTTTCTCTTTTTCTCCTTCTTTGACTCTCTCCTGTTCATTTGATTTGTGGAATGCATGCTCCCATGATCTCAGTGGAAATGTGACTCAGAAGAAAGAGAGAGAGAGAGAAAGAAAGAAAGAGAAAAGAACAAAAACCTGTGAGAAAGTGTACTACACTGTATTAATGTGTACACTGTTGTTAGAAGCTAACAAACTGCTGATAAACAAATTCAATTCTTGGAGATGCTGAAACAGAGAGAGGAGAGAGAGAAGGAGAAAGAGAGAGAGAGAGAGAGAGAGAGAGTATTATCAAAGAGCATGATCTGTTTTGAGCCCCTGTTTCAAAACTCAATTTGTCATAATTTGGTAAACATAAGAATGCTTTGGGGGAGTGAAGGAGAGAGAGAGAGAGAGAGAGAAAGAGAGAAGGAGAGTCTCACAGTGTGTGTGTGCGTGTGCATATAGTGCACACATGTTCAACGTCTCTCTCTCTCTCTCACACACACACGCACACACACAGCGAGTCGCATGCTTTGAATTACTGTACATTTGTACCAAGTGCCAACTGCTACAGACCAGACCAGACGAGAGTCTCTCTCTCTCTCTCTCTCTCTCTCTCTCTCTCTCTGTCACACACACGTTCCATTGTAAGTTTAAAGTCACACACATGCACAAGTAATTATGTACGCATAGCGATCCAGCAGTCTCCGTCTCTCTCTGTCTCTCTCCTTATTTGTTCTCTGTCTATGTCTGTCTTCTTAGTTCATTACATTGGCACCTAGGAAACTAACTCTCGCTCGCTCCCTCACGCCCTCCCCCCTCACTCTCTCTCTCTCTCTCTCTCTCTCAAACTATGTATCTGTCTTAAATATCTGTTAACATTTAATATTTGTTTGCTTAAAATTTGAATTCAACTTTTTTTTGAATGAACCATGGAAAGTAATAACTGCAATAACTTGCTATAAATTTTGTATGTAAAAATAAATATAAATATCAAATTTGTTTTAAATATTATTCCAGAGTAATTTTTTGCTGATAGCTTGGCTGTACATTCCTTAGAAAAGGTTCAAGGTTTAAAACCCTGAAATGTTTTTAGTTTGTCTTTCTGGGGAAACGATTATAAGGTTCTATGGAAAATCCTACACCAAACACAGAGAGGATTCCACGGAGAACCCCTGTAGAAAACAAACCCTTGATCAATCAAATTTTCATCTTCTTCTACTTCTTTTTTACCCCCATTTTCTCCTTATTTGGTCATTTGCATATTCCCACCCACCAGCTAGATCTCTCCTATCACATGACAGCTAATACAGAGAATGGAGGCTAGCATGTGCTTCCTCCAAGACATGTGAAGCCAGTAACCAAATGCTAGGTCACAGAATGGCTGAACACACTCAGAGGAAAGTGCTATCTGCCCTCTTCCACATACATGAGCTCACAGAAACCTGTGATTTGCTAGTGTTGCTCTGATTGACAGGAGAAGGAGTACCAACATCCCTCCCACCGAAAGAGCACAGCAACGCTCTCTTGGACTCCCAGCCATGGAAGCCTGTGGCATTGTCAGGATTTGAGCTCGCAATCTCACAACAACAGGGTGAGCAATTTTCTGTTGCACCACCCCGGAGAAAAAAACAACTTTTCACTGAACCCTTGAACACAGGAAATGGGGGTGGGGTCATCCTGGAAGATATCACTCCCATCAGGATAGAAATGTTTCATCATAGGATAAAGGTGATCAGTCAGAAGAACTCAAAATGACTGTGCTGTCAAAATCCCCCTCACAGCATAACAAAGAACACTGGTTGTATGGGTAATTAATAATACATGAAATCATTACTGAAACAATATCAGATAAAGGTCTTTCATTAGCTTCACACACACACACACACACACTACAAAACTGTAAAACTGTAGTGGAAACATTGTAACATTATAACACAAGGAGGTTTTCTTAATCACCCTGTCTATAAAATTCCTTCCCCCAATTCCAGGTTGCTTTGTGTGTCAAGATGGGTATGTGTGTGTGTGTGTGTGTGTGGTATCAGGTGACTGATCAGCCCACATATCTAAGTATGTTTGTTAGCAAGACTCCACCCAGGATTCATGCTGTGAATTGCCTTAAACTAACAATTGACGTCACGCAAAATACCCCCCCCCCCCCCCCCCCCCCCCACCCGCATATACACCACACACACACACACACACACACACACAGAAATACACACACCTCTTAAACATTTTATTACAGTTTCCTGCTCTCCACTCGTTCTCTCCACTCCCTTGTTATTATCTCCTCCTGTCCTTTTTTCGCCCACACAAGCATGTCAGCTTCTTATGTAGCTGTGGCTGTGTGTGTGTGTGTGTGTGTGTGTGTGTGTGTGTGTGTGTGTGCGTGTGTGTGTGTGAGTAACTTGAGGCATGCTGGACACAGTGACCCATGTTCAACAGTTCTCTATAAAGACCTCAGGCCTCAGTCTTACAGCCTGCAGGAGGCTGGATGGACACACAAACACACGCACACACACACACACACACACACACACATGCACGCACACAGACTGAATGGGGTCAAGGCCAGTGAAAGGGGTACTGCAATGCTGTTGTTTCTGCTCCCTACTGATAGGAGCTAATGCGTGGGTCTCACACACTTATAAACACACACACACACACACACACACATACACACACACAGGATATTAAATAAACTAACTCATTGTGTAACTCATAGCTCTTTTCCTTTTTTGGCATATTACCCTGGAATATTTGGAATATTTCAGCGACAAATTAGATGTCTTTTCAGACAGACAGACAAACAGACACACACACACACACACACAAACACACACACTAGGGGTCGCAGAGAAAAAACAGTGAGACAGATAGTAGTTTTATTTTGAATGTACTTTGTTAGACTAGATGAAGCCAGTTCTACAATCAACTGCACATTGTATACGACCATGCTGGGAAAGGTTCTTTTGTTTCTTCTGCTTTAATGGAACGTTATCACTTTGTTATCACTTTGTATGAAATGCGCAGGGTTGTTTTTTCAATCCCACTTCTCAGGAATTCTGATCAATCCCTCCTAATCCCACAGTTATTTTCATTGTCCTTCAAAACGAAATAGAATTCAAATACAAATCCAAAGTGAATACCATAGTGACCAGCGTGGTGCAAAAAGCAGGCGTTCATTATCCAATCCCTCTCAGCTAGGTTAGAGTCAGACTGAGTCAGAAGCTGACTCATTTTTTTTTTTTTGGATGCTACTGATGAGTTGGCAGTTCAGCTCCTGGAGCCTGGTCATCAGCCTGGACAAAGCTCCCACAAGCAACTGTAGACATTTCATCCTCCATCCAAGGATGCTTATTGAGCTATAAAGAGGAATCTGGTGATGGACATGAGCTTCCATGCTGCACACTCTCAGTTCTAGAATCAACTATTTCAGCTGAGCTTGTCCATATGAGTGCATTTTAAGAATTGGTACATCCTTGAATAGTGTAATATCACACACATTTATCATTTAGCACATTTATTGCACTAATATATTTATTTTTTTATTAATAGTGTAGCTGGAAATGTAATTTGTATCCTGTGTGTGGCTGCTAATACCGTAAAAATGGCAATCAGGTTTTGCTTTAACTATGGAAAAGATGACACGTACATATGGTTTCTCAAGGATCACAAATCGAAGCAGCAACATTGCTTTAGTAGACCCAATTTGTTCTTATGCACTTGTATGTCTGTGATGTAGAGGGCAAAGGTCATGATTAAAGCCTAGCATCTGTAGTAAAGCTCTATGTGGGCTTGCATTTGTCCTTGCATATGTTGGTCAAGATCGCTGTTTCACACGTCACGGCAAATTTTCCTGCTTTGATTATGAGATGGACGTCTAGTGGTTCTTAGAATAGGTGACTGAATGACACACAAACTTTCAATGCCCAGGAAACTACTATAATGGTGTTCAAAGGCATCTGCACCTGTAACATCATAGGAAAATTCAATGCAAATAATACTCAGATAGGAAACACTTCCCTGTCCTCTTGCCATCCAAACTCCATCCTTCTTACCATTACCTTGTTTACACTTTGCTAGTAGCTGCAGCATACAATGCTGTTTAAAAAGGCAAAAAGCCACGTTGGAGATTCAGAAGCACAACACAAGATATATTTCCACCTACATCCAGTAACTGTTGACATGCCTGAATCTGAATGGCATTTTCAGTTATCGAGTTGCATTTATTGAAAATGTCCACTGCTCCTGTACAACTGTACTGTGAGTAACATTATCACAGAGCTAGCTTGGATTTGTTGAGGTAGACATGAAAGGGATTTGGCCGTCCCGGTCTTGTTTGGTCACATTATCAGCAAATTTAGTTTACAGTAGACAAATCTGTCCAAACAAATTATTTGTGGTGGCCTGGGAAACCCTTCACATGGTCAGATTTTGACGTCTTTCTACTACATGAAAACTAGGCTACAGGTTTCTCATTGGCACGTCCTTCAACCAGAGCTTAAGTTAAGTTTAAAATGTGCTCAGTACAGAAAAAACAGCATTAATGCCAAATTTTAAAGAATTAGCATGAGTATGATGGTTTGCATTTCTTATTAAAGCTGTACATGGGCTTTGAGTGCATTCATCTACTTTTTACATACAAATTTATTCATTTGGTAAAGGTGTCTATTCTTATAAGCACCTTATAACTAGAAGTGGACATAACAAACGACATGTACCTTCGTTACACTACTTGTGTAGGTGATTCACTGTAACGGTACTTTTTGTTTACAATTAAATCATAGTATTTTTTGGATATTTTAAATAAACATATTCAACACTAAATACATTTATTTTTGATCACCGGGAACATAGTAAAACTATTAATAATGCATTTAACCCCATTGCAATGCATTATTTTTACTAATAGTAAAACTATTAATAATGCATTTATTTAAATAAAGCATTGTAAGCCAGTTAAAAGGACTGTACAGTATGTGCCAATTTTAAATACTTCCATTCTGTTTCCTGCTGAACGTCTGCACTTTCAAATGCGAAATCCGTAAACAGCTGCAGCAATGTCTGAGACAGTGGAGACAGATGAGCATCCCTGACCCTATTTATCAGGTCTCTTCAGTTTTTAAATGCTCCAAAGCAAACAGCACAGATACAGATAATGATCTGTAAACTTAGCGAGCCAAAAACAGCTCAACATCCAACCTGTGGAAACATATACAGGTTAGCCGTTAGCTAGCTGAGTGAGCTAGACTAGCTAGCCAGATCTTTTGATGTTTTAAAGCTCTGTATTAATCTTACGATGTCACGTCAATGTTCAGTAGTACAGCCTGTAGGTAAAGCTAAAGGTAAAGGTAATGTGTAAGAGGAATCTTTGCTAGATGTTAGATTTGCTAACATCTAGCAAGTTAGCTAGCCAGCTAAATTTATCTTTGTTATCTGTTGTTAATTGAAATGGTGTAGGTACAGAACATTTCTGGATTAGTTGTGTCAATTCCAGACAAGTAAAAAAGTTATTGGTAAAGTAATTACTGAAGTAGTTTTTCCACAAGACGATCTTATTTTTCCACATGAGTAATTTTCTCGATCACTACTTTTACTTTTACTCAACTGAATGATTCCTAGAGTAGCAGAACTTTTACTCAAATCAGTGTATATAACACACACCTGTCTGTGAAATAAAATATTTATGGGGATTTTTTTCTTTGACCCTGATGTATTCTCCCAGCTAAATTTTACCGGAGTGTGTTTTTCCATCTACCTGTTCTTATGCACATTTTGATCACTGTATAAAACAACTTCAGTGAAAATGGCAAGGGGAAAAAATACTTGGCTGAGGTGTAAAAGTTGTCATACGGATAAAGCGAAAATGTAATAAAGTGTGATGGAAAGAAATGAAGTGTGTATTCCTGTGTCTCCATGACGGTGTGAGCTTGGCTGCCGCTCATCTGATGACATCATCTTCTGCTCCTCTATAGAAGCCTGAACATAATGTAGTTGATGGAAACACATGACCTTTCACGTTCCTTTTGCACACGGTTTTGGAAATTGTCTTAAAATTCACAAGATGTCTGGAAGGAAACATGCACACAGTGAGAGACTGCCAATGTTTAGGGATGATTATTAAATGAAATGTTGATGTTGACGTGCTCAGTTTAAGAATAACAGCTGAACAAACGACGTGACACAGGAAAAAACACGAATGAATCACCGGCAGCAGCTCAGGAATAACAATCCACTTGCTCTCGGAAAATGGCTTCCTCTTTTGGCCATGACTTCTTCACTTTTCTGGATAGCCACCTGCTTTCACTAATAATAAACACACTCTGTTTCTTAGAAGGAAAAAGCAAATGAAAAATGACTCCCCTAAAGAAGGGTCAATAGGGTGTTTTTTTGTTTTTTTGACTAAACAGTTTTTTGTATATGTGCCGTAGTACAACTGGCTCAATTTTATGAAAGAATGATCCACTAATCCCATAACAATAATCTATAAAAGCACTCTAAAGTGTGTATCGTTTTAATTATGAGTTTGAATATTGAAAACGCTGAGAATTTAGCTCCTGATTATGGTCACCATCTTTAAAAAAAAAAGCAATCAAAGTCGCAATCAATTTCAGAAACTCAGTTTATGGAGGACTGACTCCTGTTTCGTCTACAGTGAAATAATATGAATATAAACACATTATGATGAAAATTGACTACCAGTTTAGGTGAAGTTCAAATTAAAAGAAATGCTTCACGATGTTAAGTATTGGCACTTTATGCAGTCTTGTGTACTGTACTGCTGTATTGTTATGTGTTGCACCATGGTCCTTGAGAAACGATATTTCATTCCAATGTATACAAGCTGTATAGAGGAATGACAATAAAACCCACTTGACTTGACCTGACTTAAAACAAGATTCTTTGTTTTTTTGTTTAACCAGCATAATAATGGAACGAAGCTAGCTAGTTAGCTAGTTCTATCTATCTCTGATAAGGTATGGCTATATATGATTGGCATTGAAAAGAACATTCCAGGCAATTATATTTCTGAGAAGCTTTCTGAAGCCACTGAAAGTGTGCAACAGTGAGCCACATTTCTCACAATCTACATTTAACTTTCAGAACAGAGCTCAAATTATTAAGGCCCATCATTTGATAACATGTTTTTGAAGAGTGAAGTATAGTCTAGTGTATACTTTGTAGGGATGAATTACAATGATAAGATCTGTATCTGGATTTGGATTTGAACCAGAAGTGGGTGTGGAATGAACCTGAAGGTTTGTTTGTTTGTTTGTTTGTTTGTTCAAATTAAATTGGAACCGTACAACTATGTCCCTGGAAACACTAAGCAAACACAGGGAAGAAGTCATTTTTGTTTAATACCCAAAATATAAAAACAAATAGAAATTTACGTTTTTTGGTTTGTTTGTTTGTTAGTTAGTTTGTTTTTTGGTTTTTTTGCGAAACATAACTTTTACAGTTCCTCTGCTACATCACCCGAGTACATAATTGGTCTCCATCAGGCACCCTGTGGAACTTTCTGGCAAGTTTTATATTTAACGTGACTGAGTAAGCAAACTAGCTGTCGTTTAAAACAAAAATGTTTGAATTTCTCAAATTAAAGAAAATGTTCATAGTTGACTGCAATAGCCATTTATTAATGCTTTATCAGATTTACTTCAGTTTGTTTGTTTGTTACATTCCAGAAAAGCTCGCTGGACACACTATCAGAATCTACTATGAAGCTTGGACACAGTGCTGCTGCTAGTCAAAGTGGAGTCCTTTAAGCTGCATTTCATAATAATTCACTTATGATTTTCCAAGAAGATTTCCAATGAAGAATTAACAATGATAAATGACAAAAAAGAACATGCAAAATCAATGTACAAGTTAATATTTTTTAAATTAATTAAATTTTTTTTTTTTGCAGACCCAAGCAGAGATATGCCACCCTGTGCACAGCGTGGGTTATATGGACCAGGAGATGTAAAATAAAAGCCTTTCTTTTGTGAAATTCAGGCTATTTTATGTGGAAAAAATGGGAGAAGATGGTTTTATTTTGGAGCTCAGCTCAGGCTACTGAGTGAGGCTACTGGAGCAGACCACCGACAAAAAAAAAAAAAAAAAGTGTGCCCCCTGAGTTTTCTCTTCATTCCAAAATAAATAAATAAATAAATAGAAATAAAAATAAATAAATTTGTAGCTTTTTTTATATGCTCTTTTTGTATCAAATTATGGATTAAAAAAATACAGACACATCAAGAAATTACTTAAAGTCCCTGCTAACTTATTTTCATGCTTAGCTTCTTACTATTAATATGCAATAACTTCTGTGATGAATTTATCGACTGCAAATGTTTTTTGTGAAGAGATTTCTGGATTTTCTGCTTCTGCCTTTCACTTCTGGTCAGTTCGATTTGGCCGGGACTGTGTTCGGTAGAGGCGACGTCAGTTCTACCAATCAAATTTATCCATTTACTTTATCCTTCCCTCAACCACAGAAACGAAAGGAACCCCTTTTGAGCTTTAGCCCAACTGCATCTAGTTAGAATTTTTTTTAATTATTAAAAATGACTATATTTAGGTAATAGTCCTACTTCATGTAGGTGAACAGGATGAAAATGAGCAGGGTGGCTGCACTGTGATTGAGATAATCATGATCTACATATAGTACTGTTAAAAAAAAAAAAAAAAAAAAAAAAAGTATGCAAGCTGTAATTCTATCTCACATGATGTTTTACTAGAGATATATCTTTAGTGCAGTATTTGGCAATTAGTGATGTGTATTTTGGCTCAGCTTACAATACTCATATGAGCTTACTCTTTTGGCTCATTGCCTGCTGTTATTTTTTCCAAAATCAGCCCGAGCTGTTGGTCTTTGCCCATAAATTGTTTAAATTGGTTAGTGAAATCTCTTTGTAATTATCTAAACAGCATTATAATTTGCGTTGTGCTTGTTATGAAACATGAAATGTGAAACCAGCAAGGTGCTACATATTTGCATTGCTAAAACACCTCTCACGCAGAGAAGAGACTCAAACACGTCTTCTCGTTGGAACTGGCTGTACAATGTTATACCATGTCAAAGATGTTGATAAGAGGTTTTTTTTATTATTGCTGGATTGCTTTTTAATCACAGTTTTTCTGTATGCGATTAATGATATTACTGAATCCTGAATACAGAATGTAAATGAATTTTCATTGAAAGCATCAAAGGATCTATTGTCTTGTCCTTATTACAAAATGGCTCTTTAAAGATGCAAGTTGACTCATAATGTTTCCTAAAAGATCTAGATAGGTCACTTTATTAATCCCAGAGGGAAATTAGCAAAAGCAGCGTGTAACCCGACGTGGACCTTTACCCGAGCAGAAGCTCGACCCTGGATTCTGATGTTGTGAAGCGGCCACGCTGTCCACTACACCACCGAGCCACTGATTCAAAGAGTTGATTCGTTTGCAAAAGTCACATGATTAGTGGGAATTCAGCATGTTGTTGCTTCATAGGCCACCAAACCATGCACTCTATCTCTCTCACAAACACACACACACACACGCATTGGTCTTTCCATTGACATGATTATTAAACTTTTATGTTTTATTTATGTTATTATTTTTAACTTTTATATGTGGGGACATTTGGTCTTCACCAAGATATAAAAATATGCCCACACACACACACACACACACATACATTAAACACAAGGGCCTCTATAGGAAAACTACTTTAGCCCAACCTCGAACTCCACTTCTTTTTTGTCTCTCTCAAACACTTGAGGAACAATGAAGTGCAGGCGTCACTAGATAAATCACTGACGCTCAGGAAGTCCTAGCTTCCGTTTATTTCCACTCCTTCTTCCTTAAACCCCCTCCTCTCTCCAACTCCAGTCCTCCATCCCTCCACCCCTCCCTCACTCCCTCCCTCTGTCACCACTATCTGTTTCCCCATCTGTTCTCAGAGGAAATGCGAATTGATGGGTTTTGTCCAATGGTATTGCTCCAGACCAAAATTAGCAACTTAATCAGCAGCCGGAAAAAGGAGTCACTTTACTGATCATGTGTGTCTTATGTAATATGACTATAAGCATGTTTTCCCACTGTTCTTTGTGTGCTTCTTTTTATTTCTTCTGTCATCATAATCTCACAAGTTTTGTAAATAAATTTGAATGAATGAATGGTTAAGTTTAGGCTGGGGGTTAGGTTGGCACTCATACTTTTAATAATAATAATAGCATGAATTAATTTTCATAGCTTTAATTGAAGCTTTGTCTGTACAAGATGCAATGAAAACACTTGTTAGAATTCCTAAAAATATGCCTTTAAAATTTAGTTTAAGCTGTTACAATATTATTGATGAAAATTCAATTCCTTCAGGGCAAGAAAAGAACAGGCGATGGTTTCTTTCTTTATTTATTTATTTTTTCTTTTTCAATCTTCAACTATCTAGTTTCAGAGGACCTCTGCCCACTGTAGCCTCAGATTTCTGTTTTTGGCTGATTGGAGTGGAACCTGATGTGGTATTCTGCTTTTGTAGTGCAAGGTTTGGCATGTTGTGCTTTTTGAGATGCTTTTCTGCTCACCACGGTTGTAAAGAGTGGTTATTTGAGCTACTGTAGCCTTCCTGTCAGCTGGAACCAGTCTGACATTCTCTTCTGACCCCTCTCATCAATAAGGCGTCACCACCCATAGAACTGCTATTCACTGGATTTTTGTTTGTTTGTTTGTTTGATTGATTTTCACACCATTCTTTCTAAACTTTATAGATTGTCATGCATGAAAAAGTTCAGCAATTTCTGAAATACTCAAACCAGCCCATCCGGCATCCACAACTATGCCACTGTCAAAGTAATTGTCTAGATTTTTCCCCATTCTGATGTTTGATGTGAACATTAACTGAACCTTTTGACCTGCATTTGCATGTTTTTATGCATTGTGCTTCTGCCACATGACTGGCTGATTGGATAATTATATGAATGAGCAGTGTTCCTATTAAACCGGCTGGTGAGTGTATGAATGTATGTAATGTAAAAATTACTTTTTTATTTGTTTTTTCAAGTGATGACAGCACATATGTCTGAAAATTATTGTTAAAAGTTCATGTTATACACTCACATTGTTGTAAATTAATTCATTCTTCCTCAGTAACCACTTTTCCCCGGTCAGGGTCATGGTGGATCCCGGGAACTCTGGGCACAAAGCGGAAATGCACCTTTTATGGGATGCCGGTCTATTGCAGGGCTTGTACATGCAATAACTAGACAATTGTGTATGTGATTGTGCAATCACGGGCGAAAGTAAACTTGTAGGAGTGTGAGAGAGTGTGTAGGTGAGTGAGTGACTCATTCCTTGACACTTTACAAAACAGGAAAAGACCAACCTTGTGCTTGCCAAAGCATGAGTAAACACACACACACACACACACACACATATATACACACACACACACCTCAAAGTTTCCGTCCACATGTCCACATATGAATGCGCTAAATATGATAGTTTCTCTGTTGACAAATGATTAAAAAGCTCTAATAATATATGTATATAGACATGTGAGATTAGATTTAGAATGAGGGATGAACATTTTTATGATAATTTGTCAGCAATTCGTCATATGAAAAATGGAAAAAAAGGAAAATCCTAATGTCACTCTTAATACAAGATTGTCTTCAGGCACTCATACCCCTAAGATAAGTTTCATAAAATGGCGTGTGTTGAAAAAAAAGCTTGCTTTCTCCATGGACAGCGCTTGAGACGTCTTTCTGTGTTTTATGACATGGTATCTGGACTGTAGTAATGTCTATGTGTCTGTTCCTAAACTTGAGAGAGTGTGTCCAGGGCTGTATTCAGAAAGCGAATTAAAAGCTTGATAAATGTCAGTTTAGATAACCCTTTTCCACCAACATCCAACTATCACGTCTCCTCTTCCCTGTAAAAAGAAAAATATAGAAGAAAAATGTTCTCGTGTCCATTAAATCTTCATAAACCTACTAATGTGAAATGTCATGAACGAGAGGAGAATGTTAGCACCAGCTAAAGTAGAATAATAAAAAAAATAAGAGCTGTAAACACTAAAACACGGACCATTCCATGTTTTACACTGTAGTTAAACGTCAAACTGTGACCTTTTCGTGCTCACCAAAACCTGGAGTTTAAGAACAGGAATTTGTACTGTTTGTGGACTAAACATTAAAAGAGATCCCGAGGAACCATTAAAAGGTATGTTTAGAACTGAGCGTTTCCTTATAAGAAAGGTTTCTGAGTAGAACGTTTTGTTTTACAAAGTGAAGTACCCCATAACTATCCAAAGATCCCTTGAAGAACCCTTCATAGGTTCTTTTTTCTCTGAGTGCCCTGACATTTGACTAAGATTACCATAAACAGGGAGAAATCTGATCATGGATGAGTTTACACTATCACAAAAGGGTTCCTCTGAGGTTCTTTGAATAGGTCAAACCCTGAAACCCCATCTGAAAAGGAAATCCTCTGTTGTAGGGTTCCCTTCAAGTGTCCTAGATACAAGATTGTTTCTACACACCTCAGGATGCGTGATACACATTCAAGCAAATGGCTTTGTTAAAATGTTACATAAAGAGGAATGTAAGAGCCTGGAATCTAATCTAGTTACTAGTTAAGGGTTACTCTACATATAGCTAGCTGAGCTGGTTAGACGAGTACTTCATGGTACAAAGCTAAAACAGCTAAGAAAGAGAGGGAAAGATACAAGAGAATTTGATAGTAATGTAATTTTTATTCCAGATGAGGAACTCATTAGAAAATATTGAAGAAAATTGATTCAGGATTAGTTTTTGACCAAGGTAACCATAAACATGAAGTACACATCTTATGATGCCCAGACACATGGCCTGATTAAATCTTAAGTGCATATACAAAGAGATCATGGTTCTCAGGATCTTAATTTTGTGGATATTTTTAGACCTGGCTTGCTCTAACACGCCAGATTCTGGTGATTATCAAATCCAGCAGTCAGGTGTAGACTGAGTCAGGAGGGAAAACCCAGCATAAGTTACACGCAAGGATTAGGTGATCATAAGAACTCATTAGCAGTACGATCCGTTGACTGACATCTCCAGTTAAGGATATCACTGGAGAACGTTCTGAAATAGCTCTAAAGAGAGAGTAGGATGGAAGGAATGTGCTACATGAAGGTCTTTGGATCCGTCTATGAAAGTCATCCCACTCATTCTGAATTGTCTGGTAGTCAATTCTGTCTTGTGTTACGCTTGCAGATGTTTCAGGACTCATCTGACTCGTTTGACTATAAGGTCCACAAATAAGCATGTGTTAAAACTTAACTAATGCTTTCATAATGATGAATCAATGCATGCACTAATCCATCAAGAAATACTGAATAATATTCATTAAGAACCAAATACATATCATATATGGAAAAGCCATTAATAATGTTAATAACGGTAATAATTAAAGGTGCAATAGTCATTTTTAAAAATGTCTTACTTGTAGAAATAACCTGAAAGATAAGTAAAACATGATAAATATAAAGGTTTAAGCCATGGCCTCAGCCTAAGTGTATTATGTGGTTGAGAAAACCTATTTGGAAAACTGAATTCCGATCCGGAATGCTTCTTTGTGTTTGGATGTGCCTCCTGTCAGTCATTTTATAGACACTCTACTCTACAGGCCACCGTAGATTGTGGGACCGGAGCTTCGTGAACATGGGTGGGAATGAGTGGGTGGGCTCAAAGCGTAAATAAAATCATTCAAAAGTCGAATCCACCTACTTAACTAGATTAGTTAGAGAACTAATCTTACCTAACCTTTAAGGATTGACATCTTGTTAACTCATTCTGTTAATTAATATCATGCGTGCAGTACTAATAATGATAATCCACATCATGAAGTGTGTGTTTGCGCTTATTATAGGCTATAATGTAAGTTCCTAACACAGGATATATTATAAATACAAATGAAATATACAATGTCTGGGGGTGCCAAGAAAGTTTTCACCCCCTAGTGAATATTTCTCTTCTTTTTTTTATTGCAATATTGAATTCAAGCATATCAGAGTGGGTTTTTTTTGTGCTCCTGTTGAAGTGAATCTCTACAGAAATCAAAGTAGAATGTTTAGATGTATATATTAGATATTTAGATGTCCTTAGAATGATTTGTAAATTTTTTAAAAAATCTAAAAACTGCTTAATTGATAAGTATTCACTCCCTCAGTGTGAATTGTCCTTTTGCAACAATTACAGATTTGAGTTGGCTTGGATATGTCTCTATGAGCTTTGCACATTTTGATTTTGTTCCTCAATGCAAATTTTTCTCCAACTCTGTCAAATTAGATGGAGAATGTTGGTGGACAGCAATTTTCAGGTCATGCCACAGGTTTTCAATTGGAATCAAGTCTGGGCTTTGACTCAGCCATTCCAAACCACAAACCTTCTTTTTTCAAGCCATTCCTTTGTAGTTTTTGCCCTGTGCTTTGCCTTACTGTCCTGTTGGAAGATATATTTTCACCCTAAATGCAGATGTCTGGCTGACTGGAACAGGTTCTCCTCAATAATTTGCTTATTTGGTTACATCCATGTTGCCTGCGATGGCAACCAGCTTTCCAGTTCTTGCTGCTGAAAATCAACCATAGAGCATGATGCTACCACCAGTATGCTTCATCATAGGAATAGTGTTACCTGGGTTTTGGACTGTATTTTGTTTGAGTCAAACATTATGCTTTGGCTTTAGCCCAAATGGCTCAAGTTTTGTCTCATCAGACTGACCACAAAATCTTTTTTTCAAAAGCTCTCATGTTTTCTAACTTGGCCTGTCTCGCCCATAGAGGCCGGATCTGTGAAGAGCTGATGACATTGTTGAAGTCTGCACAGGTTCTCCTATTCATTCAGTGTCATAGCTGGACTCTTGAGCACTTCTCTGACAATTGCCCTTCTTGCCTGAGCACTCAGTCTTGGTAGTGTCTGGGTTGTGCCATATTTTTTCCACTTTGTTATAAGAGATTTCTTATTGCTCCTAAGAAGGTTCAAAACTTTCTTCCTAACAACATCATGTCGAAACTTCACAGGCAGTTCCTTGGTCTTCATGACAGCAGGGCTGATCTGATCTGCCATGTTAGCTGTGAGACAAACCAAAGTCAGTGATATTTATTGTGCAAGTATACAACTGGATACAGGTGGATTTAAAATGAACACATGTCTAGGGACTAGAATCTACATGAATTATTTTCATAGAAATAAATGTAGTGATGTAGCATCAGGCCTTGACTTGGTCTCCATTACTATTACTGACTATTCATTAACATGTAAATGACAAAACCAGTGTGATTATATGAGCTGCTCTGACAATGGCTTTGGCCCAGAGAAAAAAGAAGGATATCTATGTACTTTATTTAATTTTATTTCTGTAGCGAGTCACTTCAAAATAAGCAGAAAGAAAAATCATTCTAATGTATTTATATTTGATGTTGCAATACAGCAAAAAAGAGAAATAAACAACGGGGGAGTGAATACTTTCTACAGGCACTGTACTTATTGTTAATATTTTCATGTGTGGTATGAAACAAGTTAAGTGTATTATAAAATCACCTCTACACACAAAATTAGCATTATTAGCATATTCCATTGTTCTTACAACGTGCTTGAATGGATGAACTACAAATTGTCCCAAGTTACTTAGGTCATTTTCACACTTGTGTTTTGTTTTTGTTTTTTTCCAGACTTGGGGTCTCGGGAAGTTTTGAGGCCAAGATCCCAGTTCCTCTTGAAGATGGTGGTCTGGGCATCCCTTCATCTGAATTGTGTTGTGGCCTGTATCAGGTGTGGAAACTATCTGTAACATGACTGTTGAACTAATCTACTTATGTTACTTCCTGTTTCTACTTTCATAAGTTGGGGAAAGGGATGTTATGTTTATGTTTATATAAAACCACATTGGAGGAGTGTAATTAGCTCACCTTTGTGGTGCGAGTGCTAGCACTGAGAGAAAAAAATACGTCTCGTGCCAACCTGCATGGTAAAAATCTTAATGTATGGGTGTTCCTGCAAATAAGAAGAGAGAAAAAAAGAGTGGTGTTGTTTGCCACTTGAATGCTGGTACCACAAGAAAATAATTTTTAAAAAACAGCAAAGGAGTGAAATTAGAGTGTCCCAAAAGTTTCCATACATAGGGGACTATGTTTGCCAGCACCAGGTCAGTTGTGCCTTCATCAGTAGATGTTCATGAACGTCCACTTCCTGGTTGGTCCGCATCACTTCTAGGGTTCATCAATGTATTAATACTTCAATATAAACACAAACATACACAGTAACATACACATTCACACCAATTGACAATCTAGCATAGCCAATCTGCCTATCTGCATGTTTTTGGACAGTGGGAGGAAACTGGCTCAGGATCGAACACAGGACCTATGAGGTGGAAATGTTACCCGCCGCTCTACCGTGGTGCCTCCTTTGGATTAGCGTATGCATTAATTCATCATCATGATAACATTAGTTCAGTATTAATATATTGCTATTGCTTATTTGTGGACCTTATAGTAAAGCGCAAGATCAAGTCATCTGTTTTTCATCTCTCCGTTGACCACGCACTATCAGCAGGTGATCAGCTGCTGGAATAGACACATGGGATATAGAGACTTTGACAAGAAGCTTTTGGGGACAGGATACTGTTCACTGATCAGAATTTTTCTCCATTAGATGTTTTGACCCAGGAACAGCACTATAAATAGTGTCCACGTGGTGGAAATGTGAAGTTTCTGGTAGTAATGGTAAATCAAAGAAAGACCTGAAGACCTTTTTTTCTGATTAGAATAAGTGATGAAGGCCGTGTCATTATTTGGGTATAGAAGGAACCACACCATGGTTGCTGGATCAAAGTGAAATAATAAAAAATAAAACTATACGTTTCTCAGTATTTTACCTAAGTAAAGAATTAAACACTGGGGGCATGCTGCTTTACGAAAATAATCAACAACAGGGTGGTGTGACGCAGGATTATTTTCCTATAACAGCATGTCCCATTCTTCTTCTATTCTATTACATTCTAAAATTTATTAAAGTGCAACACATTAAAATATATTTTATCTATTTAGAGTCACATTTAATGTTGTGGAATGTCCAGCTTCTATTTTTTCCTGTAATCAGCCTGTAATGTTACTAAGCAACCTGAAGACCTTCCCATGTTATTAAATTTGATGTTACAGCTTCACATCACATCTTACAAAGTTCTGCAACTAGAGATTCCTTCCTAAATCATTTAAACAAAGACCTTCTCGCAGAACTTTTCACCATATACAGTAAATAATTACATAAGTTTTTTAATCCATTTATGCAGAGTGTCTGCTACAGATGTCCCTGTGTAAGTTGTTACTATAGAAATGATAGAGTTGATGAGATAGAAAGTTAATCAACACCTTCTCACTAATCAAGAATCCTATATTGGCTTATCTAACTATAAAGACTAGATTTTTGAAGATGTCTTATTTATGTTTTAAAATTTGCATAGCGTTTTTTTCCCCCTTGTTTTTGGCAGCAGTATGTCAAAAGTTTGACTTATTATCTCAAAATTCTGACATATTATCTCAATATTCTGACATATTATCTCCAAACTCTGCCCTCTGAGACAATAAGTCAAAATTTTGACATACTGCTGCTGCCAAAAATAAAGAAATTTGGTTATTTGTAGAAGTTTTGTGAAATTACATTGCATGTAACCCATCAAATGTCTTCATGATTGTAATAAAACTCTGATTGTGGATCATCTCCTCTCCTCCCAGAAGCTGGACTAGAATATACATTAATTATTTTCATAAAGATAAATGTAGTGATGTAGCATCAGGCCTTGACTCGGCTTCCATTACTATTTCTAACTATTCATTAACATGTAAACGATAAAACCAGTGTGATTTATATGAGCTGCTCTGACAATGGCCTTGGCCCAGAAAAAAAAGAAGGATCTCCCTTCCAGAGAAAAAAATGAAGACAAGGAAAGAATGAAGAAAATATGGAAGGAATCTCCTCCCGGGTCAAACCACAATGGTGGGAAGATTTTGACTTACTCCAAACGAGAGAGATTTGTCTAAAAAGTTAGCGTTCTTCCTTTTCTTCTTTATCCGAATCTAATTGCTTTACTCTGTTGGAAACAAACAAAGCTGCTTTTGTATAAAGCGAACACTTCAAAATAACCTTAGGGATATGTGTGTGTGTGTGTGTGTGTGTCTGTGTGTGTGTGTGTGTTGGCTAACAAGAAGCAGCTCAGTGTGAAATGTAACAGCTGGATACATATAAAACTACAAAGCTAGGCTAAATCAGAGATAGTACCATTTCTGGAGGGAAACATCAAAATTTGATCTTCCTGATGAAAACCAGCTATGTGTGGTGGTGGAAAGTACTTAAGTATCAGTACTTTGTTACTCGGCTTAAGTACCATTTTAGGCGATTTGTACAAAATACTGTAGTTGAGTTATATCTTTGGTGACATGCTACTCGAGTAAATGTAGAAGGTCTTAATTACTTTTCTACTTGAGTTAAAGTTTTAACTGCACTTAAGCATCAAAATTAAAAGTACCGAGTTATTTTATTTTGATGATCAGTTTCTAAAGACCTTTCTGACTGCAGACCAAAACCAAGACGGTACTTTTCCACGGCATGCTGTGCAAATATCTCCTTCGGCTATAAAATAATAAAATAATCTTCTTATTTAAGTTGACTACTCTCATAAAAGTAGTTGTAAAAAGGCATTCTGAGCGAAATATTTAAATATTTGCCGAGGCAATGGAATGTATTTGTTCTCCTCCTCTTCTGATAGTGATGTGCACACTCTGCTCCTAGGAAGTCCTAGAAATTAAGGCCATTTGGTAACAATGAACTTGTTTTTCTCATGTCAGGTTGTCCTTGACGCATAGGCCTCAATTCAGTGTTCCTTTTCGAGTCTGGTTTTTCATTAAGACAACCATTATAAAATGGATTACACTGATCAGCCATAACATTATGACCACTGACAGGAGAAGTGAACAATATTGATTATCTCGTTACAATAGCACCTGTCAAGGGTTGAGATATATTAGGCAGCAAGTGACCAGTCGGTTCTCGAAGTTGATGTGTTGGAAACAGGAAAAATGAGCAAGCGTGAGGATTAGAGAGACTTTGACAACGGCCAAATTGTGATGGCTAGATGACTGGGTCAGGGCATCTTTAAAACGGCACGTCTTGTGGGGTGTTCCCAGTATGCAGTGGTTAGTACCTACCAAAAGTGGTCCAAGGAAGGACAACCGGTGAACTAGCGACAGGGTGATGGGCACCCAAGGCTCACTGATGCGCGTGGGGAGTGAAGGCTAGTCCGTCTTGTCTGATCCCACAGAAGAGCTATTGTAGCACAAATTGCTGAAAAGTTAAAGCTGGCTATGATAGAAACATGTCAGAACACACAGTGCATTGCAGCTTGCTGCATATGGGGCTGTGTAGCCACAGACCTGTCAGAGTGCCCATGCTGACCTCTGTCCACTGCCAAAAGTGCCTACAATGGACAGGTGAGCATCAGAACTGGACCACGGAGCAATGGAAGAAGGTGGCCTGGTCAGATAAATCACATTTTCTTTTATATCATGTGGAAGGCCGGGTGCGTGTGCATCGTTTACCTGGGGAAGAGATGGCACCAGCATGCACTATGGGAAGAACGCAAGCTGGCGGAGGCAGTGTGATGCTCTGGGCAATGTTCTGCTGGGAAACCTTGGGTCCTGGCATTCATGTGGATGCTATTTTGACACATACCACCTACCTAAACATTGTTGCAGACCAGGTACACCCCTTCATGGCAAAGGTATTCCCTAATGGAAGTGACCTCTTTCGGCAGGATAATGCGCCCTGCCACACTGTAAAAATTGTTCAGGAATGGTTCGAGGAACATGACAAAGAGTTCAAGGTGTTGACCTGGCCTCCAAATTCCCCAGATCTCAATCCAGTCGAACATCTGTGGGGTGTGCTGGCCATCAAGTCCGATCCATGGAGGCCCCACCTCGCAACTTACAGGACTTATAGGATCTGCTGTTAACATCTTTGTGCCAGATACCACAGCACACCTTCAGAGATCTAGTGGAGTCCATGCCTCGACAGGTCAGGGCTGTTTTGGCAGCAAAAGGGGGACCAACACAATATTAGGCAGGTGGTCATAATGTTATGGCTGATTGGTGTATATGCAGTATAAAGTAGGTAATATGAAAATACAAAATGTATTTTCTGATTATTTTCCATACTTGTGAAATTAAAACATTCCCTATTTATTTTTTTCACTTTTTACAATAACGTCCAGTGAGACATTTCTGCTGAAATGTGCTATTTAAAAATAAAAACAGTACTTATCTATTAATATAGCTGTGATGCTCAAACTTAGCTGCAACATCCATCGGGAAACAAAGCGGTCTATCATCCAGATGTTACTGTATGTATTTCACCTCTGGATATTTTATTTATTTATTTGTTTGTTTATAAAAAAAGAACATTTGAGCAGGAATGTGTTTCATTGGATGCCACTGTTAAATAGACAGCTAGCTTTCTTGGTCAATTAAAAGGTATGCTGAGTTATATTTGTTTTGCTTCCATCTGAAAATGTGTCATATTCAGATATTTTAGCCAATCCAGTTTCTCCTTTCAGAGTGATAAGTAACGACTGAAATGCCGCAAAAAGCAATGGAGTGAAAGTAGGATATTTTGCTTTGAAATCTAGTGGACTAAAAGTATAGTGTCTGAAGAAAACAGAAATACTTGAATAAAGTACAGATACTTAAAAAAGTACAAATTACATGTACTTCATAACTGTCCATCACTGTCAGAGTGTAACTGAAAACTAATAATTCAAGTTGCAGGGAAAAAAAACTACACAGTGTTTATTCTTTACATTTTTCATTTTCCAAGTGGTTATTACAAATCTCAGAGATATCAACTCATTTTTCTCCCCTATTGCCCAGCTAGCAATTCAATAAATCACATTTCTGCACATTTTACAACATTTAAAACAATTATATCCATACCAATTTGTTTGTGTAGCACAACCATAATAATAATTAATTAAACATTTTATTATAAAATAGATTCATTTGTAATATAAAGAACTTTTATTGTCAGCTTTGACCTATGACCCTTCTCTTTGTAGATCTATTATTATTATTATTATTATTATACTGTATATTGTGTTTCAAGCCTAACAGTGAATTCCCATAACCTGCATCCTACAATAAATTAAGCAGCCATACTGCTCTTCTTTTTTAAAGTTATTTAAGAACTTTGCATATGTATGTGTTTAAAAGCCTTCCATCTTTACATATTCAAGTTTGAGCATTTTTAACAAATGTGTTTCTATTTTAATCCTACATTTGGTCTGTCATCTGGCTTAACCTTAGATGAACCAAACACAGCTGCTTCCAGCACTGTTTTCACTCCTGAATGTGGGAAAGTTTTCACATACTGATGGCAAAATAGCAGAACTGAGGGCAAAAATTTAGACATACCAGATTGAAAACACACACACACATATATATCATACATACATACATACATACATACAAACTGTATACATGTGTGTATATATATATATATATATATATATATATATATATATATATATATATATATATATATATATATAAAAATTCATTCATTACATTTAGTTATGAATCATAATTTGTAAAAATTTATTTTTAATAAATAGTTTTTATTCCAAAGCATTCAAAATGAAATGATTTTTTTTTCCACAAATGAGTAGTGTTTATTTAGAATTTGAGTGAAGCACTGAAGAACTTGGCCTATTTGAGAACTTAAAGAAAAGCCTCCTGGGTGAAGATCCATCACGAAGCTGGTTGAGAACATCTCAAGAGTGCGCAAGATACTGTAGAACATAAAACACTAAATAGTTTTAATTTTTTAAATATTTTTCTTGATCACTGCATAATGCCTTGACCAGTATGCAATTATCAAGAAAATACTTTTGTAGAATTCTTATTACAATGTCAGCCAATTAAAAAAAAAAATAAAAATCCCAAATGCAATAACACTCGAACAATAGCTATAATTATTGCCATTTTGGAGCATTCACATTGTGCTATACTCGATAGCCTGGTGATCTTGTACTGTGTATTACCCATAACACACTGAGAGCATGTCCATTTTTACACTTAGAAATGTCTTTGAGCAACAAGTATGTAAGTAAATCATGTTTAAAGTTAGCTACGTTATCTGTTTTTTAGAGCTAGAGCTCACATGACTTGGGTGGTTTGATTAATGTAACAGTCTCATATACTATTAATTAGCTGATATGCTAGCAGGCTTTAACCAGCTATCAAACAAAGTGCAATGTTATGTTTTGTTTTATTTTCAAGTACTTCTTATCTGAAACAGATTTATGTACACTTTCCTGATGACATGTTCTGTAAGTCTTATTGACAACGGTTACTTGTCACAAACAAGTATGCCATATTAGCATATATGATACAGCTATTAAGAATTATTGTGCCCTATTGTGAAAGAGCAGGTCAAACTGGTTAAGCATCTACCCTGATTATTTGATTATAGAGCATTAGCTCGCTTTCTTTTGTTTTTATCATGGTGTGTCGTCAGAGGCGGCTGTAAAATATGTCACCTTGCTCAGGCGTGCCAACACGGCTTTGTTATTAATAATGCATAATGCTTCCTTGTTCTCTAAGCGTCCAAACCCATTTCACCCCAAAAGGCCAAAACACCACTCCCTGATGAGGTATGTTTTCTGAGTGTGCAAGATGAAGTCAGTTTTTTTTATCTGGACCAGACAGCACCAATAATATTTTATTGCCAATTATAGTACAATATAAAACGTTACATCCCTTGATTATAAAACGCAAGCCACATCAGTGTTGTTAGATGCAATGGACTGTAGTATTCAGATGAATACACAACCTCCAGTGAAACATTTTGGTAAATCTAGATGGGTTTATGTTATTATTTGAAATGAGCACCATGTATGCTAGGAGTAGTAAAGGTTATAATGATAATGATCATATGCAATCTATTCCACTCAAATATGCAGTATGTTTAAATAGAAATTTATGTTAGAAATCATCATTTTAACACAGAAAATCTTCAACTATCCAGCTTAGTTGAGTTTGTGCCTCCTGTAAGGTTCGCTGTGCATTCTGAGATGCTTTTCTGCTCACCATGGTTGTAAAGAGTGGTTATTTGAGTGACTGTAGCCTTTCTTTCAGCTCATACTAGCCTGGCCAGTCTCTTCTGACCTCTCTTATCAAAAAAGTATTTCCGCTCACTGGATATTTTTGTTTTTTTGCACATTTGTGTAAATTCTAGAGGCTGTGGTGCATGAGAATGCCAGATCAGCAGTTTCTGAAATACTCAAATCAGCCTGGTATGAGCAACCATACCATAGTCAAAGTCACCAAGATCACATTAGAAGAAGATTTTATTTGTCACACGTACATTACATTACAGTGAAATTCTTTTCTTCTCATAACAGGTTGTTAGGAAGTTGAGGTTAGAGAGCAGGGTCAGCCATGATATGGTGCCCCTGGAGCAGAGAGGGTTAAGGGCCTTGCTCAAAGGCCCAACCGTGGCAGCTTGGCAGTGCTGGGGTTTAAACCCCCAGCCTTCAGATCAGAAACCCAGAGTCTTTTAAACACTGAGCCACCACTGCCACCAATTTTTTCCCTTACTCTGATGTTTGATGTGAATTTTGACTGAATATCTTGACCTGTATCTGAATGAATGGCTGATTGGATAATTGCATGAATGTACAGGTGTTGCTAATAAAAGATGGTGTGTATTCAAACGCTTTTCTTAGTTGGAATACACTTGCTGCTTGCAGCCATTTCTCAGTGCACGTGTCCTGACGATGCATCATGGGTAATATACAAATATCACTTGTTGAAAGACCTATAGCAAAATTACAGAAAGTATCTGGAAACTTTTTTGTTTCAGTGTTTTGTTTTGTGTTTGGTGTTTGCTAGAAAAAGTATGAGTGTGTATTAATAACTGATGTTTGCCTGCGTCTATGGAGAGTTATTAGGAGAATTAATCTAAAAATGCACACTGCCAAAATACTATATAACATAGATCACACTATTGGGCTTGATGAACTTTCCAAATGTATATGAATTCGGGAATACATTAGAATTCAGGAATACATTATTCAGAATCAAGAGATAATGTGTTCTAAATGAATACGAATACAGATAAGAACAGGAAGTACTCTTGTTTTTTTTCCACAAGGCATTTCGTTGAGACTAGAGATGTGCATCAAGACTGGAATCTCACAGGACATGCCAAAGGTGGGGAGGTTTTTACTGCTATGTGCACAAGAGAGAGCGGTGAGATATGAAGCTCACACAGGACAAAGAAAGACCATGGTCATTAATGTGAAAGCGAGGTGCTGATGCATTTACAGCATCCTTAGTAACTGCCTGATCGGGGACATGGTGGTTTAAATAGGGCTACAAATTTGCTTATATTTTGGGCAGTAGAGCCAACTAAATTCATTAGAAAATATCGTGGGCAGGTACAGATAAAAATAATAACTGCACAAACAGGATTAAAAAAAAAAAAAACAGTTCCGCACACATTTCTAGTTGAGACCAATCATGAATTGTCAGAGCCAGCTTTTTGCCAGAGGCGGATTTTCCAGTTTGGCTACACCCAACAGGCATGTTGCATTATATCTGATTGGTGGTTTAGATGATGATGATGATTTTCCACTGACACCATAAATTTAGCTATATAGCAGCACTGACATTCCAATGACCGATTGATTGTGTCCCAAATGCTAGAATTCATGCACACTATTGTTACTACAACATCTGCCAATTTAAGAAATTGCCCAAATGCTAGAAATCTGTTCTAATCTGTACGTTTCGTAATTGCGGAGATATTCTCAGTAGCCAGGTGTGTACTCTGTGTATTACCCATGAAGCACTGGGAGTATATGTGAGTTTGGAAATGGTCGTTAAAATGATTTCTTGACTAGCAATTCTTCGTTGTGACTATGTATTCACGCTGCTTCAATTGAAATATTCTTTCAAGCCTTTTTAACGACTGTGACTTGGTAGAGTGAATAACTATGACACACTGGCATTTGAAATGCCACTGTGATGTGAGAGATCGGGTCAAGCAAGTTAAACTTGTATTTTTTTTTTTGTACAGTAGGTCTACACACCTTCGCAGATGAGCAAAAGGGTCACACAAATTTGATTTCACAACATCAGCAGTGTTGCATCAGACTTTAGGCAGAAAGTGTGGAATAGACATGTGAGGATGTTCAATTTTCATATAATGATAAATGTCTTACCATGTATTATTGCAAAGGTGTATTTTATTTAATTGACTGCATGTTTACTTGTGGGCAGTATTTTACCAGTGTATGAACTTTGATAGAAATCAGACATTAATTAATTCTGGACAAGATTATATGATTGCCTTTCCTGAGATGGACACATGAGATGCTCTCTTCAGATTTGCCCAAAATAAGGAAACATAGAAGACACATGTCTTATGCTGCTTTCTGAATGGGACGGACTTCTCCCAGGAGCGAATGATGATCCCTCCCACAAACCTCCACCCAAAATCTCTGCAGGTATTATATGATAATAGAATCATTCAGTAAGAGGTTGAATTGCTTGCCTCATAGTTGTTTGCAAAGGAAAGAAATGCTATGTCAATTTTAAAAACTCACTGTGTTATTGAGAGAAAGGCCCAGAGGTCTAAATAAGATTCAAGTTGATTAAATTATACTAATAAGTATAATAACCAGGGTAAGGTTTGCTAAAGTAATTACAGTGGCCTACAGACCAATGCAGAGCTTGACAAAACAGAACCATTTTCTCATGGAGAAAAAAAAGTAAAAAGAAGCGCAGAGGGGTGTAGAGATGATGTAGATTAAAGCCATTTTTCCATGTGAAATGGTGTGAAAGCACTGGGAAAATGCATGAATCATCAAAACCTGGGAGATGACAAAGATTGTTATTGTTAATGGTAACAATTCCCATTTTTGAACATTTAAACTATATTATTTACTGTACATTTCTATAATTATCTATTGGTGTTACTGCTCATGATTACATATGCTTCTGATGATGTAGCATACATTTACAGCCATATACAAAGGCACACAGAAACATCACTATTATAGGGCCAATAATATTAAAGGCCTATTGCTGTGTGTATAAATGTATTAATTAGTCAAATAATCTTAGGTTATTGATTTGACACTGAATAATTGGGTAATTTGGGATATGGAATGTTTGGAATGCTTCACTAACAATGTAACTCAGTATGGCCGAGCCAATAAAGCTAGTGTCTGAGACGAAAGACAGATGGAGACAGGGAAAGTGCCTTGTGTAAAATATGTCACATAGACTTCTTCCCAGAACTTTGTGTACACAAAAACAGTACAATATACACAGGGCATGAGAAGTGAACCCAATGGCTTGATGAGTATGAAAATGATGGGAATCGTTTCTACCCAATTTGGAGTGACGTGTTAGACTGCGCTCTCTGTCAGCATCAGAGAAAACACCAATACCATCACACACAAACTTTAGTTTCCACCTACTCAAATAACCATAAATGGTTCTTAAACATTAATGGATCTATTCTGTTTATTCATAGTATTGTATGCATATACTGTAAATAGAGCCGAAGTTCTCATGTGATTTCTCCATGATGATCTGTCCAGTATCAGTGCTATCTCTAATGCCAACTCTAATTCCTGCTAGTTTTGTTTACTAATGATTCTTTAACATACATTACTGAGATTAATGAATGTATGGAAGGACCAGATTTGGCTGAGACTGGGCATATAGCCACATACTGATAAATGATTCCCCCGGTACCGCCTCCCATCCCCAGACTGTCAAAAACAATAATATAATAGCCATTTAATACACTGCTTTATTTATGCTCCAAAAAGTGTACTTGAGAAAAACTTTGCGATAAGTTTTGGTTGTATCTTTGGAAGCAGTTCTGCTAACATGTTACCTAGCTAGCTAGCAGAGACTGCTATGTATGTATAATGTTAAGTAAACAATAAAACATGATAGGGTATACTATTACAGGAAAATAATCAGTGACAGGGTAGTGTTTTGCAACGGAGTGCCGTTACCATTCCATGTTAATTATTTTCCAATACCAGCACACCCCAAAGTGTTTTATTCATCTTACACCACAGGAATTTGTCAACGCTAACATTTTTTTATTTAGTGAAGTCATTTTTTTTTTTTTAATCTGTTTATAGTTACATTTAATGTTGTGGAACAGCCGTGAAACACGTTAGTTCCTGTTATCACTTACATCTTGTCATGTTACCAAGAAACCACA
>CM040468.1:18571680-18628425 GCA_022758105.1 Pangasianodon gigas | reverse complement strand
AAAAAAAACCTACAAGAAGCATGAATTAGCTGCCTTAGTAGGAATGTCAGTGGAAGGTCCTCACAAGGATAGTAAAACAAGTGTGTATGGGTGTGTGTGTGTGTGTGTAGATGTGTGATCATCCTGATTAATCTCAGTGATTCGGTGTGTTAGGTAAATCACGACATTAGATTATTTCTGAAATGTCCAGTCAGGCCCTATCATTTATCTCTACCGCAAAAGCTGCTTTTAGATTCATAATAATAATAATAATAATAATAATAATAATAATAATAATATGGGTAATAGGATTTGCTAATAATATCATTTATTAATGTTAATAATCATAATAATACATTGCTGAATGAATTTAGTATATATAAATAATAAACAAAAATAATAATAATTATTATTATTATTATTATTATTATTATTATTATTATTATGTGCTCCGTTTATATAGTGGAGTCAAGTTATATAACACTCAAGACTGTTGTACAAAAAACACTTTAAATTTGTATTAAATATATGAAACCAAAAAAATCTTGTGAACTTTAAGGTAAAGCACTTACATTAAAAATGTAAATGTAATTGTTTTTAATGATTGAAATATGTGCATTACTTTATTGTTTTATTATCACTTGAAACGTTCTTGAAAAAAAAAAAAGTTTGAAGTTTATGCCCATGTTGTGTTTATCTCATCACAAATCTACTTCTCCTGTGAAAAAGAGCACTTTTTTTTCTCTTTCATAGTTTTTTTTTTGAAGCAGTGGTGAGTTGTTGTGTTGTTGTGAGCTGATGCCATGTGTTCATCTCCAACAGCTGCTTCCACTAAAGCAGTCAGTAACAACTTCGTTCTCAGCACAATTAAGAAGGCAGTGCAAAACCTGAGCTTATACACAAGCGAACACACACAGTGTAATCAGATATCGCTGTGCAACACAAAAAGAATGCAGGATATTCAGAGTAAACTGTATAAGTTGTGTGATAGGGACCCAAAAGTTTTTTATTTCATCAGAGCAGAGCATTTACTTACAAGTTAAGATATAAAATAAAAAAAATATATAAAATGCTAATAAACTGCTAAAATATATTTCTTAAACAATGTATTATTGAATAAGGAGTATCAGCTGAATATTATTTTATAGTAGTTTAAAGAGGAATTGTTAGTGAACAGAGATTTTTGGACACGACTGAATAAGGCTGTGTGAAAGGCTGTGGTTGTACGGATTTTTCTGTTGCACAAGAATCGTCCTTGTGTGCCCTCATGGCTCAGCGTCCATTTATTTAAACTGGTGCACTTCACACTAACCGGCCTTGTCCTGCTCTTTCCTCGCACACCTCACTTGCAGGAAGGGATATTTTTTGGTGAAAGAGTGCCAGTGTGAGCCTTGTTTCAGTGCTCAAAGAGCCATTCACAGCCGTGTGTTGGTTTTTCCAGCCGCTCTCTGCCAAAATCCGCCGCCATAAATACGAAATCCCGCGGCACATGCGTCTCATCGTCTGCTTTTGCGGTCAACCATTAGCGACTTTTATTGAGTTTCCCTCCTCTGAAGCAGATCCAAAGTGTTTAGATCGTATTTTTTTACACAAATTTGAAGCTTCAGATAAGTGCGCTCACACACTTTGAAAATGTTGCTCATCTCCAAGTTGTTTATTGAAACAAAATAGCTGGGGTGGTTGGCCATTTCGGTGTTTATGCTACATGTAAACCGTGCTAGGCGCTGAAGAACCGTCCCTCGTTCTCAAGAGGATGAGAAAGGGTGGGAGGAAGAAGGGAGCAGGGGAGGGAGAGGGTGAAATCGGGCCCAACAGCACTGTGCCGCTCCTATTGTAAACTTCCTGTCAGCGCAGATGTTAGTGACAGGAATCAAAGCTTTGTTCGCAGTTCCCACCCACACATGCATTCGCATTCACACACACACAGGCACACACACGCACTTGAGATGCGTTCAAGTACTGGGGTCCTTCAGAAGCTCACGTGCTTTCTCTTTGCCACTTTCTACATGTCACACAAACAGATGTTCCCCCTCTCTCTTTTCCCCCTCTGCATAGTTCTCAGCTCTCTCGCGCACGCACGAAGGATGTTATCGGAGGGTGTAGGCACAGACAGGAAGTGTGTTTTCTATCTCTTCAGTCCAAACATAGCAAGCATTCCACATCTCAGGATTCCACAAGAAAGCACCGCCACGTCCCTCAGCTCATTAGGAGCTTTATATCTGCCATCTGATGTTTATATGAAAGTCTGGGAGAAGGTCTGAGAGGGTTTGTGTGATGCAATCTGGTGCAACTGCCTATTATCAGAACGGTCAGGTGTGTGTGTGTGTGTGTGTGGGCTTGTTTTTATATCTTGGTGGGAACCAAAGGTCTCAACAAAGATATGATTATCTGACACTTTTGACCTGTGTGTGCGTCTCAGCGTGTGTATCTCTGCATGTGTGGGTGTATGTTTGTGTGTGTTTGGTGGAGCGTATGTGTGTGTGTCAGTGGGAATAAGCTACTGTTCCTCAGTCTGTATGGATGGTGTAATGTGCATGACCCACAGTGGAATAGAGGTAATTTTTAGCTATTAGAGGTGTTTATACAGAGAGGATGCCTCACCCATGTTCTTATCTAACTAGATAATATTCACTTTCATCATTTTCTCAACCGTACATTTCTGACAGTCTCTCAGCACAGAGAATTAACTTTTTGAGCCCTATATTAAGGCCTTGAAACTTGTTTAAGTTGAACTCGGTCCTCTGGTCAGTCAGAAAACACCTCAGTTCACTGTGCTGCTCACAACAGAGCTGATAAAACAGGCCTCCTGTTTTGACACGCATGAATAAGACTGATTGGCTCTTGTTGGAAAAAATGAGTAATTTGGGACTCAAGGCCCGATCCATCAGCTCTACTGCAAAAGCTGCTTTTTAGACTCCTTTACCTATTTAAAATAACGACAACGACAACAAGAACAAGAGGGTTCTAAGTACTAAGTTCCTGGGCCCCCTAATAATAATAGCATTTACTTCATTATCTCGTCACTTATCTGCTTCTACTGTGAAAAAGACAGCAGTAGTCTTAGATTTTTGTTGTTGGCGGTTCCAAACACACACTTAAGATGCAGTTAAGAATAGTGGTCCTTCAGACAGATCTGTCTGTATATATATCTATTTACAAAATGCCTTTTTCCCCCCTCAAATTCTGTCACTCCAGTGGGATTGTTGAGTAATGGAGTTAGGCTAATATTTATATTAGGGATTATATTTGACCTCTTGGTATTTGTTGATGAGTTATTTGGAAACAGCTGTTTAATATCAAAATAAAAATTGTATAAAAATGGGTAACAGATTTCTGACTGAGTGTGTGATGTAAAAACAAAGAATGTAGAACAAATATAGCTCAACCTGCATTTCACCTGAAATAAAACAGTGGCCAGTTTATATATATATATATATATATATATATATATATATATATATATATATATATATATATATATATATATATATATATATATATGTGTGTGTGTGTGTGTGTGTGTGTGTATATATATATATATATATATATATATATATATATATATATATATATATATATATATATATATATATATGGAAATAAAGAGGTTAGCCAGACTCTTTTAATATCTTTTACGTGCAATGCGAGGACAGAATGGCACATCTCATAGCCGCAGCGTTAGACTTGCTGTGTTTTTTGTCACAAACGTGATGTTCTACAATGAGGATAACAATGAGAATAATTCTCATTCATTATGCTTAGTCCGTAATGATGCACTTAACCCAGTTAACTCGCCGTATGCCCTTACGTTATATGGGCTCGCTAATGAATTTATCATTTTGTCCACCCATTCTCTATTCTCCAAACTTTTAATTCAAAGATTAAAACATAGGTATTGCAAGCTTTTAATTCAAAGATTCAAACATAGATATAGCACTGAGACACCTGCGAGGTTACTAAACGTCACTGTTTTATACGAGGGATTGGATGTGATTGAATAGTCAGTATTTATCAACTGTTCAGTGATGATATGTAAATAGATTGTAAACAAGGGTAACAAAGAGAAACCTTTAGTCTACTGCCATTTCTCATCAGAACTTCCACAGGATGGACAGTGTAAAATCACTCGAGCTGACAACAGTGATTTGTCTCCGCCTAAAGCGAATGCAGCTTTAGAAGTTGAGCTCTGGAAGACGGGATGCTTTAAATGAGGTGCCCTGTTCTGAAACACTCTCCGGTTCTCCATGCAGCTTTGAGAAGCGCTTTACAGAGCTGCACAGCTTTTGACACGGCTGTAACTCGAGATCTGAGCTCTTCAGCACTCGGCTTTTGTCCTCTTCAGAGCGTCTTTGGGGAGGAGGCTTTGTCAGGAATAAAGAAAAGCAGCCGCACCCTTCACTGGAAGATGAAGCAGGGAGGGACGGTGTGTTACACATACAGATAGTGCACCTGTTGTTCTGGTAGCCTGATACTCCGTCCAATTAAGGGAGAGGGAGAAAGTGAGCGAGCTGATGTTCTATTGTGATCATCCATCTTCTTTATTTCTTAGTTCTTTTTCTAGTAGTGGCCTTTATTCATTGGAGCGTTGAGCCGTGGAGCATGAGGGTGTGTGTTTAGAGTAAATATAAGTAATCAGATGCGGTTATTATGTTATGTAGGATTTTATTTACAGCCCATATGTATAACTCACAATAAAGTGGTGTTAGGTTCCAGGGTGAACTGATTCTCTCTGTACCCAATAAAGTCACAGTGCTTGGCGCTCAGGCACATGAGAGTAAAAACACAACTTGTTTCAAGGTTCAGTGAGTCAAAACATTATTAAGTACTGTGTTTGTGTGGAGTGCCCACATGTGAATGTAACTTTGTGTGTTTGTGTGTGTTGTAGTTAAGGGCGCTTACTTGTTGTCATGTCTATACAAGAAAATCCGATGACGTAAATTGGAAACTGGCCTACAGTTGGAGGTTCATAGGCACAATAGGGTTTACGGCCACAAACATTAATGTACATCACATATCTTTGTGCAGTTTACATTTGAAGTTTAATCCTTTTGTCCATTATAATTGATTCTTTGCTTAACTAGGTTGGGAAAGGTGTTGTTATTCTTTTAGTAGAGTTGGGACTGGTAGATGCTTAGAATAGAGCTGCTGGTTGTACCATCCCTAGGCACTAGCAGTAGTGCGTGGTACAATGGTTTCCTCCAAACTGCCTGAGCTTTGCAAATAGGGAAGGAAATGTTTGTCTGATGCCAAATCAGTGTATATTTGTAATTGTTTGTATTAGGAAGTCTCTAGGTGTGTCTGATTCAGTGTTTGGTTTGCGCCAGGGATGTAACTGAATACGATTTCATTATTCAGAATGAAGAGATGTGTTCCAAATGGATACAAATTGGGGGCACACTGGGTTTTGTTTGTTTGTTTGTTTTTAGAAATTACCAGAAAGGTCTGCATCAGGACTCAGAAGCAACAGAAAGTCACGCAAGCTGGAGGTTTTTAGTCTCTTCTGGGCGTGAGTGAGCAGTCAAGCTTGTCAAGATTATCAAGCTTGATGGGACAAAGAAAGAATTAAAAATTATACATTCATTATTCATTCATCCTTAGTAACTGCCTAGTCAGGGTTGTGGTGATTTAAAGTACACTACTAGTTTGTTTATATTTTGGGAACACAAACCAGCTAAATATGTTAGAAAATTTTGCAGGCAGGAACAAACAGAAATAATAACTGCGTGAGTGGGATTTAAAAAGAACAGTCCTGTGCACATCTCTAGTCCAGTTATGAACTCGAGTGACGTAGCTGAGGTTGAGGAGCCAGCACCATGCTGACAGCTTTTTTTTTCCAGTGTTTATCAGTATTTCTAGGGGGTAAGGCAGTAGGGTTCATATTTAATTAAAAAAAAAAAGAAATACAGAAAAAAATTTCCAGTGTAGGAAATTAACTAAACAGTTACACACAGTTTGCACAAACCTTACCCTATATCGCTGATCTCAGGTCGAGGTTAACATAGGTATGCAGAACAAAGTTCCCTCTATGTCTTATCCAAAAGCAGTAGTGGTTTGTAAATATACGTATCTGAAGGTTGCTTCTGGTGCGAAAGTAGTGACTAATGAAATAGGTGTTTAGCACAAAGATCAGTGGCCAGTGCTGAGGTTTGTAGTCACCTCTTGGCTGATCCTCAATAAGATTTATTCCAGGTCAGTGGCTAACAGTCAAGGCACAAAATCCCTTCAAGTAATTGAAATATAACAACTGCTTGTGTAATTCCATGTCAGTGGCTAATGCACTAGGCATGCAGCTCAACGTTCCTAGCAGTCTTTTCCTTTCAGATCCAGATGACTGGCTAATGGTAAAGGTATGCAGCACAAAGTCCCAGACCCTGTATGCCTGGTCCAGGATCAGTAGCAAACAAAATGCTGCCATATCCTAGATCAGGCACTTGCTACTGTCTTAACACATTGCTCTGAAAAGCCCTAGCTGGTTAATAAATGGAAAGTGTAATATAACTGGATGAGTCACTGCCTTTCTTTGGAGATCAGCGATGTCCTTTTGAAACCTGTCGAACTCGTGATTGTCTGGGAGCACTTTGAACTCTGACTCATCCTGGAAATATTTATGCCTCCAAAAGTGCCTCAGTGGAGATACATAAAACACAAACTCAAGCACTTAATTCATTTTTTTAATAGTTATTCAATTGGTTCTCTTCGAGCCAAGAGTTCCATCGGCTCTTGCCTGGTAACTGATGTCATAAGCTTAACATGTATTAGTCGACACCATCAAAGTTTCTCCTCCTTTTTAAAGAAAGTCCAGGCTCCAGCATCACTAAGTTAAATGCTCTAGGTCACAAAAAACCATATATGAGTTTGCTTTAATGAGACTCATGAAGCGAGATATCTAGCATTATCATTAACTTTACAATTAAAAAAAATGAGAGTAATTGCTCCAAGTCAGCTAACCCTTGGTGTGGTGTTTTTTTTTTTGTTTTATTTTGTTTTTTTTGTTTAAATCAACACAAAATTGTGTTTTTCTCTAACCACTTATCTATAGTGTGGATCTGAAAGTGTGGTTTTACACAGGAAGTGCACTGTAAATCAAAGGTTTCAGAATTTCTTAGAATTTCATTTTCTCTCTTTGAGTCTGTCTACTTTCTTCTGTTTTTTTTTTTCTCACCATCACCTTCTAGACAATCTATCAGACGCTGAAGTCAGACGCCAGCCGTCTAAAACTGTGCTTCTGAAATGCAGAAGGTCTGCATGGCTGTGGCTTTCCTGCGCTATTAATATCCTCCCACGCTATACACACACACACACACACTTGTGGAAACCAGCACAGCAGGATTAAACTTCCTATAGCTCAAAATTCTGATCCGATGTAACAATGATGTGTAAAAAGAGTGAGTAATTCTGAAGCTGCTCAGCCTTGTGTTTGGAGTTTGGTACTATGGAAGCTGCGACTGTTTTAATTTAAATGCTTGTTTTTGGGTTCTTGCTCTTGCTCATGAGCCTATAGACCTTAAAGGATCAAGACTGTTTAGCTCCCGAAATACAGACAGCTGAATGAAAACAGAACTCGGTTGACTGGATTAACATTTGTTTCAAAGTTCAAAAGGTCAGTGTGTGTGTATGTGTGGAATCCGTACATGTTAATATAACTGTGTGCGTGCTCGTGTGTGTGTGGTGTGTGTGTGTGTGTGTGTGTGTGTGTGTGTGTGTGTTTGCGTGTGTCATAGTTGTTTGGCCCTCGTGAAGCCTCTGCATTGTCTCGGCGCTTCCTGTGTTCCCCGAGAGGATACATTCGCAAGGTTTCACACGCTCCCCCAGAGTGTGTGTGTACGTGTGTGCATGCGAGCGTCCGTGTTTACATGCATCCGTCCGCCGTGCGGTTTTGTATGTGTCTTCACCTGATCTGTGGTTTGGTTGCTAAACCTTAAGCAACACCGCAAAGGACATCTGGAACTGTGCATGACCTTTTTGTAAGAGTGTGTGTGTGTGTGTGTTTGTAGGGTTGCGCTGGTTCCCATCCTTTTCTTAACTGACCTCTCTTCCAGTCCCCGGCCAATCTGATTGGAGTCTACTCCATCCAAGTCTCTCTCTCTCTCTCTCTCTCTTTCACCCCCATCTCCATCTCCCTCCTGTTTCCCATATCAGCAACATCCTGTACAGAAGAATAAGAGGCAGTTTGATAACGAGACTCACATGGTTGGGAAAGAGTGATTCCTGTGCCTCAGGATTAATGAAGAATGGTGTGTGTCTGCTTATCTGACTCCGAAATCCTTCCTCTCATCCAAAAGGTCTCTGTCACTACAAACAACTCTAAAATAAAGTGTAATTGAAAACAAACTGTACACTTATTCTCTCCACATACAGTAGAATAATGACTGTCTGTACGTGACATTGTACTGTTAGTAATAGAAGATGTGTGTGTGTTTAGAGGAAGAGGATATAGTTAGTTTATCCAGACAATTGTCATTCCACATACTAATTCTTCATCCTAATCAAAAAGTTGGGAATCAGCATAAATACACACACACACATGAAGGTCAGATGTATTCAGTGGTGTCACTAAAGCTTTACGCAGCCGACCCTCAGCTTCCTGGTTCCAAGTTGAAGCCACAGGAAACTCACACTTGTATCCGGTGTATACTTTTCTATGGTAGGCCGCCATGTGCATCTCATTTTAGCCCTTTCACCGGCCGGATTGTTTGTTTAGGAACCAGACCACACAACTGTATATGAAGTCAAAATGCTTTTATCCTTCTCTCATCTGGAGAACGTTTTCCTGTTTCATTAGACACGCTCCAGCAAAGAGCTCGATGATTAGCTGCTAGCAATCAAACGAGAAATCTTTAAATTGTGCCTCGATTGGAGAATACAGTAATGCAGGGGTGTCAAAGTCATTTTACGTAATGGGCCACATTACTCAAATGGGCCAAATGAAAAAAAAAAAAAATCAGATTAGTAGACCAACAGCACATCAACAGCTCCACTTAAATGTGTTCATTCATCAGCATCTATCTGAAGTTACATTATAAATGCACAAATAGAACCATATATTGTATATTATAACGTTGAAGTGGGGAAAAAATCAAATTGGTTTGTAAAATTATTTGCAAATAAAAAAATACCCTTGTAAACAGGGATGTAATGTGTAAATATGGCAAAAATATATCATAACTCGTGAAAACACTGTTAAAATACACAATCAAGAAAAAATAACAAGGAAAAGGAGGGAACAAAATGATTAGACATCAGATATTTTGCTGTCTGTTACTGGTTATCACGGATACAGAGAGTAACTTCAGTAAAGCATGTAACATAACAGAATTGTAATATAATTTACCAATATTGATATTTTTTTTCATATCATCCACCCCTATTTGTAAGTCCCTTAGAATAAAAGCAACTGGAAAGTAAGCAGACATAATGTATTTTGTATTGAATTAGTGTGCATAGCATGCTTCGTAGTGGTGTAATATGTGTGCGTCATGGCTGACTCACTTATTAGACACAGAGAATAAATGGGCTGAAAAAGCCAGGCTGTCTAAGCTTTTGTGTGTCTTGTTCTGACTTTCTCGTGCTGTATTCTACCAAACAGTTACAGTATCCCTCACCTTGAGGATGGCTAAGTTAATGGGAGTTGTATAAAGACCTTCATACCACAGCACTATTGAATGCTCGATTCTGATTAGTCAGAAGATGTTGATTAATTTTCTATAATAGTGTTCCTGACAGTAGTTCTGGCTGCAAGCTTTATATCAGTGCGTTTATTCTAATAGGTTGCTGTTTCTATATGAAAAACTTATACAGGGACTTGTATAATGTTTGCCCTATCTTTAGGAGATCACAAGTTTGAATCCTGACAATGCCACAGGCACCCATGGCTGGGAGTCAAGGGAGCAAAATTGGCAATACTGTCTGGTTGGGAGGGATGACGTACTCTCTTTGTCCCCTGTCAATCAAACGTGGGTGTCTGTGAGTTAATGTATGTGGAAGAGGGCAGATAGAGCTTTTGTGTTATGCTGACCTGTTCAAAAGGGGGTTGTAGAGGGTTGCTTCACGTGTCTTGGAGGAAGCACATGTTGGCCTTCACCATCCCCAGTTGGTAGCTGATGCATGGTAGGGGAGAGCTAGATAGTGGATGGGAATTTGCAAAACCAAATTGGGGAGAAAATGGAAAATTGTAATTGTGGGCAAACTGTTGTGGTGTAAGAAGAATAATACACTTATCAGGAAGGTAACAGTAATAATACACTTATCTGGATGATAACAGTAGCTCTGCTTCATGTCAGGTCTCATCACACCAACTTGTCAATGTCTGTTTTCCTATAACGGCACACCCCATTGATTTTTACTCCCTACTTATGTTGTATTCCATCACCAGTGGCTTGTATGTTATTTCCTTGTTATTTCACTTACAAGTAAGCAGATAAAAGGTAGAGCAGGAGTGTATTTCAAGTGTGGCATTTGCATTTGGGATCTGTTGCTCTCAATGTGAAGTCCAAAGAACTGTCACTGCCAGTGAAGCAAGCCATCATCAGACTGAAATATCAAAACAAACAGATCAGAGAAATACCAACATAAAGTGTGGCCAAATCAATTATTGGGTACATTCTTAAAAAGAAAAAACTCAGTGGTGAGCTCAGGAATACCAAAAGTCCTGGAAGACCATGGACAACAACTGTGGTGGATGAAAGAAGAATTCTTTCCCTGGCAAACAAAAACCCCTTCACAACAGTTGGCCAGATCAAGAACACACTCCAGGAGGTAGGCATATCTGTGTCAAAGTCAACAATCAAGAGAAGACTTTGCCAGAGTAAATACAGAGAGTTTACAACAACACATGATGTAAACCACTGGTAAGCCTCAAAAACAGGAAGACCAGATTAGAGTTTGTTTAAAAAAAAAAAGAAAAAGAAACAAGAACAAGCCCTTACATTTCTGGAACAACATCCTGTGGACAGATGAAACAAAGATCAGCTTGTACCAAAATGATGGGAAGAGAAGAATATGGAGAACTGCTCACTATACGAAGCCTACCACCTCATCTTATGGTGTGGGCATGTATGGCTGCCAATTAACCTGGTTCCCTTGTATTTATTGATGATATTACTGCAGCAGAATGAATTCTGAAGTGTATAGCGCTATATTATCTGCTCGGATTCAGCCAAATGCTTCAAAACTCACTGGATGGCACTTCACAGTGCAGATGAACAATGACCCGAAGCATACCTCGAAAGGAATCCAAGACTTTTTTAAGGCAGAGAAGTGGAAAGTTCTGCAATGGCCAAGTCGATCATCTGACCTGAATCCAACTGAGCTGCATTTCATTTGCTGAAGGTAAAACTGAAGGCAAAAATGCCACAAGAACCAGCAGGAACTGATGACAGCTGCAGTAAAGGCTTGGCAGAGCATCCCCAGGGAAGAAACCCAGTGCCTGGTGATGTCTATGGGTTCCAGACTTCAGGCACTCATTGGCTGCAAAGGATTTTCTACAAAGTATTAAAAATGACCATGCAATTAATGATGTAAGTTTGTCCAACTGCTTTCGGGAAACAGTGCTGCAATTCCTACAACGTTCACCTGATTAGGATGTAAATGCCTCAAATTAAAGCTGAAAGTCTGCACTTTGCGCTCTTATTCATTATTTCATTTCAACTCCAATATCCTGTGGTAGACAGCTAAAATAACAATAACTTTGTCAATGTTCAAATATTTATATACCTGACTGTATTTCTCATATAGAGTGACCATGCTTCCCTTTTGTAATTCTGTGGTTTAAGGTTATAATGTTTTAAACCTCCAAGCAATTTATCCAAAGAGCAGGATTATAGTATTGCTTTTACTAAGAAGAAGAAAAGCCATACTACTTCCAATTTTATCCAAAATAAGGAACATTCTGGAAGGCAGCTTCTTCCCAAACAGAGCAGGCATATTTTAAAGTATTCACCTCCCTTGATCTTTTCGTGAACTTGTAGTGTCACAATAATTATTTAGCACTTTTAAATGTTAGACATTTTGTGTAAATCAAATGATAAAAACCCCACTTAAGTCCATTTCAATTCCAGGTTGTAACACTACACAAAATTGGAAATGTTCTAGGAGGAACTTATGAAAGGCACTACATTACCAATTGCCTAGTTATTCCGTGTTACGCTGTGTTGTGCTCCGGCACAATGTTTAGGAGTGGTGTGTGCATAATGATGTGCTCAGTGATACGGTAATGTATTGTGTTGCTGTGTTGTGGTTCAGTATGATGTGTCTGAGTGCTAGTTTCAAGTGTTTGTGGCTTTTTTTCCCCACATCGCGGAGGTTAAGGTTACCACGCTGGTCTGCAGTCTGACCAGCTATTACAGCCCGGGCTACACCACAGTCTGGGCGAACTTGCTTTGCGAGCGAATGTGTGTGTTTGTGCGCGTGTGAGCACGTTTCCTCTTGCAGCACAGCTGTGTGTCATTTTGATTTATACTAAACGTAGGTTTTGGTTTCCATATCCCAACAAATTAGATACAAAAAGACAGGAGCCAGTCCTAGATCCATGCACAAGGATCTAGAGCTGCATGGGAAAACAGGAAGTGTGTGAGTGTGTGTGAGTGTGTGTGAGTGTGTGTGAGTGTGTGTGTGAGTGTGTGTGTGAGTGTGTGTGTGAGAGTGTGTGTGAGAGTGTGTGTGTGAGCGAGTCTGTGTGTGTGGTTCTTTACATTTGTTTTAATCTTCATGTCCTGCCTTATCTTATTTGCCCCTGGTCGTGTCTGCTGGCTGAACCGCGTTCCCTTGGCCTTGAAGAACTTTCCTCTTGACACACACACACGCACATACGCAGACACACACGCACGCACTGCATGGGAACGTTCATCTTTCATATGGGCTTTTAAAAACAGACACACTTAATAAAAAAAATAGTGAAAAACATAATATGAAAAACAGATTTAGGAAAGCCTCCAGTGTGGGTTCTTGTGGAAGAAAGTGATAAAGCTATAAAGCACTGTGCTAATAGTGGCGTCTAGCATATGACTAGTATTTTTCTGCTACTGGCAGAAGTTGTCCAAATTAAAGGACATCTGGAAGAGCACATTTGGAAACACCAGCAATATCTATAGTAATAAATGACTGTGTTGCACAAGTTTCCAACTAACATTTTGAAGAATTTTCAACATCCTGCCTCATTAGTTAGCAAGTTATACAAGGCTGTCGTGCTACATTACTTTAGCTAAATAGATTACACTGACTGGCAGTCTACAAACACAGTTACAGCTGTCAATCAAAATGGATTCCAGGGCTTATGACCCCATTGTACCTTTTGTACCTGTAACCCTAATGTAGGGAGTTTCTCTCCTTTTTTCTCTGAGACTGATAAAAGCTGGTCAGAAGAAGCTTGATAGAAATCCTCTTTGCCTAGAGGGTAGTTTTGTTTTTCTGCTAATTCACTAAATCTCACTTTATGAAATACACTGTTCAGATACTGTTCAGTCTTAAAGCATTAATGGTACTGTATTTGCTGTGCTTGACTAAAAGTCATAACTTGGACTTTCTGACCTCCAACTATGAAAAACCAAAGGAAACACCTTCTCGACTCAAAATTCCTACTCACACAGTCAAGAAGGTGTCCTTAACTCTGAGTTCAGCAAATTTCATCAAATCAACATGGCTGCTCACAACATCAACAGCAAACAAAATAGCACTTCTTTACTGTTAAATGAGTTATGCTGTGTATACAAGTATTCGCTTTAGATTTATCAACATACAGATATTTTAACTTGTTAAATCTATAAAATTGACTATACTTTGCTGAGGTAAGTTTACATCACTCATCACAATTAGCTGGCTAGTTGGTTGCTAACAAAAGACGAACATGGTGGCGTCCATGTTTTTCCAACTTTGTAGCTTGAGCGCATGGAGGTCAAAAAGTTCCGACATCCCACTTCTGAGTTAAGTCGAACACAGCGTCAGTTTCTGACAGTAAATGTTAGGTCCTTCTAAACCACAGAGAGTCATTGGTGGTCGTGATCATATACTCGTTTGTTTTATTTTAGTGTGTATTAATGCACTTAACTAGCTAACTAGCTTGTCATACATTATTAGTTTCCAGGCAACCAAGAAAAAAACTGGGCAGCACTATGGAGCTTTTACTAGCCCAAGGACTAGTTAATAAATGTATCATTTGTCTGTCACTGAATAGAGAGTGTTCCAACTGCCAGCTTGCTCTGCCAGGATTTGAGAAATCAGTTCAAATTCTTCTGGCATACCATCACAATGTTACACCAATTTATTCTTCTTTTGACTTGAATCAGTTAGAAAGTGTCAGAATTAACAGCTTCATCCATAAGGAAAAATTCCTGGATGTATTTTAAGCAAAACGCCTACAGAATGTGCCAGATAGAAACATTCCTTCTTCATCTGGCTAGACTTTGTGGTCATACAGCAAATGTACAGGCTTTACAGGAAACCTAGATTGACTGATTAAATCTGCAGTGTAGACCTCATGTAAATTCGAAATTTCATACATCAGTTTCAGATCAGGTCAGAGTCTCGAATTCAGCTGACAGCAAAATGCCTAACTAAAACTTGAATTAGTTTCTTTCTTTGCCCCTTGAAAGCCCATTTCGCATGCTGATGCCTGTGCAGCATCCTTGACGTCACCGAATTTGCTTAAGCAAGTGTAGGGTTGACATGAAGTAACCCAGCTAGAACTTTAAGTAGGATATACACTCACCAGCCACTTTAATAGGAACTCCTGTACCATTCCTGCAATTATCCCATCAGCCAATCATGTGGCAGCAGCGCAATGCATGAAATGATGCAGATGCTCATCAAGCGCTTCAGGTAATCTTCACAACAAATCAGAATGAGGGAAAAATTGTGATCTCAGTGACTTTGACTGCGACGTTGTTGGAGCCAGATGGGCTTGAGTATTTCAGAAACTGGGGATTTGGGATTTTCACCCAGAAAATCTATAGAGTTTACACAGAAAAGGTGCAAAAAAACATTCAGTGAGTGGCAGTTTGGTGGGTGGGAGCACTTGGTTGGTGAGAGAGGTCAGAGGAAAATGGCTGGACTGGTTTGAGCTGACAGGAGCAATATGGTAATACTCACTCAGATGGGCTACAACAGCAGAAGACCACACTGAGTTCCACTCATGTCAGCCATGAAACAGGAATCTGAGGTTACAGTGGGCACAGATTCACTGAAACTGAACAATCAAAGAGCAGAAAAAGACCAGGTGACGTTTTCTGTGTCCACTATATCCTCAGACAGGAGTGGAACCCAATGTGGTCTTCTTCGGTTGTAGCCCACGCCTCAAGTTTTGTCATGTTGTGCATTCTGAGATGCTTTTCTTCTCACCACGATTTTATAGAGTGGTAATTTGAGTTACCATAGCCTTCCTGTCAACTCGAACCAGCCTGGACATTCTCCTCCTCCTATGAATAAGGCACTCCCTGGTTATTTTTTTGTTTTGTGCCTTTCTGGGTCAAAATCCCAGACCAGCAGTTTTTGAAATCCTCAAACCAGCCCGTCAGGCACCAACAACCATACCAAGTCACGGTCACTGAGATCACATTTTTTTCCCCCCATTCTGATGTTTATGTGACTTGTATCTGCATGATATTACGCATTGCACTGCTTCCACATAATTGATAATTGTGTGAATGCGTGAATAAGCAGGGATACATGTGTTCCTAATAAAGTGACCAGTCAGTGTATATTATAGAGTGTAGTTGTTTATCTGTCGAGGTATTTTGAAGTCTGATTTGCGCACCAGGTAAAAATGTTGCTCATGTGCAAAGCTGACTTTTCTCATAGCTGTGTGTGTCGGGTGTTACGATTGGTACAGTGCCTCTGGGTGAGACAGCCAATCCTTCTGTATGGAATCCAGTGATTCACCCAGGCTGGAATGTGCGGGCTCTGCACAGGAAGTGAGGTAATCTCCTCAGTATCTCCTGACTTTTATAGAGGAATGAGGAAAAAAAATGCAATTTGTCATGGTGTCAGTTTGTAGAATGTATTAAAGAATATACTCTAAAAGTAAAGGTGCATCGCTTTAGTTATTGCAAGACGCGTTTTTGCCGTGAGTGAGGTCATCGGGACATAAAGAGGAATGAACTTTGACCCAGATGACTCAGTAAAGGGCGCATGTGCAGTGGAGGAGGGAGCACAACAGGTGCGGCTAATTCCTTTGGATACTAGACATTTGCTCCGTTGCATGTGAAGCATTTAGCGTCTGGAGAAACGCTCTAAGCTCTGTGTGTGTGTGTGTGTGTGTGTGGCTCATTAGGAGGCCTTTTACAGTTCCTTTCAGCTGAATAGCCGCAGTGTGTTGCTGAAGAGGGAGGAATCTGTGCTCTCCTCTCTTCTCACTGCATTCCTTTATTTCCTCCTTCTTATTCTTTTTCTCTCTCTTCCTCCTTCACTCAATCCCTTCTCTCTCATGACCTCTCTCACACTTTCACACCCCGCCGCCTTGAACTTTATTAATGCCACAATTGTGAGTATCTGCAATGGACAAAAAAGAGGAAAAGAGCAGGACAGCAAGCGAAAAGAGAGAATGTGTATAAGTGAGAAAGAGTGTGTGTCGTTGGAAACTCTGACGCGAGCGGGTAGAGTGTGTCTCGACAGTGCAGCTTAATCCAGGAAACTCCCTTAGAACAACAAGGCATGGCCGCTTTCCAGAGAGTTCCTCTGGAGCAGACACACACAGACACAAAGTTAATGTTTTAATATCTTACACATGCATCTTATATTATCTTTCTTTTCTTTTCCACTCCCTGGTATTCACTCCTTTACCACCTCAATGTCTTATTTTCTTCATGAACCATTAATTTAGAGACTTTCAAGAGCCTGCAGAGTTATGAACATATCACTGGAGCTCCATTTTTTCTAAGCTTCTTAACACTTAGAGTATTGGTCAGATGTTCCTGCAGAGCTAAGTGTCAATCAGTAAAAAGTTCTCTACCAATGTATGTATTTGCCATTTCCTTTTCTGTAGTGAGAGTATGATTGTGTCTTGGGGTTTTGAATCAGATTATACATTTTTAAACTACAGCCTTGAAAGAGCAGCCTTTTGTTAATGGAAGCTAGCTAAAGTACATCTGCACCATTAACCATGTATGAAATGTAGCTTATTTTTAGATGCAGGTTGTTTTTCACATTATTATTTTCCACTCCAGCAAACTGGGTCTTGAACACCCATCATTATATTTCCCTTTATTAGATGAGCAGCAGTGTGATTACATCCATTTACTTGATTGCTGTTATCACAGTTTTAACTGATGTACAATACAGCTCACATTTAAAGAACTTTAGGCAAAAATAGAGTACTTCTCATTTATTTAATGGTGCCTACACGTTTCCTTTTTCATCGCTTCCCTTCATCACTTTCTAGCTCCTCCCCCACTTGGCTTCCTCCTCGAGGAACCAAGGAAAAGATGCAAGGAAAGACAAAAGACAAAGAATCCGTACGTCCTTAAAGATGGCCGACGTTGATTTCTAGGTCACAGGCTGAGGGATGTAGGCTCGAGGAGCTATGAGTAGGAAGGTTATGGCACAAGCTGCCTGAAGTCTAGTTCATCACACTGTGGGAAACTTCAGGGTTACGTTTCCACTGCTTAGATTAGAAACATAATTCAGCTGAAAAGATGGTAGGCTTTGTGCAAAATAAAAATAAAAGGTTATTTAAGTCGTGCCTTTTATCATCTACATATAAAATGGAGTTTTTAGTATTATTAGTCATGTGTTTTTTTATGCATTCTTTTTCCATCCAATAAGCATCAAACTTTCGAATACTAACCACTACATTTCCATTACAAAGTAGCAGCATCTGTTTACTTGATTACAACATCCTACTAGTAGTGTTTTAACCAGTAAATTGTGTTTCGCAGTTTTCATTTTAAGGCATTTAATCGTTTCCAACTGTCTGCCTTTTAAGCACTTTTACATACTCTGGGCGTTTTCTAGCGGATCACGCTGCCCCCGTCTTTGTGCCAGAGGATAATGGGAAATGTAGGCCATCGGCGGTGTAGTGTTTCCTCTGAGGTGTTCAGTGACCGTCAAAAGAAGAAGAATAAAAAGAAGGGAAAAAGCAGAAGAAGGAAGAAATGTGGGTCATTCGAAGCGGCACTTTGTTGAAAGAGGCCGTCTCTTTGTGACCGAGCTGAAAAGATGGTGAATAAAGAGAAGCGCCTGAGGGAAAGTGGGCAAAAAGCGCTCGCAATAGAGCGGTCTCACACACACACACACACACACACACACACACACACACACACACAGTTCATGAACCAGCTTTTTTTTTCTACACTTCAAACACACACCTATTAATATATGAATGCACTATTCTCTCCCTTTCGTTTTTTTTTTCTCACAAAGCTTAACACATTCTCGCTTGCACACTCCCTTTTCCATTCCACCTCACACACCTCGAGTCAGCATGCTCTTCTGTCACCGTAAATTAAATGTTCTTTTACTGCTGTTGATTTTAGGGATGGGCTGAAAGCAGGTATTGATAATTACCTTTCTATGTTCCTGTTAATTATATGTGTCGACATCGTTAACGAATTGTGAGGATTCTTCATGTATCAGGAAAGTATTTTTAGACCAAAACGTGACAAATGCACAGAAAAAATTATGCACAGTGTATGATGCATACACACATAATGACTGTACAAAGCTGAGTGTGCGCAGTAAGTGACGGCTGACAGAAGTGTAACACGATGTGGTCTTCTGCTCTTGTAGCCCATCTGCCTTAAGGTTTAGCATGTTGTGCCTTCTGAGATTCTCTTCTGATCACCACGGTTGTAAAGAGTGGTTATTTGAGTTACTGTAGCCATCCTGTAAACTTGATCCATTCTGACCATTCTCATCTGATTGCTCTCATCAACAAGGCATTTCCACCCACAGAACTGCTGCTCACTGGATATTTTTTTGTTTTTTTGCACCACTCTATGTAAACTGTACCGACTGATATGTCTGAAAAAATGAGGAGATCAGCAATTTCTAAAATACTCAAACCAGACCAACAACCATGCCACAGACAAAGTCACCGAGATCGCATTTTCCCCATTATGATGTTAAATGTGACCATTACCTGAAGCTCTTGGCACACAGCTGCCAAATGATTGGCTGATTAGATAATTGCATGAATGAGAAGAGGCACAGGTGTTCCTATTAAAGTGTCCAGTGAGTGTATGTGCTATGCTATTATTAGTCTGGTACATTAGTCACAATATAAAGTGCCTGTGAACCCATGTTAAAACCTCATAAATGTGTCTGGTAGAGTTTCCAGGCCTCTGTGCCATATGTCTGTGTGTGTGTGCGTGTGTGTGTGTATAGGGATGCCTGTAACCATGGTAACAGCACGCGTGTCTTTAGATTATATTTCGTCTGGGTACAGCAAAGCCCCTGCTCATTAGCTTCCCTACATGGATTTGCATCTCTCTTTAATCTTCTGGGGTCTCATTTATCAAAGCGTGTGTAGAATACTTTCTAATTCTGTGCGCAAAGTAGCACCAGTACACACAAGAAAATGGCACTTATCTCACATGCATACGCACAGCTGTACATAGTGGATGTTGATAAACCCTACACATTCTAAATTGCTCTGCTTGTGCACAACCTCACATATTTACTAGGGATGTAACTGAATACAAATACATTACTTGGAATGAGTAGATAATGTGTTCTAAACTGATATGAATACAGATACAAATAGGAGGCATGCTATCCATATGAACCAGAAAGGTTCACAAGGTCCTGCAGGACAACAAAAATGTCGCACAAGTAGGACGTTTTTCTTTCTCGTAGGCGTGTACAGGTGGTCAGATATGAAGCTTGCGGGACAAAGAAAGACCATGAACATTGATTTATTCATCCTTAGTAACTGCCTGGTCAGGGCATTTCTCCCTCTGGGTTTTAAATGTTTTTGGGGGAATAGTGGTATTTGGTTGTTGTGTATTTATAAAAAAAAAAAAATAAAAAAAACTTGTGGTTTAGGCCCTGCCCAATTTGGGTTTAAATCCAAAAATCCAAATTCAGAACCAGGTAAGGATATTTAGTGCACTAAACAGATACAGATCTCTTTTTCTGTTGTTTAGTTAAATGCCCTTGGAAACTGTGGAAAACACTGAAAATGCATGTCAGCACTGTCAGCAACATGTCAACATGTCAGAGCATTCGCGTGCTTAAACCTTTCTGGCAAGCATTCTTTAAAAAAAAACAAAAAAAAAAACGATCATGAATAGTGCAGCTCGTATTCATATCTGTATTTGTATCCATTTAGAACACATTATCTGTTCATTCTGAATAAGGTATTTGTTGTTCATCACCTCAGTTTACCCGCAATTACTTTTCTACCACTAGGGGTTTGTGCAAACTCATGGTCACATCCTTACACACAAGAGGAACTTGATAAATCACATTCTCTCCGCGTAGAAATGTGCATATGCACAAAACTATGTGTACGCCTGCTTGATAAATGAGACCCTGGTTTGAATTAAAGAGAGAGATCGTTTGCACGCAGGCTGCTGTAAGAATTTTAACCACTGCGTCTGTCTCTCGTTCCACTTTTCCATATTTTACTTTCTCTACTACGTCCAGTTGAAATAAGAAAGGCACATGATCTGACCTGAATGGATTTGTCTCACCAGGTTTTTCTTCTCGTGCTGGCTCTGACTGTGGTGAGCAGAGGGGCAGCTGAGGTCGGCTTCCACTTGAACCAAACAGCCAAGCAGCATGTGTGTGTGGAGAACCAGGAGTATCCACACAACGGTTTCTGCTGCAAAAACTGTGAGGCTGGTGAGTAGGAATGAACTTGGAGCATGATGTTTTTATGCATGAAAATACATAATAATAGGCCATGATGTGAAAATAGCTTAAAGCTAAAACTCTGTTAGAGCAGGATTGAAATGCCATGTTCAGAGGGAGTTTTATTTTCCCCAAAGTATACTGTGTAAAATCCATTAAAAAGACATTTCACCAATCAGAACGAAATGCTTCTGACTGTAGCACTTAGCAACCACCCATAACAACATCTATCCATCATTTCCATATGGCTTAGGACTGGAGACTTAATGTGTTTTGTTTGTTAGGGCTAAGGTTGGCTGTGGAAATATTAACATTGTCATGTACAATATCTGAACTGCTTTATAAATATATAGTGCTGTTTGTTTAAATTCAGCTTCCCTCAGCACAAAGTTTAGCTTCTCCATGAGTGGAGTTGTAATCACAATTGTAAAGGCAAGGAATGATGTGTGTGTGTGGGGGGGTGTTTTTATTTCTTTAAAAGGCACCTACGTGAAGGAGAAGTGCACTGCAGATCAGGAAAAGGGAAAATGTGAACCATGCAAGGAGGGCACCTACGCCGAGCACCCGACCGGCATGGACCAGTGCCTTCAGTGCAGTAACTGCCCTGCAGGTAATTTACTTCTTTATCTGTCTTCCAAAACTTTCAATTTAACCACTTCTTAGTCACAGTAACATTATTGTTAGTTTGCTGCTTTGTAGAAAGCAGTGACCCACCACTGAAGATCAAGATTGAGTGATTTACCAGTAAACTGATCAGTTCTGATGATAAATCGTAATACAAATAGAATTTAAAAGTATCTACATTTGGCCCTGGGTGTGTTTGCTTAAGAGAATTAGTTATTCATTGTCCCTCAGGCTATGACATGTTACAACAGATTTGCAGAAATGGCCATTACACACAAGACTGCACTCCCGAGGTCTAAACTTCGCTGTAAACTCTATGAACCAGTCGCACAGTGTCCCATAGGACCGCTATAGGACTCTAATGGAGATTAGTGAATAGAGCTGGGTTTAGAGTTTCCTCAGCCATGAGAAACCGATCAGCTACTGTTACACAGCCTGGGCGTGGCCTTTGCCCATCACCCCTGCTCTTTTTGTTTTATGTGCATGAGTCAGTGTGTTGTTTGGCATGTGTGTGTGTGTGTGTGTGTGTGTGTGTGTGTGTGTGTGTGTGTGTGTGTGTGTAAGAGATAGAGAGATAATGGAAACTGTTGCTGACTCATGTAGGGTGTGTGGATCAGCACTTGAGGAAAATCAAAGTTTCATCACTGCTTATGGGAACCTGGACTGTATCACATGAATGTTCTGTGATTTCTTTTATGAAATACTCATATTCCATCACTTATATCATCAAGAAATTTTGCTCTTTCTCTCTCTGCACAGGTCAGATAACAACAGAGATGTGCACAAACACGAGAAACACTAAGTGCGAGTGCAAGTCCGGCACTTTCTGTCTGCCAGATGAGCCCTGTGAAGTGTGCAAAAAGTGCACTAGGTAACTACCATGCTTCAAACTAAAGAAAAGAGTACAGATGTATGGTGGCCTGAGAAAACTCTTCACATGTTCAAATTTTCTACAGTGTAATGTTCTGAAAATGACAGACTGTCCTGATTTATAATGAAATATAATCACTGAATTTGAATCACTGTTGGCTACATTTTACATATTTGTGTTGGGTCATTTAGACATTTTTAAAACTTTGTCCACTGTCATCTGTACAGAGTTTGTAAGCACTGTTTTCTGTTTTGATGATGATGATGATGTGATGGCATGCAAGCATTGTGGACAGTTTGACAGCCGGGATCCAAATACAAACTAATTAGGTTTATGTCAGTTTCACAATGGCATGTAACTATCCAACTTGATCAAATCCTGATATTTCCACATTGTTTTAATGAAATATATTTATTTGCTCTTAAAGTTGAGTTGTCAAAGTTTAGGCAGAAAAACAGATTTTTGGTCAAAAACTTTTCTTTTGTCATTTTTTTGGCATTTTGGCCTCAGAATTCGGCCGCAGTGACATCTGGACAAGTTTTCCCAGACTGCCACATGCATACTTATTGCTACACAATACATTGGTTAAAACTGAGCTAAGCATTTTTTCTGTTTAAGAAATCCAAGTATGAAATTGAAAAATGAATATTCTTCAAAATGTTCCTCCTGCTCTACACTCCAAAGACACTGTTTGTTTCCTCTAAATCTAAAACCTGATATTGATTCTGTCAGGGTGTCATGGGGGTCACATACTTGTAGTCCTCAGAAGCCTTTAATTCGGTTTGCATCAAGGAGAAGCTCCCTTTCTCTGTATTTAATGCCCTTCACAAATTCAAGTGTACCTATAGCTGACAGTATACTCTAACAGTTAACAGTTTTTTTAATGGAAATCTTATTTAAAACCTATGGCTTATTTTCAGCTACCCAGTTCATTGTGTAAATATATGTAATGTTAACTGATAATTTTCTTTTTCTTATGCAATGTCAAGTAGATAAGTTAGGTTTATTGTTTCCCATCCTAAGCACACATAAATAAGAAAATAAGTGTCCTATGTTCATATTATTTAAACACTGTTTGCAATTAAAAGTCAGTTCTGTACCAGATCTACTAATTCTTTGGGGTTTGATGACGATAATGTATCAAAAATGCAAAACTGATATCAGCACTAATCGTAACTAATAATAATTGTCTAATTTCTGTCTCAGGTGCAAAGCAGATGAAATTGAGGAACAGCCATGCACTCCAACCTCCAACACAAAGTGTAAAAAACGCCCTTTATCACCTCATGACCCCACTGTGACAACCACAATCTCACCTGCACCCAGAAACGACAGTCACGGCACCACAGGTACAATCACATGACCACACACACTCATCTCTGTAATAAAATATATGGAATTTTACAATGAGATTGAACCATTGAAAAAAAGTTGCCTTTTTGGTACTAAAATTTCTTAAATGTGTGGATTAAAACAAGTCTTCATGCCTGTTGTGAATGTAAACTTATATTTTCTTTTCTCTCCTTTCTGACAGTGAGTGTGGTTTTAGGGCTTCTATGCTTGATTCTTTTTTTGGTCGGTGTCGGTGTGGTGGTTTTGCAGAAGAAACGACTCTGTAGAAGACAAGGTTTTTAAATTAATTTACTTACTATTATATTAGCTTATTAAATTTTTCTCATTACATTAAAAGTTTATTACTAATTATATAACTATATTGAGTGTACATTTTATTATTTGTTGCTATAAGAAAACTCATTAACAGACAATCTAAACACAACTGATATGTAAAGTGTAATGTGTGATTCCATGAATCCCATTTGTAAGTAAAGCTTAAAAAAAAAAACATTTTAAACACAGCTAAAGTGACCGTCACAACAACCTATGTGCATATTTCAGACAAACATAAATAAAAAAAATACATTTTACCTTGAAATATAATCATTTAAACAAAAATAACATTTTTTAAGAGTATTGACATGTGAATACTTTTAACATCTCATGCTTGAAACATCTTTTTCCATGAGTCATCCATTATACAGTAGGTTATGAAGAATTTATATCTTAGTTTAGCGTCATACAAAATTGACTCATCCCTGTTACCTGAATACATCCACCTCTGAAATATTAGGAATATTCCCCAAGTCATATTCACATCGTCGACACAAGGTTGCATCATCTGAATTTCCTGAAGATCATGAGAAGTAGAAAATGAAGTTCTCTCGTTCTTTTTGCTTTATTTCCAATGATATTGTGATTTTAACTAACAAGGTCACTTTGAAAGCACATTGACGGAGCAAAAATAAACAAAATATTTGGCTGTACTGTGTCTGAAATGTCAGTTACTCAATTCATTTCTTGTGTAAAGAACTGTTGTATAAAAGCAAAGATTCAGTGTTGAAAATGAGTTTAAAATGACAAGGGCTAAATGGAAACCCAATCATGGAATCACTCTAATAAAATTAATGCTTTATATTAATTATATATATATATATATATATTCCATATTAAAGGACAGCTCAGTTTATCTACTAGTAAATCCATGTGTCAAATATATGTTAAATAATGTGCAATATATGGCTAAAAGTATGTAGGCACCTGACCTTCACACACAATTTGGGGTCTTCCCCAAACTGCTGCCACAAAGTTGAAAGTACAGAATTGTCTAGAATGTCTTTGTATGCTGTAGCATTAAGATTTCCCTTCACTGAAACTAAGAGGCCTAGCTTAACCCTGTTCCAGCATGACAATGCCCCTGTGCACAAAGCAAGGTTTATAAAGACATGGTGTACCAAGGCTGGTGTGGAAGACGTTAAGCGGAACTCCACTGAACACTTTTGGGATGAATTTGAATCCTGATTGCATGCCAGGTTATCTCACCAACATCACTGCCCAACCTCACTAATGCTCTCGTGGCTTAATGGGCAAATTCCTACAGCCACTTTCCAAAATCCAAAACGTTCCAAAACGATTTCAGAAGAGTGGAGGTTATTACAACATTATAGGGGGACTAAATCTGGAATGGGATGCTCAGCAAGCACATATAGGTGTGATGGTCAGGTGTCCACATGCTTTTGACAGTATAGTGTACTATTTGTATTGTAATTCTACATAAACAGTGTTAGACTGTTTGTGATGATAAGGTTAAATTTATCGTTTATTGGTTTTATTTTCTCTTTTCAGCAAGCCCAGTGGCTCAAAATAATGAAGTGAAGATTCCAATAGTAAGTCCCTTTTCTATGCTTCAGGTTAATCAACACACCCTATAAATAATTGTGTTGATATTAAATATATGCACTAATCTGTTAGTACAACTTCTGATTAGCCATTGATTGTGTCTTTTTAGGACGGTGTTAGTGTCCCTACCTCTGAGGAGTGTGAGAACAGCCGTAACGCAGGATTAGAGGAGGCAGAGCTGCCTCGCACTGAGTTTCGTCCCCTACTGCAGGAGACGCATATCCTGGGGGGTAAAAGCATCCCGGTGGAAGACGAGGACAGAGGACTTGGGGACAGCCTACCAAACACCACCAGCTCCTCCCAGACCAGTCTATCAGCCCTGCCAGTCAACATGCCACTTCCTGTCTCAGCAAATTGTGAGAGGGAGGCGGAGTCATGGGCCAGGGTGAGTGAAAACAGTCACACTAAACCCTCTGAGTCACTTTTATACTTTCGCTGTTGCATTTTCTGTATCCTGTGCACTATTGTACTTTTACCGCATACTCCCAAAGATTACTGAATGGTATGCTGTGAAGAGATGAAGCCTGATTCAGATGAGACACAAAAAAAATATGGTAATTAAAATCAGTCACACTGTATGAGAGTATCAGTAAATATGACCTAGCAGTTTTTTTTTTTTTACCAAAATGCCCACTATTATCCATGTAACCACACATTTGGGATCACTCTGCCTGTTCCCATCAGCACTTTTGCTTTAATGCTTTAAAGCAATAATGCAACTGATTTAACATATCATCTCACTGTCATGAGCCAAATATTATAGAACCAAACAATGCTATACACACCCATGTGTAATATCCACACATTCCTGACGACCTTGATCAGCTTGATTGGGTGTGTTGGATCAGGGAGCGAATTTAAACCTCAAGACGCTATTTTTCCATTAGCAGCATTGGGCACTCCTGCTTTAAATTAACTTCAAAATATTCGATTCGCATGTCAGGCTTGTTCTATTATGATCCTTTGAGATGGCAGGAATTCATAAACAGCCCAAATGAGTCATGGTAAAGTCAGCAGTCCTATACTGTACTGCAGAGACAGATATATATATATATATATTTTTTTTTTTTTTCAGAGAACAGAGCATTAATTATCCTTTTGGGGTTTTTTTTGTTTTTTTTTTTTAATAGGAGGATGGCACACCCAGAAGACTTGTTCCATTACTTGGTAAGAAACTTCAGTATAACAGCTGTTTATCTCTTTCACAGACATACAGTGCTTTTCAAATGAATACACTCACACACAAGTGAAACTTTCAGTGTGTTCTAGAGAGATTTGCAGGAGGATGATGAAACAAATCTCTCTAGAACATACTGACAATTTCACTTGTGTGTAAAAAAATTAACTAATTAGCAAAATCAGGGTTTTTCTTCATTCCACACACACATTACACTATCTTTACTGTCTGTGAATGTTTAGGATTTTAAATTCTTTTAAAAGAATCTTGCTCTACTTCCTTTGCTAGTTAAAATTTATTCATTTCCTCATTTAATATTGCATTAAGCAATTTTGAATTGAGCATTGTATTTACCATTGACTGGTGATCAGGGATTCCTGTTGTTAATTAAAAGGTTCTTAAATGGTTAATGGTTAAATTATATTTAATTTATTAATGATTATTTATACCACAGCACTGTTACATTCTTGATTTTGATCAAAAGTTGTTGATTAATTTTCTATAACAGCAGCTCAGACAGTAGTTGTGGTACAAGAGGATTAAAACACTTTGGGATGCCATGTCATGTTTTATTCCTTACTTAACACATTGCACTATATACACATGATGTAAGTGTTAGTGTTACATTTAAAAATTGAGCATTGGCATATTTAAGAATAATGAACCAATATCTGGAATAAATATTTCTTGAGTGAGAGTCTTGATTAACTAAATGCTCCTTAAATGCATTTTAAATGGCTTTGTCAATGAAGGGAATTTAAACATTTGGTAGTTTTAAAATGATTAAATTATTTTATTTTATATGGGATCTAATGTAGTTAATTCTGAACGCTTCCTCTTTCCCTCTCCGCAGCTGAGGAGGTGTCTCTAAGCAAGAGCTTTGACCTGTTTGACGTTCTGGATGTGCGCGTGCACAACAAGTTCTTTCGTAGCATTGGCGTAAGTGATAACGCCATCAAGCTTGCAGAGTCGCACAATGCTAGCGACAAAGTGTACGAACTGTTGCGTGTGTGGATGCAGCGTGAGGGACTCCGCGCCAACATCAACCACCTGCTGCAAGCGCTGCTCGATCTCGACCAGCGCTACTCCGCCGAGCAGATCGCGTCCCGCGCAGTTGAGCGCGGCTACTACAAATACGAGTGATTTAAAAAAAACACCTCGTAATGAACTTGTAAAATGGAAAGTATCATGCTTTTCCTTTTCACAGCCTATAATGGACTAAAGGTGCAAATGTTGTTTACGGCGAGCTGGTTAATATGAACAAAACTCATTTAAACAGACTTGTGAACTATAACAAGCAACTTGGCATTTGAGAGTCATGTGGAGGAGCTAGGTTTTTTTTTTTTTTTTTTTTGGCTGCTGTAGCTGAACAGATCATCATGCCTCCCATTACCTCTTAAGCCTATTAAAAAAAAGAAAATGCATGTACACAATTGTAAAACTGTACTGCAGAAGATAAAGTTGCATACGAGAATCAGAGAGGAGCAACACTTAATTCAGCTCCTCTTTCGTCCACACGTGCACTGACGTTCTGCAGCTAAACAGATCGTCACGGCTAACGTAAACGTCGTTGCGACGTTTTCTGCTTTTACGAACCAAACACTGGGCTGTGAATATAAATAAGATGATTGTTAAGACATTGAAACACACTCATCGAGAGCAGCCTGATGCGAGGAAGAGAATGTCGTGTTTGAGACAGCCAGAGAGAGGAGTTAGCTTTTGTTTGTCTCCTGAAGCTCTGTTTGTAGCAACATTTTTTTTTTTGGCTTTATTGAAGCCAACACTGGAGTCAGCGAAGATTCACGCTAGGTAACAGCGTGGCTTCGTCTCAAATTGTGCACTGGCCTCAGGCTTTTTTTTTTAAACTACAGGTTGGTCCGAAGCCCGCAAAGATTTTTTTTTAGCGGTGACGGCAAAAAGTAGCTGTAATTATAGCGGACAAATGTTTGGTTTTGACTAATTGGTTTTTGTGCTCGTTTATAGTTGAAACTACAGGCAGTTGAACCCCTAGACTACACTACATGCTACTAAGATTTTTGTCACGTTTTTCCATTGTTCACTGATATTGACTATGGTAGAGTGGAGGAAGGAAGGGGACACAAAGACGATTTGTGCTTCGACATAAGTCAAGGCCATAAAGCTTTCTACTATAGACTCGCTCACGCAAAAACAACTATGGTTCTTCAGAAAGGAAAATGCTTTATGAAACAGTAATAGACAGTAAAGATTGATTTACAGTCACGGTTTAGCGTTAACATACTGTTTGCTAAGGAAATGTCACCTATTGAAGGATGTATTCTGCTTCCTACAACAGCAGCTCAGTGTCATTGTGAACAGTGAACGTCTTCTGTCAGTTACACAAACACCTCTTCAGCCTCTTCCATTTCCTTATTTATGTAGAATTTGGATGTATTTATTGTCATAGTAGAACTATGTGTAATTATTTATACCTGTTAACCATATCCAAGTGTGTCGTTGTGTGTAATTTTCCATTTGCCTTGCAGTGTAAGGCACTACAACTGCGGCAAGTGGCATTTTTTTTTTTGAGATGCCAAAAGCTTCGGTCTGTTTGGCACAAGCTCCTACATTTCTTAATGGGTGCCCCATTGCTCCTGTTCAACACACAATAAAAACAAGAGAACTTCTTTTTTTATTTTTATACTCTCAACCTATTGCATATAGTAAACCATGGATGTGTTGGTACGTGTGCGTTTTTTTTTTTTTTTGTTTTGTTTGTTTGTTTGGGTTCTTTTTAGTTCTCATGGAAAGATGAAGGTCTTTTCCGAGCATCGAGCTTTAAATTTCATTTATTTTTGGCCTGAGCTGTATATAGTCACAGAATGAACCATTATATTGTCAGAAATTGCAGATATATTATAAATATAAATCTATAGAAACCTAGAGTGAAGATAATGAAGAATAGTGACATCCTACAAACTGAAGGAACAAACTGACTGCTGAATGAGTTCATAATAGAAAATTATATGAGGTAACAGTCAGTATGAAGCTATTATACTGTGCCTATTGTAATTTGATACCATTTTATAAGAATTTTTCTAAACTATAATGATGCTGTTACAGCCTACAACAGAGTTATAATTATTTATTGATGACGGCTTCTTAGAGATTGTGGCCGTTTATAATTTTCTACATATAGATCACTCCCATATTGGCTCGTTTGTGTGATACTAAATGAACTTAGACCTTCGACTCAGCTATGTAGGTAGCGTCATAGCTGTATAAACTCTAGTTGTAAGTAAGAGTGTATTCTCTAAACAGGAAAAAAAAAAAAATGACTCTCTCTGTTCAGTGTTCATTCAGTTCATGTAACAGTGCAGGCACTGCCACCTAGTGTTTTCAGAAGTGAAATATTATTATAATATGGATTGATACTGTCTGGTCCAAAAGTCTTGAGTTTATTGTCTAGCACTGCGATCAGTGACTGAGATCCTTCACACACGTCCTTTTTTATTAGTCCAAAATCTGTGTGTTCTATAAAAACTATAGGAATGATAAAGTGTAACGCATTGAGGACCTCGGATATTTAATCAGATTTTTAAAAATGAATTTTTATTGAAGCTTTCATGGGAAAAGTGCTGTCATTTGGATAAACCTTTCCATTAGAGTTTCATTAAAACTTTTGGACCAGACTGTACGTGCATCAATTTCAAGGGACCTGTTTTTCTTTTTTCCATCTTTTCTCTCTTCATGCACTTCATGCACAGTGAGTCGTGTTTTTTTCTTTTTAAATACAAGAACAACTCATTCAGTAGATAAGCTCAATTTTTCATGATTTCTCTATATTATCTACTTTACTCATAGTTCAGCTTTATTTCTTTTAACACATCTGTTTTTTCTTCCTACATTTGCTCACCCACGTTTCGCTCTCTTATATTGTAGAAGCAAATGTATTGCCCCACTTAGACACTTGTTCACTCGTTAACAGTTGTAAGGTATTTGCTGTTGCAAATGCATTTGTAGAATGATTTAATTTTGAAATAAACATTTCTTACTAAATGTGAAGTGTAGTTTTGTGATGAAAATCAGGACATGCTGACATGCTGAGTTTTCTCAGTTCTTTAAGATCTTTATTTTTTACATTGGTTTTTTTTTTTTATTTTATTTTATTTTTTTTACATTGAGTTAATTTAGAGATTAAGGAAACATTGTCCTTAGTGAGCATCTGTTATGTTTTCTAAACCGTTTTAATATCATTACCCACTGTTAAACCAGCAATGAATTGAAGACCTGTTTTTGCCTTAATTATTACTCATTCTTGCAACTAATTTTAAATTTAACTAGATTTCCTACAAGATCATATTAATTCCTGAATTTTCCACCACCAGGCCTTGGTGCCTTTGATTAAACCCATTCAATTCAAGTGCCAAGTCAAATACTTAATAACTCCTCTCTAACAAAGTTTTATATTAATGGTATTCTTAGACCCTGACATATTTGTACTTAAATAAGGATTTGTTTTTGATAGAGACTACAAAGCAGTTCTGTAAGTCGTTCTGGATATGAGCATCTGCCAAATGCTCTAAATGTAATGTAAAATGAAAATAACTATACAAACTCAATAATAAATATAACAACTTTGGTAATGGTGGTTTGTGATTTCCTTCACTGTTTAAATTAGAAAACATTAGTCAGTAGCTACGCTCTTAAGCTGTCCGGTTTTTGCCCCGCTGTCCCAAAACAACCACTATGACCCGAAAGAACAGAGTGTTTGATCTGAACTGCTGCATAATGAGGCAGCTAGCCCAGCTCACAGGGATCCTTCCTCCGTAAACTGGTGTATTTCCATGAGAGACAACACTGGCAGGCTTGGAGAATGGAGGAGGAGAGGAAAGCCATGCAGAGGAGACAGCTCCTCAGGGAGAAGATCCACAAAGAGGCTTCTCCATCCAAGCAAAGGAGACAACATAGTCCTATGGCCCAGTACCATACTGAGGCCCAAACCAGTGAGACAGCAGGACAGGACAGTCTTCATCTAGACAGCCTGAGAATACAGGGTCTACTGAATCTGACAGTATCATACAAGGGGAAACTGACGAACCACAAACAAGCCAGATGGAGAGATGTGGTCTCAGTACAGAGCTCCGCAAGGAGGCCCAATCTATTGGGATGGCAAGAATACCTTCTGAAATGGACACCGTTGCTGAGCAAACTCTCTAAGAAACCTGATAGAGGACAAACAAGGAGAACCTGAAGAACCCCTGCAAAGTTGGATGAGGTCAGATTATGAAAGAATTGCAGACCAGGACACCAGGTGAGGACTGTAGACCAGGCAAGTCATCATGTGGTCGTCATCAAGATCAAACCCCTTCAAGAGGTGTTTAGAGACAAAGGGACAAACACGATAAATGACACTGATGTTCAATGTCCATATCAGAACGCATTGTGCATTCTCAATCAGTCCGTACAGGATTTCACAGTGTTTTTTTGTGACTGTTGTGGCCAAAAATGCTTGATTTTGCTGCGGCTTTTTTCCTAATTTGTGATGCAACTTGCGGAGTTTTGCTTTTTTTTTTTTCAGAAAACTACTTATTGTGGCAGACATTATTGTCTAACAGTGTTCTAAAAGCAGAACTAATATTTCTATAATACAGCTTTCATTCCAAATACAATTTAAAGTTCACTTTAAATTTTGTTCACTTTAAAGTTTGCACAGTGACTTCACACAAAGGACAGCTTCTTTTTGCCATAAAAGCAATACATAGATAAAAACAAGGTGCGAATAATACAATAGACACTATTGACAGTTTTCACAGACATAACAGCTGACTTTGTCTGACATTTGAAGGACAGTAAACAGTCTCGATAAAGCCCTATTTGAGAACACTTCTTCAGTAATTCCCAAACTTTATATTGTTGCAGAAGGCACTGCAGCACAGCGGGTTCCCTAGTTTGATCCTGAGTGTGGGTTGCTGTCGATGTGGAATGTCCGTGTTCTTCCCATGTCCTTGTGGGTTTCCTACAGCTTTTCCAGTTTCCTCTGACCTTCCACCCATGCTGCCCTTGACAAGGATAAAGCTGCTACTGAAGAGAAATGAATTAGTACCATTGGTGCATTCAGAAAAGAAGTGTTTATCCCTGACTGTTTACCTTTGCATTGATTTGCTGAGTGTAAGGGAGTAGGGAAGATGAACAAGGTCTTCTTTCTCCTTGCATATGGAATCAGGAGTGAAATGTGACTCACTATGTATGAATTTCATGAATGCAATGAAGGGCCAGCCCATGCTTTTTTTTTTTTTTTGTCTGAAGTGCTCCCTCTCGTAACGACTGTGCACCCCTCTACCCATATATTGAGCAAAATTAATTGTGCCAATTAACATCCTTTCAGTACTGATTACATTTAAATGGTTACAATAACATCAAGTTGACATCAACAAAAAAAACATGAGTTGAAAACATGTCATGTTGGACTAATTTAAACACTGCCTGCATCATGATGTGATTATGATACATTACCATAACGCGTTAGTTATGCATGGCTTTGCTGTAACCATACGCATTAGTTATGCCGCTAGCGCTACGCAATTATACGCTATGCATAATTGGATCCTCATCATATGTTGAAAAAATGAGTGAAAAAAGAACAAAATTATCAGCTGCACAAGGCAGGAAGCAGCGCAAAGAAGAGGAGCAGAAAAAAGAGCAATATAGAGGTAAGAATCACAAGTTAACGACTCTTCATGTCAGCCATTGATGTTTACATAGTATTTTGAAATAGCTTATTTAGAATCTCTTAACTGGCATGAACAATGTGGGCTGTTTTTTTGTTTGTTTGTTTGTTTGTTTGTTTTATTTAGTCTAAAGTATTCTTGAATTGCAATCATTTAAGTTTAGGTACGTCATTTTCCAGTCTATGCTCAAAAATGGGGATGACAGGTAAGAGGCTAATTAGACTAACTAGCTAGCTAGCTGGCTAACATCTACAGATATATTGTATTATATAGCCTATATTTTGTAGATTTATTCTGGGTACATATTTCATACTGCTTTCTTTTTTTTTACCCTTTGTTTTCTTGTAACTACTTGTGCAACCATAGGCACACTTGTGTGTGAGTGTGTGTGTGCTTGCATTTCTTTATTTGAGTTTGAGTGTAGCTCATGTCTGGTCTCATATTCTAAAAGATTCTCTGCTGAAGTATTTATAAGGGGCTCCAACCTCTCCATCCACCTCATCTCAATTAGTTCCTGGTGACCAAGGTGACCCAGCCACTCTATCCACCGCATCTAAACTTCACTCTGGTACTAAAAAGATTCTCGTCTACTTCAGCTTTGACTGCTGCTGAAGAGCCCCCCAGCTGCTCATCTACCTCCACTGAGCCACCAACTGCTGCTGAGAAGTTCTTCCTCTTCCCCCTGGGAATCTCTCTCTGTTGCTGCTGAGACTATCAACCCACCAACTATGGATCCTGCAGACTGTCTGATAAAATGAGGGCTAAATTAGTCACCTGAGGACCTTATCACGTCGAGAGGGATTTCATTTTTCCTGAAAGAGAGGATGCACGAAGTTGCCATCATCATTACCTTTATTCAGTTTTAGTCAATGGTAAGAAGATAAAAAGGAGCTGGCTTGTCTATTCCAGGAAAAAAAATTGTGTATTTTGCTTTTGCTGCAATCTCTTCTCACAGAAGAACCTTAAGCTGATTTCTGAAGGACTGAATGATTGACGTTCTAGCCCAGAACATCAGCAAAATATGAAGGCATGGAAAGAACAGGAGATTCACCTTGAAAAGTGCCAAAAAATAGACAGCCAGGCAATGGCACTTATTGAGACAGAGAGGAAGAGGTGGCCTGAATTATTGAAAAGAATAGTGGCAATAATCCTGTCCCTTGCTGAGAGAAACATGGCTCTGAGAGGGTCCACAGATTCACTCTTCTACCCCAACAATGGCAACGTTCTGAAAGAAGTGGAGCTTATGGCCAAATTTGATCCTGTCTTAAAGCAACATATAGATAGGGAAAAGAATGGAGCAGGGAACATAACAACATACCTAGGAAAAAACATACAAAACGAACTGATAAGTGCTATCAGTGGAAAGATCATGGAGGCAATTATAGGCGAGATCAAACTCTGTAAATACTTTTCCATTATATTAGATTGCACCCCTGACGTAAGCCACACAGAGCAGCTATTAGTTGTCAGTTGGACTGTGTCAGTGGAGGACAAGCCACAAATGAAGGAGCACTTCATGGGCTTCCATGAAGCTGACACGTCAACAGGGGATGAGCTATCTACTCTCATCTTGAAGAGGCTGGAAGACCTGAACATACCTTTTGCGGACTGCAGGGGGCAGTCTTATGACAACAGGGTGAACATGAGGGGCAAAAGAAAAGGTGGGCAGGCCAGATTGCTGGCAATAAACCCAAGAGCTTTGTTTGTGCCATGCACAGCGCATACCGTGATCTTGGTGGTGGCCTATGATTCACGAACCTCCAAAGATGCTACTAGTTATTTTTGCTACCTGCAGATGTTCACCCTGTTCCCCCGAGATGGTCTTTCTTGACAAGGCATGTCAAGATCACGTTAAAGTCATGGTCAGATACCAAGTGGGAGAGTCTTGTGAATAGAGTAGAGGCCATTACGTACCAGGCCCCACAAATGAGAGAAGCCCTGCTGGAAGTAAAAGAAAAGTTAACAGATCCTGCCATAAAAAGGCTCAGACTCAGTCTTTTGCAGAGGAAAGGATCCTTTCATTTTTCTATCTGCTCAGTTGTCTGATATGACATCCTCATCAGCATTGAAAATGTCAGTAAGCTGATGCAGTCTGTTTCTATGCAACTGGATATGGCAGCGGACCTGCTTGGCAAAACAAAAACTTTCCTGACTGACTACCGAGATAATGGCTTTGCTTCAGCTCAAGCTTTAGCAAGAGACATGTGTGAAGAAATGAATGTGGATGCTGTTCTCAAAGAGAAAAGGCTGTGACTGACACGTCAAGAGTTCTCATAAGAATGATGAGCCCATCAGTGATGCACTGAAGAGGATAGAGACTACATTTTTAATGTAGTGGTGGATGTGGCCATTGTGTCGCTGGAGGAGAGGTTCAAGACCTTGGGAGAGGTCAAGGAGAAGTTTCTTGTATTTGTCAAATTCTCTAAGATGACAAATGAAGAACTGATGTGGCAGTGTGAAACACTAACCAGCACTTTAAGTAATGGTGGACAGTCAGACATAGATGGAAACAACTCACCCTGGAAATGAGAAGCTTCCCAGACCTACCATCAACCAACATGGCCACCATGGAGATGTCTGACTTTTTGCATGAAAAGCTACTGCAAGAAATCTGCCCAAACATGTGGGTGGCACTGAAGATATCTGTGACTATCTTGGTGACCGTAGCAGCTGTGGAGAGGAGCTTTTCAAAGCTCAAGCTGATTAAAACATACTTGAGGTCTACCATTCCCCAAGAGCGTTTCACTGGACTTGCAGTGATCAGCATCAACCATCTCAAAATTTGTCTTTTGATGCAATCATTGATGACTTTGCTGCAAAGAAGTCAAAGCGCATGCAGTTTTGAAACAATTCTCAGAACAGATTCTCAAAATTTTTGCACTAAAAACTGACTACCCAAATGTGAATAATCTCACAATGTTGCACTGTAGTGTGCTGGAATGTATCATGTGTCTATAGTTTATTGCACTTTTTTGCTCATTTATATTTTGTTTAATTCTTGTTTGATTTTTTTTAAACAATCAGAAGGTAATTTGAAACAAGTTTGTTACTCAGATTTGTTATTTGTTATTTATTATCACCAGTTATTTACTTCATATTTATATTAATGTTTATCATTATTTATGTTATATAATAGTAAATTCGAGTTCATTTGAATAATAAGTGTTTTCAGTGTTTTCTTGGTGGTGGTTTGGGGGAGGGGGATTAGGGCTATCAACAAGACCTTGGGCACCAACAAAGCCTGGGCTGACCCTGAAATGATTTGCTATAATAAGGATGGGGTAACCAGTGTTCATGAAAACACTAAAAGTATGTTCCATGCACACTAATTCCTGAATGTCGGAGCATGAACAGTACATTTGGATCTGTAAACCCTTAAATTGGATTATCATGTGCATGGCAAGAAATCCCTTGATTCCTAAGATGGACAAGTACCAGGTGTAGGGATTTCCATTGAAATTTGCACTACTGTTTAGATCTCATTGGAGGAAATCTAGGTAGTAATTGCCTCACTCACATTAGGGATACAGTATATGATGGCTTTATCACTGGTTGTGATAACACTGTCTTTCTTGGCCAAACAGAAAAATCTAGCATAGACACAATCTTTCCCATGAGCATCTCAATATGGTGACATTTCATCCAAACCAAGACTGAAAATCACAGCTTGATTCACTGCTAAATAAAGTACAGTGAAGTATTAGATAAGTGCAGTTCTGAGACAGCATAATTCTGCCTAATAAAATGTACTTTCTGTACATTTGATTTTTGCATGACCATCAGACTTTCTGTCTGCTAGCAAGATTTTCATTCTCTCTTCTCACTAAAACTATGCATTAGTAAGATTTGATAGTTTGACGTCTATTGGCTTGCAGTGCGGTTTTTGCAGTGACCTCTTTCTGCACCTTCTCCTTTGGAGATTTATCCATTGTTCCCGCTGTCACTGCTCCGCTGTCCCAGAATTCCCTCTGTCTTCTGATCTGATCTGTAGGTAGCATCCATGTGCAGGGGGTCAGTGACATTCAGAATGACGGTGCCTGAGTTGTTCCTGGGCCAAATGGCACCAAGCAGATTCAAGGGGTTGAAGGATTCTGACCTTGCCCCACTTGTCACTGGTGCCGCACCATTTTCTGTGTCCCAGGCTACTTTGCTCCAAGGCTGGACCCCAACTCTCCTCTCCATCCTTTCCGCGGTTGTCCTCGGTTCTGTGACGGAGACGCCAACTCGGGTCTGCCTTCTCCGGAAGCAGAGTATCCGCCTCTGCGTGAGTAGGGCCAGCAAATCCCTCTTGAAGTTGGTGTTGAGGGCAGCGTAGACCACTGGGTTGCACATGGAGTTGCTGAAGCCCAGGATCTGCACCAAGCTTAGCAATAGAAATTCCGAGTCCAGGTCCAGGTTCAGCTTTTCTGAGAGGTTCAAGATTGAAGAGAAAACAAATAGTTCATAATAGTGTATGATTAAAAAGTAATGGTTAAATGCTTAAAATGGCATTGATCCTTTTTCCTTTTCAATAATGATAAATTTAATCAGGATGAAGAGATTGTTTTGATTCTAATATATTCTGTTCAGTTTATTTCTCTCATTTTACACCTCTGTCACTATATATGAAAGTAGATCCACATCACAATTATACTATGTAATGTTGTTATAATGCAGACAGTAAATCTAATCAAAAGATTTGAATGCCTCACAGTTCTAATACCTATCAAAATCTCAACAATGAAACTTTTATATTTTTTATCCAAGTTATTAAAGTTTCATAGCATATAGGTCTTGTCATAGGTATAATAATTATGCAATGTGATGCCACATCTGTATCTGTATCTGCGTTTTGATCTACACCTTAAAGGGGGTATGGCCTACCCCAGGGTTTTCCTTTTTTTATTGAAACCTCCCATTATGCCCCTGGAAACATTGAAAAGGCCAGGGAAAACCACAAGAAGTAGAAATGCCAGCACTGTCAGCATGGTGTATGAATTCTGGCTCTGACAGTTCCTCGACCTCAGCTACATCACTCCAGTTCATGATTGGTCTCAACTAGAAATGTTTTAATTTCACTCGCACAGTTATTATTTTTGTATGTATTATATTTTCTAATGAATTTAGTTGGATGTATTTCCCAAAATATAAACAAACTAGTAGCCTAATTTAAACCACCATGACCCTGACCAGGCAGCTGTAATTTCACACTGAGGGTGGAAAAAGTTCTGACATGATTTACCTTAGTTTAATTTTTTTTTACATCACAAAACATGCCATTTTAACAGGGGTATGTACACTTTTTATATCCATTGTACAGTCTGAGCTAGAAAGGAATCAGCCCTAGTCTAGTCCACTTCATTCGATCCTGTGTATTTTCCTACGATTGTTGGTGGTGGAGCTGTTGTTCTTGGTCCCACATTTAAGACATTTAACAGCAAACAAACTGATGTGGATGTGACAAATTAAACTTTTTTTTTTTCTTTTAAAGAGAGGAAAGGTTAAGCTGCACTAGTCCATTCAGCCCAGCTCTGCTGATATACATCTAACCTTTTCTTTGGGTCTCTATATCTGATATCAGATTTTTTTATTCACACTCAACCTTTAAGCTGTAAATAATCACATATGATCAGATACTTTCTATTCTGCTTTTAGCCTCGTATTTCAGGAATTGCTTTTTCAGCTATGACTTAGTCCCTTTACATTGTTTTTTAAAGTTCAGAACAAATTGTAACACAGGTGAGAAACAGTCATGTCCATGAACATGATGAGCTTTGGTACGAATGTCCCAGAGGGACAGCAAGCATGATGCATTATGGTGAGGTCACAAATACCTGAGTTATAACTCTGAGACATTAAACTAACAAAGCACCAAAAATTTCCAATATGTGCAATATTACAATATTACAATGGCTATTACAATACACTGATTTTATGTTCCTGTAACCGCTGTGTCGATTTTGATATACTGTATGTTTGGGGCCATTATCTCAATGAAAGATCCATCTATAGACAAGCCTCAACATCCTGGCAGAGACAATAAAAGTGATTCCCCGCCATACAGTGAGTTTAAGTTTTTTGGTGAAAAATAAAACTGGTGTCATCTGACCACATTTCTAGTTGTAGGTTCAGTGCCGCTTCATGAAGTTTATGGTATGCTTTCAGGAAGGGCCTCCAAGAATAAACAACTTAGTAAGTCAAAAATAATGAGATACTAAGTCAAAATAATGACTTACTAAGTCAGAAATAATGACTTAGTGAGTCGGAATAATCAGATACTAAGTCAAAATAATGACTTACTAAGTTAAAATAACAACTTAGTAAGTCAGAATAACGAGATACTAAGTCAAAATACCAACTTAATACCAACAAAATAATGACATAGCAATTGAAACAAAAATTTCATACCTTGCAGTTCAGGGCTTCCATAATAATCAATTTAAGGAAACAACAGCATTGGTTTTTTTTTTTTCTTTAAATACGATTATATTTTTAATGGTGTATTTAAGGTTATAGTTATATGACAATATAAGATATTATATACTCAATTGTTTGAGTGGAAAATATGAATTATTTGGTGTACCTTTGCCCATTCTCTTAAAGAGTGCCACTAATTATAGAGTGGACCATATACTGTATACATCATGCTCAATATACCAGGCAGGTATCAAACTCAAAATGGTGCAGTATCTTATATGTTAGCGTCTCTTCATCTGAAACAAAGATTAGATTGTTCAGTATAATCAGTGTCTTTGATTAAGCTGTATCTTGTACATAGTGTTTTCTATACATCGCAAATCCTTTTGTTCCCTTTTGCAGGAAGGATGTGTGGAAAAAATATAGAGATTTGGTATTTTTTAAACTATAACTAGAGTCCACTTTATTTTGATGGTATAAAAGTACAGTGATGTACAGAATTATATATTGGCTGATATTATCAAGTAGCAGAGCTTTTATCTCCTTAAAATCCATATGAGTATTGATTACAAAATGTTTATATTAATAAGGATAAAAGCAAATAGCAGGTATGTGACAGAGACATAAAAGAACAAGTGTGTGTGTGTGTGTGTGTGTATGTGTGTGCGCGTGTGTGCGTTTGAATGAAATGGGACCTACAAAGGGAAGTCAAACTGCTGTAGCATGCTGTGGCTCAGGAAAGAAAAGGGGAAGATGAAAAGAGAAAGATGGACAGAAAGTGTGAGATTTAATGTATCGATTTTCTTTATAGCACAGCCAGACAGGAGGAGAAACCACGAGCGTAACACTGAGAAATAGGAGAAAGCACGGCAATGAGAGAGAAAAGCGTGTGTAAGAAAGACAGAAGGAGCATCCCTAATGCACATCTGTTCTTTTAATGTAGGTTCAGAGAAGAAAGAAGGAGAAATGAGGGAAACGGGAAATATGTTCACCTATGGGTAGGTGTGAGAGTGGGAAAGCGAGCTAAAAATAAAAAAAAAATGAGCACGATTGCTGGGGTGTGAAGAAGAGAATGAAGTGAAAGGAAATTAAATGCGGTTATTTCTCATTTCATCATAGGATATTTTAGATTTGCAGATCTGAATGTGTGTTTGAGATAACAGTGAAGTGTGTGTGTGTGTGTGTGTGTGTGTGTGTGATAGAATGAGAGAAACGACTCTGATAGCCTGGGCAAGGAGAAGCGTTATTAAGAGAACGAAGTGTGACGAGAGAGCATGTGAAGACGAATGCATTACAGGGCTTACAGCGGATCGTGGAGACTTCTGGATGGAAATTTAGGACCACTGCACAATTTTCACTCACACTGTGTGTAAAAATGACAGCAAGCCAATATCAGTGGAAAAGTCAAATTCTAGACATTTCTATGAAAACCATTTTCAACAGTAGCTAGTGGATCACCATTTGTCAGGTAGAGCATCGTCTCTAGTTTATGTTTTATTAGAATTACATCTGAAAAGTTCTGGACATTGATTTTTTTTCCTGAAGAGTAGCTAGATTTTAACTCACCATCAAACAAGATAGCGGGGAAGTAAATAGCAAGGATTGCATTTGTTGTTGTTGTTCAAATAAAATGATGGCACACTTTGCCAAAGGTGTGGAAACTTTCTGAACAACACAGAATTTTTAGTTCATCCACTATTATTAGTGAAGTACACTGCAATTACTTCCTAGATATTTAATACAGTGCTTAGCATAAGTGTTCACGCCCTTGAACTTTTCCACATTTTATAGTGCTACGACCTGAAACTGAAATGGACTTAACTGAATTGGAATAGACACTGTCAGATTTTTCACTTTGCTAATGAAGAATTATATCATTAGCACATTTTTGTCAGTAGCTCACAGTTTATTGCTCTATTTTGCCCTTTCTATTTTGAGCTCTTTTTTGACTCTTTCAATCCAATTAAGGTCCATAAGACCTTAAAATTTTAATTTAGAACTTGGAACCCTTGGTCTAATGGAAAGCAATTATTTGATAGCATGCTCTGAATAAATGACTGATATTCATTACAGTTTTATATAATTGGTAGGAAATTCAAGGCTTATGCATATTACTCTCACCCTGTTTAAAGCGAAACAGTGACCTCAATATTATAAAGTTCTAACTAGCATTTTGGTAATTAATTAATTAATTAATTAATTAATAATAGCTAACTGCATGAACTTCATCACTGGAGGTCACTTTATTCTTCTGTGGTGTTTTTATATTGTAAAGTTTTTGGCGTAATATTAAAAAATTAGAATTTGTCTCTCCAAACTCATAGATAAACTTGGTTTTATAAGGTTCTATCTTCCAGCCAATCATATAACGGATTAGCAGCATAAAAAGCAGCCTTGGCAAATCATTGTCCACCTCAACAGAGTGGTTTTACATAAAGAAAATACCTAAAAGAACCTTATAATACAAATGTCATGAAAGAAACTTGCTTGTAGGAATCATCCCCGACATGTATCTGACATGAAGTAGAAAACAACTGGAAGGGAGAATATTTTTCAAGACAGGACCCTCTGGTAACAGATACCAAAACGAATGCTGGAAAGAGAAATTGAAGTTACTGTTGTAACATGTAGCAAGAATAAGGTGTCTGATCAAGTGTCAGATCACCCTCCCTGGTGACATGAAGTGAGGTGGTTGCACACATGAACGTCACATTTGTCAGCCAGTTGATGGGCTGGTGTAGTGGAATACACCTTCTGAGGCATATGTGGGAGGCCATACCCCATGGTGAGAGATGTCACTCATGCTTTCAGAGAACCAGGGGTATGACAGTAACAAGATATTAGGTCTGTGTGTATTACCATAGTCCAGCAGCAGTGATACAAGGTGAAATGGAGCCCAGCAAACACCGAACAAAAGCACCACTGTGGCCATCATCTTCACTGCCCTCCTCTTCCTCCTGGAAACAACAACTTTGTTAATTACACACACACACACACACACACACATTCACAATTTTGCATATCCAATCCACCTACTGGCATGTTTTTGGACAGTGGGAAGAAACCAGAGAACCCAAAGGAAACCCATGCAAAGGTCTTGCAGTAACCCAAGCTCAGGATCAAACTGGGGACCCTGAAGCTGTGAGCTAAGCTACTACTTTGTTGAAGTATCATTTGATTTTATTACACCACAGTCTTTTTGGGTAAGAGTCTATCAGCAGGGCACATCTTGACTTGCCAATATTTTCCCACTCTTTCTTGCAAAAACATTCTAGAGCCGTCAAATTGTAAAGGCATCTCCTGTTCACAACCCGGCTTCAGGGCACCCCACAGATCTTTAGTTGGATTCAGGTCTGAGCTCTTGCTAGGCCATTCATAAACATTGATCCTCTTTTAGTTAAGCCATTCCTTTGTTGATTTGGATGTATGCTTTGGGTCATTGTTGTGCTGAAAGCTGAAATTCCTTTTCATCTTCAGCTTACTAGCAGACACCTGAAGGTTTTGCACTAAAATCAACTGGTATTTGTAGCTATTCATGATTTCTTCCACCTTGATAAAAGCCCCAGTTCTGCCTGAAGAAACGCAGCCCTAAAGCATGCTGCCACCACCATGCTTCACTGTGGGTATGGTGTTCTTTTGGTGATATGCTTTTTTTGCACCAAACATACCTTTTTGGAATTATGGAATTATTATACCTTTTGGAATTGGTCTCATCAGACCATAACACATTTTGCCACATGGTTTGGGATGATTTAGTTGAGCTTGGATGTTTTTTGTGAGAAAATGCTTCAGTCTAGCCTCTCTACCACATAGTCGAGACAAGTGAAGAATATTAGTGATTATTGTCACATACAGAGAGTAATCAGTACTTGTCAGATATTCCTACAGCTCCTTTAATGTTGCCATTGGTCTCTTGGCAGCCTCCCCAGTCAGTTTTTTTCTTGTTCTTTTATAAATTTTGGAGGAATGTCCTATTCTTGGTGAGGTCACAGAGGTACCCCATTTTCTCTATTTGTTGATGATGGCCTTTATGGTGTTCCATGGTACATCCAATGTTTTGGAAATTCTTTTATACCTCTCTCATGATCTATATCTTTCAACAAGTGAGATACCATGCATGCTTTGTAAGCTCTTTGCGGACCAAGACTTCAGCAGTCAGATGAAACCAAGAAGATGTGAAGAAAATCCTACAGAAACAGCTGATCTTTATTTGGGGTTAATCAGAATAATTTCATTGATGACAGCTGTATGATATTTACTTTTGAACATGAGATTGAATGTGATTGGTTCATTCTGAACACTGTCACATCCCCAATTATAAAAGGGTGTGCAAACTTATGCAACCAGGTTATTGTAACTTTTTTATTTTTCTTATTTTTCCCTAAAATGTTTCTGACTGTTTTTCACTTAATTTTTATACATTAGTAATTTCCCATTGGACAAACGTCTTTATCTTGGTTTCATTTTTTACATCACAAAAAAACCCTGCCATTTTAACAGGGGTGTGTAGACATTTTATATCCATTGTACACAAACACTGTGGATGGAAGGGGTTTAGAAACTGAAGAGACACCTGTGTGTGTGTGTGTGTGTATGTGTGTGTGTCTGTGAGTGAGTGTGATACAATGCCAGGCTCAGCTTTTTGCCCTGTCGTTATATAAAGAGGTTCTGTGTAATATGGGTGTAATTTTGTATCTTATTTAAGGCACAATGTTTCTATATACACATTTTTTAAAGCAACAGTATGGATAGTTCTGCCAAATTTACAGGTTGGATAGTGGAAAAATGGTGTTATAAACCAATGGATGCTATACCAGGTATATGGATGCATTAAAAGCAGGGGTGGAGCTTAACAGATTATATGTACTTTTGTTACATTTATATATACTGTATATATACTGTATGTATGTATACACTGATATATACACAGATATATATGGGCTCATTGCACAAACACTTCCGCGTTCTTCTAATTTCTTCTTCTTTCACTACACTCGCAATGGCTGTATTTTATAGTCAATGTCTGCAAGAGATCCTGAAGATGAACATCAATGCCATTCAGCTATGTTAGCTATGTAAGAATACCCCTTCTAGCAGACTGGAGAAACTATATGCTTTGCCATACATACATACATATACAACTATGATGGGAAGAACATTTTAACAGAAATGAACACTCAAGCAAATATTTTATCTACACTGACTTTAGTTGAAACTGGGTATCACCCATGATATTAATTTCTGGACACATCCATTGGGGTCCAAAGGTCTGAGACCACTAATGAAAATGCTTCTATTTGGCATTCTTTTCTTATTTAATACAACAATTTTCACACAACAACTTGAGTGAAAAGTAGAATCTTTAAAATATTTACATACATTTCTTAGTATTGGGCATGCCCCCTTTTTGCTTTAATGACAGTGTGCACTCGAGCTGGCATGGACTCCACAAGTTTGTGCAAAACCTTATGATCCATTTTAGATTGAATCCATCAGCGTGTCGTCTGAACACATGCTTAAATAGAAGAGATTAGGCATGAGGAAAATCTGACCTTTTGTGCAAAACAGTTAACATAGTCAATATTACAAATTTGCTTACATTAAAAGGGAACCTAAAAGTATTGCAGAAAATTGAATATTAAATATTCAAGATATTGAACATTTACTTTCTTTGTTTTCAATATTTCAAAATCCTAAAACCTTCTATTTATTTCTATTTTTAAAAAATCCCAGACTGTCAATGTGGTCTTTTGGACCCCACTGAATATTAAATTATTACATCTGTGATGATTTATCATATCAGTCTGTCTTTTTTAACCATGATAACCCGCACATTATATAGGTGAATATTGCTAGCAAATTAGCCATGTTATCAGCATGTAAAAGTGCTCCTATGTTTATTAATTGAATAATAAGTGCTAGCATGTTTACTAACCATCGTCTCCTGATCACGCTGGACTGGGAAGAATCGGAAACCTAAAGAGCTGTTATTTATTCTTATCTGAGTAGTTGATCTTGATCGCTACTTTTACTTATGTGCATGGCGACCTGCGATGGACTTGCATCTCATTCACAGTATATTCCCACCTCACGCCCAGTGTTCCCAGGATAGGCTTTGGATCAGTGTCATTTATATTTATGCTATATCAGTTGGTGCCTTTTGATTTTGAATCTAGGTCTTTATAACATTGGTTGTTGCTTCTTGATTCTACTATGAGCCAAATAATCAAAACAGTTTTATTCCAATATTTTAAAAATCTTTCGGTTCCTATGCCTTTCCATAGTCTGCAAATCCATTTTGCACCCTTTTGGCTGTTCATTTTCCTTATTTGTTTATTCTTGTCCTTGGTGGCCCACCACTCCCACTCTACCCCCTTTGTCCCTTGTGATTGGTTCCATCTGTTCCATGTTTCATCTTCATCTTTCTTGTTCAAGCACAGCATGCACCTGCTGCTGTGAGTGCATCTAGTTTTGTATGTCCTGTCAGTAATTCTAGCTTCTCTGTTTTCTCCCTAGTTTTTACCTAGTTTCTGGTTTATACGGCTGAGACCAAAAGTTTACATACACCGAGGACAAAGACATTCAAACTCAATTTTTCACAACTCATTCACATTCATTCATTTCATGTCTCAAGTCAGTTAGTGTATCTATATTTCCTGTGCTATGTCAGTTGTATCTACTTTATTTCCGGTGTATCCACTTTATTTCCATAAGAGGTAATTTCACAATAATAGCTAAGAGACAGATTTATTCCAACTTCTATTTACGATATCAGATTTTCAGTGGGTGAAATATTTACATACACTTTGTTAGTATTTGGTGGAATTGCCTTTTAATTGTGTGAATCAAATGCTTGGAGTAGCCTTCGACAAGCATCTCACAATACTTTGCCGTAATGTTTGTTCATTACTCCTTACAGAACTGGTGTAACTCAGTCAGGTTTGTGGACCTCCTTGCTCAGACACATTTTCAGTTCAGTCTAGAATTTTTCTACAGGATTCAGGTCACTGCTTTGTGATGGCCGCTCCAATACGTTGACTTTGTTGTCTTTAAGCCATTTTGTTACATCTTTGGAGGTATGCCTAGAATCATTGTCATGCTGGAAGACCCAGTTGTGACCTGGAGTTTAACCTTTCTGGCTGATGTCTTGAGGTGTTGCTTCAGTATTTCTAGATAATCCTCGTTCCTCATGATGCTGTCTATTTTCTGAAGTGCACCAGTCCCTTTCTACAGCAAAACACCCCACAACATGATGCTGTCACCCCTCAAGCTTCACAGTTGGGATGATGTTCTTCAGATTAAAAGCCTCACCCTTTTCATCTATCCATAGTGTTGAACATTTTGCATACAATTGTTTGTACAGATGCATGTGGTACCTTCAGTTGTCCGGAAATTCCTTCTAAGGAGGAACTGAACTTATGGTGGTACACCATTTTTTCTGAGGTCTTGGTGGAGTTGCTTGGATTTTCCCATGGTATCAAGGACAAAAATTCAGTGTCTCTAAAGATAGGCCCTTTTACAGCCACAGGTGCACTCCCAATTAACTCCTTATTATGACAATTGGGAAATCAGGAGCTTATAAAAGCCATTACATCTGTTTCTGGTAATTTCCAGACTGTTTAAAGAGACAATCAACTTGGTATGGAACTTTGACCCACTGAAATTCTGATATAGTGAATTAAAGCTGAAATAAATCTGTCTCTAATCAATTGTTTTAAAAATACCTCTGATGTGAAGAAAGTAGATGCCCTAATTGACTTGCCAAAAGAAATGTATCGTAACATGAAATTTAATATCTTTAGTCTAGGTGTTTGTAAACTTTTGTCCTCACCTATAGCATCTACCTATGAACTAACCTGTTCCTTTGGTTTGTGGATCATGGATTTGCATGCATTCATCCAGACCCTTTCTGTAGACAATATTACTGTCCTCCTCTGTGAGTCCTCTGTGTGACACATTCTTTATAACATTTGCTTTTGGTTCTTGCATATGAAGCATTGTCTTTGCTCATTTTCTCATGCAAATACTTGTCATGTACAGTATATACCCAAATGTCTTTGCTCTAACCTTGTGATCTTGTTGATCTCAGACCCTGGCAGTGTTTGGAACACAGCCTCGTGAATGCAGTGTTTGCCCCACAATTCCCTCATGATCTTCCCATACAGGATGGCCATGGTCACCATTGGGAGCAAAAAAACCATCACTGATAGGCATACAGTGTACCTCCGCCTCCACTGCTGGCTTGGCCACACCTCCAGACAACTGGTGTGGTGAACATCAAACAGGAAGTCATATTTCACCTGTAAGGTTAAGAAGTCTGGTTTATTAAGAGGTCAGTTTTAAGTCAGTTGTCCTTCACTTCACCATGCTTTTCATTTTGGATAATTTATATTAAATCCTTTAGTTTATGCCTGATATATAAAAATTGGTGCAAATATATACTGAGGTCTTGTAACTTAGGTACAATATAGTGTTATGTCACATCTCTGTCTGCACCAATCTCTGCTGAAACCCTGAAGTAAATTTCCCATGTTCCCTAGCCAGCCAATGAACTACAAGACCCTTCACATGACCAGTGTCAAATGGTGATGGTAGAAAACGTCTTCTATATTGCATATTTGCGAGGTTTAAATTTCACTCCATCAGCCTGGCCTTTTGAAGCACTTTAAGACAACATGATTACACATTAATGAAACAAAAGGCTTAGTTTTAGGGTATAATTAAGGTTTTAAGCTGCTTGTTAGCTTGTTACTTGTTATCAGCACGTCTGTATCTCTGATATTTTAAATGGCTGATATCTTTGTACTTTCAAAGTTCTTTAAGATTAAAAAACACTCAAATCTTGACTTAAACACATTTTTATGTCTTTGCAATTTATTAACAACAAGCAATATTAATTATGATTTATTCTTTTTTTCTGAAATTGTACTTTGTTAAACTATAGTACTTCACAGTGAATAGAGATAAAATGTTCTATTCAGTTGATTGCAAGCAGACTGAACAGGCTTTTTGAAGAAAAAAAAATCCCTATAGAACAAAAAGAAATTCATTTAGCCCCATCAGCCCATAAAAAACACAAAATTCATTTAATTAACATATTTAATAGTTGGGATTCAAGCCTTCATTGACTCAGACCATGCGACCACATATGTGAAAATCTTAAAAGAAAAGTACTCCCAGTTCTTCTTAAAAGGAAATGCACAATGCATCTCCTTTTATTGATACTGTAGGTCCACATATTGCTCACATGATTACATGTCAGAATTGTATACAGTTTATGGCTCAATCAATTAGAACAAGGGTCATCAACAAATCAAAGGTAACATTTAATTACGTTTTACCTCGAAATGAAGCAAGAAACGGATTGATAATGACTAAAGTCATATTAATGTGTCCAGAGATGATGGACAAATTATATTTCTTTAAAAAAAAAATCAGTCACATACCTCTACTTTCTGGACAAACCACATCGGTGCTGCAACTGCCAGCGCAACCAACCACACAGCCACTGGAAAGCGAAAAAAAGAAATTAGCTCAACAGAAATCCAGCATTCATAGAGGTATTATTTATACTAAGATTGCGACAATATCTGGAAATATATAAGCCAAATATACAAGATTTTTTAAAATAGCGTTGCCTGAGAAATTTATGTTTCAACATTAAAATTAATGCAATACAGGATGCTTCGTTGTCAGTTATGATTTTCACATTATTTCCTAATTACTATATATTCATTCATCATCATTCATCTACTGCTTTATCCTGGTCAGGGTATTCAGATTAAAAATTGCAGTAAATTACATCAAAAGCTGGAATGCTAACAATGGGCCTTATTTATCAATCTTTTGCCATTTTACAGTCAATCATCGACTAATTAACTGAGCATTTCATGAGCTGAGTCACTAGCTGGTACAGGGGAAACTCTAAATTGCAGTTCTCCTATTATGCAGTTATTGATAGGCAACACTAATTTACTGCTGTCAATGAAACTCTCTACTTTCTCTATAATCTTAACTACCAATTAATAAATAACCAGTGACACACTTCGCCTAATTTAAATTTTATTTAAAGATATCCAGATATTTTGCATACAACACATGATGGCTAGAATCAAGCTAAAGTAGTAACACTTTCTAAAGCCCTTATTTATAAATTATAATAGCTCTGCGCATATACAGTACTGAGGCACCCTATTTTTTTTTTTTTTAGTACAAACTTTATTATAGATTTTTATTTTATGACTTCTACATTATTGATTCAGTACAAAAACATTTTAGAATTCTAAACATTAGTTTTCCAGCACAAAATTAAATGTTACAGAAAAATGTTTGTATGTCAGTAAAGAAAGCAGCATATTACATAAGAGACCACTTTTCAAACAAAAAAACATAATGAAGGCTGCTGGGTTTTACTGCAAAAATAAGAAGCAAGTGTGACAGTCAAAGTCTCCAGAAGAACTGTGGCTGGTTCTGTAAGATGCTCAATAAAACTTACCAGCTAATTTCCTTATAAAACTTATATATAAGCATTCTCTCTTTGCTTGAATCCCTCAATTTTTAATTGAGATTTTAATTCTTCATATAATAATAATGCCATTTTGTTGTAATCACATGTTACATTAATAGTAATGGACTTATGTTACAATGTGTAAGGAATCGATTATAGTATTTTGGCACTTTATGTGGTATTACTAGAGTTAAATATTAGAGTTAAATACAAATGTTTACAGAATATTATCATTGCATTACAATACAATGAGAATACAAAGTCACAGTGATAAAGCTTCAGGATTATGGCTTTCTTGGCCGTTTCTTCATAAAAAAAAATCTTAATGCATTTCTTTCGGTTAGTTATTATGGTTGAAGGTCTGTGTTTCATTGTCACTTTGTAAGCGCTAATACTTTCTATTTAAGCCTCCAGATCCATACTGACAGACTTCATGTTCCTGATTAATTCATTTCCATTGTCACTCCACCACTCAGCATGTCATTAACATTACAAAATGACAGTGTATGTAGGTGGTTAGTGAAAACAGGAATAATTTTGTCAGTAAACTAGGGTGTAAGTAAAGTAGGGTGTAAGTAAAAAAAAAACAATTAAGTCTGACATACACGTTATTTTTAATTACTACTTTTTGAGCTACTTTATGCACAGTGTATAATTAAAATCTATAGTGATTTTTCTCCAATTTGGCCATTGTTCTCATTTCCACATGCCATTGTATAGGTCAGAAACACCTGAATACCCCAAGTGTGTCTTGTAAGAACTTTCTGAAAGAGGTTTTGTGTTGCTTCATTAATAGCTACATTAACCAAACTAACACAAAACTGTATAGAAATATAGGTAGAAAATTCTTAATATTATTTCTGTTACTACTATTTGTAAACTCTATTTGTGCTAACATTAAATCCAACCTTAAAGCCCCAGTCAACATGGGTTTAATTTTTAAACACATTCTATGTGATACCAAAAATATTCAACTTAATAAGCAGATTCCATGGGTAGATTCAAGAAATATACACTATGCTTCCACTTTATTAGGAACACCTGTACACCTGCACATTCATGCAATTATCCAGTCAGCCAATCAACTGGCAGCAGATCAATGCATAAAATCATGCAGATACAAATCATAAGCTTCAGGTAATATTCACATCAAACATCAGAATGGGGAAAAAATGTGATCTCAGTGACTTTGACCATTGCATGGTTGTTGGTGCCAGATGGGCTAGTCTGAATATTTCAGAAACTGCTGGAAAAATTTTCATATTTTTACACACAACAGTCCAAGAGTTTACAGAAAATCATGCAAAAAAAAAAAAAATTCAGTAAACAGCAATTCTGCAGGCAGAAAAACCTGTTGAAGATTTAAAAAAAGACCAGGTGAGGTTTTTCCAATCTTCACCTATCCAGTTTAGGTGAGCCTATGCCCAGTGTAGCCTCAGATTCCTGTTCTTCTCTGACAGGACTGGAACCTGATATGGTCTTCTGCTGTTGTAGCTCTTCCACCTCAAGGTTCGATTCTGAATGCCCACAGAACTGCTGCTGGATTTGTTGTACCCATATGTATAAACAGAGACTATAAAAAAAATCCCAAGAGAGCAGCAGTTTCTGAAATACTCAAACAAAATCGTCTGGCACCAACAACCATGCCATGGCCAAGTCACTGAGATCACATTACCCCCCACCCCCTCCTTTCTGAGGTTTGATATGAACATTATCTGAAGCTCATTGCCTGTATCTGCATGGTTTTATGAATTGTGCTGCTGCTGATTGGATGATTGCATGAATGTGCAGGTTTACAAGCAATTCCAATAAAGTGGACAGTGGGTGTATATTCTTCAATCAAACGTCAGTTTAATTATAGTCAAACAGTCTGGCTGGAAATCCCAGTTTGACATGGTGTGGGCATGTCAGAAATGCTAATGAGTGATCCCTGGCAATAGAAAATATCCTCTGACAACAGTAATACTGTAGAAAAGAGCATATGAAAATATAAAGTGAAAAATTTCTGCAATGCTTTTGTTTTCACTCAAGTGAGCGAAACGTAGGGATGTACTCTGAACATGTTTTTAGCAGGATGTTGCTTATGGCAAAAGCAAAAATGCATAGACACTTCATACATCAAGCTAGTTTGAGAACTATTATACTGATTAGCATGAGCAAGAGGCTGAGCTTTATGATATCTAAGGTAATGATATCTAAGGTCTCTGCTGCATTTTGATTTGATATAGTTTTTGAAGATTTTCGTAGTCCTCCCACTTTGATGATTATGTTGTGCAGCTTTTTTTTTTTTTTTTTTTAAAAGAAAGGTAGAAGGTAGAAGATGAGGTAGAATTACTCATCATTAAGATGCAACTAACTACTGTGCTATACAAAATGCTAAAATATGCTAACTTCAATGAGGAAAACATTTTCAATTCTAATTTTTACATGGGAGAACTACTTCCAATATAGTTTAGTCCACTTCGAACTGGCTAGAAGAAAATGGCAAAAAAAAAAATTAAAATTTTAAATATTCTCCTTTGAAAAGACAAACATGGCTCTTTATTTTACAGCTCATAGTGATTCCACCAAAGATGCAACAGATAAGCTGATAATTAAAAATAAGTTGACAAGGGCTTTAACTATTCATAATTTACACACCAGTTAGATTGTCTGAATTTATAACAAATTTGTACAAATTTTAGTGTGGCGCTATCCAGACCAACACACACTGCATCATACTGAGAATATTATTGCATGGACGGTACCATACTGGAAAACCAGGTATGTTTTTTTTCTCACCGAGCATCATGATGGAGCTGTGAAGGATGTAGCTGTTGCGGACATGAAGAGGATACAAGATCCCCTGGAAACGCTCCACAGCAATACAAGTCATGGTCAGGATGCTGGTTGCTATGGCGGTCACTTGGAGGAAGGGGACCAGCTTACACAGGAAGTCGCCTGCAGAGTCAAGTGTGTGTGAGTGTGACTGATAAAGTCTGAAAGCTTATAAATATGTGTCTATGTGCTTCGATGAATAAATATTGATCTAGAACCTTTGGTGACGTATTTCTGTCATTCTTGTGACTGCATAGATCAATTTTGCTAGCAGGTTCACACTCACTGAATGATACGTGGTAATTAATCAAAAATATGCTTTGCATTTAATGATAAGAAAAGACGTACATGCAAATAAATAGAATTATATCACCAAATACATGTTCATGGACTGTTTTAATGAATGTTTAAAAAAATCTGTCTGGCCTGAAACATTGTTGTCTTGAAATAAATCACTTTGATAATATATATATATATATATATATATATATATATATATATATATATATATATATATATATATACATATATAATAAAAAATAATAAATCACTATATACATATATATATATATATGGTCAATGAAAAATCTTTGGACATGATCTAGAAGGTTGCAGGTTTTTTACATATATATGATCTCATATTTTGATGAAATATTGGAAATAGCAATTAACAGCATAAAGCTTTTCCTTTTAAAAATTTTTGCCTTGGTTCAGTTTCTTATGAATGTATTGATAGGTGAGTGGATCTATAAATGGTTTCTGTGCCGTCCCCATTGATTTTGAACAGCCATCAGTATTCTGACATCTTTCTATACTAATGTCCAATACTTTCCCTAATTACAACCTAGGCATCCATAATTTGCAGCACACAATATGTCTATAGTGCCTCTTCACAGTGCTCAGCGGTTTTACTGATGAAGATGGACAAGTGACACAGAGGTAATAATTAGAGGAAAAGGTCAGATGTATGGTAGACATAATGAACCCTCTGATATGAGTTGTATGTCTTAAATTGCAAAACTGGGGTCTCTTGAAGTGAAAGGATGAAATACTAGTCAGGCTAAATGTTATTGGTGACTTCACCAGTGCTTTTTATTATATTAATAAGCTGACTATAGAGATGACAATATAATTGAGTTAATGGGATAATAAAAGGAAAGAGGTTTTTAGGCAGCAGTCTGATTTTATGAATCAAATGTAATCTTAACTTTATTCTGGACATAATGATGGTTATTTGCTTCATTGTAACCAATTAAAACCATGTAGATAACACTCTTTTTGTAGGGTACCAACATTTATGAAACATTCCTAAGCATTGCTGTCATTAATATTTTATAAAGCAATGCTGGATTTTTTGAAAGGCTAATGTCAAAACATGCACAATGCTATTGGAGGTTTTATACAACTTTGTCTTTATGTGGAAGACAAAACAGTAGCCGTGAATTATGATTATGAGTTGACTGATTGAGATACTGTGTTCCTGTATTTTTTTTTATTCATATCTCGCAATTTACTAGCTTGCTTATGAATGTATCACAAAGGCACTATGTAGGTACCCTTCAAATAAACCATTTGTAAGAGATTATAATGTGACCTGTCAACTGAGAGTAAATATAAGAGAGCAAATAAAAAAGAGAGAAAACTTGAAGTCCATATCTAAGAAATGGAATATTATAACTTCACTATTTATCCAACATATGTGTTTTCAGTTTTACTCTGCAAAGGCAAATGCAACTAACTCAACCATGTTGCTCCAGCAACCACACATACAATAGTGTATTATTTCTAAAGCAAAATACCTATTCCAGTCCCAGCACAAAGCCTGCAGAAACAAAAGAAATTTAATCACAGTACAAGAAATGCTTATGACCATGTTTATGTGATTTTGAATGGAGTAGGTCCCTTAAATCTACTATTTTAAGAAATATTGGTATTGAATTTAATCTATTATTATTATTATTATTATTATTATTATTATTATTATTATTATTATTAATTGTGACCAAGAAAACAAGATATCTGTCTAAACTGCAAAATTCTAAAATGTATATAATTCACATATTCAAGAGCGAGTATTAAAAAAAATCCAAGCACTAAACAGTGTTTAGGTTATTTTCTGGAAATTATTAGCTTTAATAATTTATAGAGTTGAAAATTAATTGTACAAAGAACATTAATAAATCAAAAATGAACATTAAATCCCTTCACCCTCTTATGTTCACCCACACAAACAATCACAATCCCAAATATAAGCTCAATACTTCACCAAAACCTATTTTGGGGTATGGAAATTAGAGCTCAGAACCACCGTCATGACAGTGAGAGCAGATGCTCATGGAGTGAATGTTCTAATGGGAAATGTACATTTGTACAAATCAAAAGTTACTGACTTAAGGTTAAAAACTAGTCTGTGAATGAATCAAAACACCTTCATTTACTACTACTACTACTACTACTGATAATAATAATAATAATAATAATAATAATAATGATAATAATAATAACAAGCATTTGTTGCTCATTTGGCTGATACTTTTATCCAAAGCAACTTAAACAGGACACAACTGAGCACTGAGGGTTATAAGTCTTGCTCAAGGACCCAACAGACAGTTAGGCAGTGCTAGGATTTGAACTTTCTGGTCAGTAGCCCAACTATCTAATCACTGAGCCACCAATTCCCAGTATTGTTGATGTGGCACTTCAAAAGATCTCATCCAAAGTACAGTTGAGCCAAATTCTTACCTCAACTACCTCTAGATTTGTTTAGCCATAAGAATCCTCAGTTTAATAAAGATTAAAAGACTTTTCTTTGAACCCCATGTTAGGTCACTCACGAAAATCATATTTTATAAGCTCTACAACATTGCCCAACTTCAACCCTTACAAATTTTGAAAGATACTGAAATCCTGGTTCATGCTTTCATAACCTCATGCTAAGACTACTGTAATTCCCTCTTCTTTGGCATTTCTGTAAAACCCAAAAAAAGACTGTACACCTGTACTCCAACAGTAACACTGGTTACCCATCTCACAGAGAATCAAATAAGAAATTCTACATCTCACTTACAAAGCAATACATGGCCTCTCAGGTCCACCAAAATTGGTCTGCTGCCATTGCCTAAAACCAGAGTGACATTTCCTGCCACAGCCCCCAAACTTTGAAATACCATCCCCCAAGGCCATTGTGACTGCACTTCCTTCTCTCATTTTAGGAGTAAACTTAAAGCATACATTTTTAACTCAATACATTTCCCTTTCTACTTCCTACTAGTCTTTTTCCTACTTTGTGTGTGTGTGTTCATGTGTGTGTATGTGTACAGTAACCTTGTGTGTTAGAAAGGGACTATATAAATGTGTGGAGACATTTTTATAGCCATTTAAGAAGCAAAAGTTAGCTGAACATAAAAAAGCAACACATTAAACTGTAATTATAGTTTTTGATTATAAACATTGCAGCAGCTTGGGAGTTTACAGCTTCTGATGTTATATAATGTTGATGTGGTTGTTGAGATGTTATAGAACCAGTGATGGGTGATCATCTATGATGAAAGCTTACCTGCCAGCCAGTTGTTAAAGAAGTGCTGCAACAGGGAGGCAGGCACACACACAATGCCAATGAGAAGGTCACTGAGTGCCAGCGAGCAGATGAAGAAAGTGCTTGGGGACTGCA
>CM040468.1:18544035-18562765 GCA_022758105.1 Pangasianodon gigas | reverse complement strand
TGCAGTCCCCAAGCACTTTCTTCATCTGCTCGCTGGCACTCAGTGACCTTCTCATTGGCATTGTGTGTGTGCCTGCCTCCCTGTTGCAGCACTTCTTTAACAACTGGCTGGCAGGTAAGCTTTCATCATAGATGATCACCCATCACTGGTTCTATAACATCTCAACAACCACATCAACATTATATAACATCAGAAGCTGACAAAGCCTGTACAGGGTCTCACTGTTGAAAGGAATCGATCAGGAGAGGGGTATAAAACAATTTCCAAAACATTCGATGTACCATGGAACACCGTGAAGGCATCAACAAGTGGAGAAAATGGAGCACCACAGTGACATCACCAAGAACAGGACATCCCTCCAATATTTACAAAAGGACAAGACAAAAACTTACCAGGGAGGCTGCCAAGAGACCAACAGCTACAGAAGCTGCAGGAATAACTGATAAGAACTGATTTTTCTGTGCATGTGACAACAATCTGTTATATTCTTCACATGTCTGGGTTATGGGGAAGGATGGCTAGACAGAATCCCTTTTCTTACAAAAAACACTCAAGCCCAACTAAATCACCCCAAACCATGTGGCGAAATGAGTTATGGTCTGATGAGACCAATTCCAAAAGGTATAATAATTCCACAATTCCAAAAGGTATGTTTGGAGCAAAAAAAAAAAGCACATCACCAAAAGAACACCATGTCCACAGTGAAGCATGGTGGTGGCAGCATCATGCTTTAAAGGCTGCTTTTCTTCAGCCAGAACTGCAGGTTTTATCAAGGTAGAGGGAATCATGAATAGCTACAAATACCAGCCGATTTAATGCAAAACATTCAGGTTTCTGCTAGTAAGGTGAAGATGAAAAGGAATTTAGTAGTTGTTATCTGTTAATACATGTCCAGTATTTGTCAGTGGAGCTGCCATAAGAATTTCCATGTGCAGTTTTCCATGTGGTAGCTGTGCGAATGACAAATAAAAGACTTTGACTTTAACTTTGTTACAGTCATACCCTTAGCAGATCCCTTCCAGTGCTTTGATTCACCTAAGACAGAAGGTAGTAAGAAGGTGAGTTCTCAGCTCTGGAGTGCCCCCTGTCCTGTACTGTTTTTATTTTTTTCCTGCTCTAACACACCTGATTCAACTAATCTGCTAATTAACAACCCTTACTGAGACCTATGGTTTAAAAGATCCATTCAGTAAGTCTTAGTGATGGAAATTGAAAATTCTGGCTCTTTTCAGCGAATCACAGCAATTGGCTTAGCTCACCCATTAGACAGCTCTCAAACGGCTCCTTTTTTTGCCTATAAATAGGTTAAATATAATAAAAAATCATACTCTCATACTCTACCTTGGAAATAATTAGCAAACAAATAAATAAATATTTAATTCAAATAATTTAAACATATTAAGTATTCCTGCATATATATTATTATGCTGTTATATCTGTGCTTAATTTTCATTAAAAATAGAATTTGAAGATCCTCATATTTTTTATCCTGGTGCCTTTTCACCTCCGCGAAACACATGATTTTTAACAAGCGGCAGCGCAGTTGAACCCTCATGCTGCCTGACTGACGCATGGAAGAGAGTCAAACACACATCTGTGCATTCTCGCTGGAACCGGTTCTACACTGTTGTGCTGTGCATCTGTGCAACTCAGATGCCGATAAGACATACTTAATGCACTTCAGTCACAGTTGCACTATGTGTGACTAATTGCATTAGGTAATCATGAATACAAAGTACTGATGAATTGTCAGCTAAAGGACATTACAGCTCTTTAGAAAGGCCAGTCAGCTCCCAAGGTTCCCCGAAAAGTGCTGTCTCAAAGAGCCATTTACAGATAACACGAATGAGTATGTTGTTGTGCAGAATTGCATCTTCCTGTGCACTTTCGTTCTGCTGTTCACCAGTCATATTCTTACCTAGTTCAAAGATATTTCCTGGGATCTGAGTGTTTGCTAGTTGTCCTTAGTGTTATAACAAATTTTTAATGTTTAATCCAGTTCGCTGTCTACCTAGTTTTTACTATGTGTTCAGTCATTTTCAGATTTTTAGCCTATTATTTGTTACCTTAGTTTTTGTTTTGTTTTGGGTTTTTTTTTTGCTGTTTCTGTTCTTGCTTATTTCTGTTTTTGTGTTTAAATTCTGTTTTATTAAAAAAAATTCTAAAGTGTGCTCTGTCTTACCTCCTTCTGGAAACACTCAGGATACTGGATGGGATGCCAGGCCATTGCAGGGCACCATGCACACACATTCATACATTCATTCACACTTAGGTCAGTTTTTATGTTTTTATGCACACAGTGGGCATTAAGTTTAAAAAAGACAGGTTTTTCCTGCCTTGTGCTGAAATTCAGCACCTAAAGTATAGTGACAAGTGTAGAGTTTGGTCAAAATGACCTTTGACTCTCCTGATCTGACCCTGAAGTGCACAGCCAATGAAGTGCACCTTCCAATCAAGTGACCATTAATTTAAACCGCTTATCACTTTAAACTGCTCATGTTAACTTATCCAAAGGAAATGTATGGTTGCTAGGTCTGAATTAATACATTTCACTAGCAATTGATTTGTCTGGTCTCACAGCACCAGGGTTCCCAGTTCAAGTCTTAGCTCGAGTTCATAACTGTGCGGAGTTGTAACTAGATTGTCTATGCTAAATTTTCAGAAATTTAGTAAACCAGCATTGATAACATTAGAGTATATTTTTCATGTTCTGCAGTCAGGATACATTAGCCACATAGCTGCCGGTGCTATGGTTACCAGTTTAAAATGAGCATTACTGTTCTCACAGTTAAATGCCTATAATTGAAGGTCAACCTTTTACAGCACATATAGAGTGGTTGCTAAGGATGCAATCATTTTATTGTAGTTCAGCTACTTGGCTAATTATAATTCTTAGCTTAAAAACCAGCAGGTAGAGCTACTTGCTATAACTAGACATACAAGTCTGTTAAAAAATGTGTTAAAAAAAAAAAAAACCTAGAGGCAGTTATTATATGTTTGCTTATGGGGGAAAATAGACTGTGTGGGAAAGAAAGTTTCTGTTGCTGGGGTAAAGGAAACTAAACATATTCCAAACTTGTGGGTTTTTTTTTTTTTTTTCAATATGCTTTTGCCTAAATCAAAGAACAAAAATTTGTTCTGCAAATATTTTGCAGCTGATAATGAGTTTACCACAGAACTAAAAAAAAAAAAAAAGTAGTAAAAATGTAACTCGTTAAAATAAGTTGACAGAAGCCTTATAATTTTGTTATCATTGTTGTTGTCACTGGAGTCTCGGTCTTACATACATACAGACACTTAAAAAGCTCTAATTAAAAACTTGATTTATGTGATTTGTGCAACTCTTTCCATTACCACCCCCCCCCCCCCCCCCCCTTTTTTTTTTTTTACCTTTCCTACTAGGTTTAAATGTTATAATTTTATTGTTGTATATGGTGTTTTACTATCAAAAAAACAGCTTTAGTTGTGCTGTCTCTGTACAAATGTGTGTGAATTGTTTGTTGAGCTCACGCCCCTCCCCTTTCCCATCACCAGCTAAACACAGAGTCACAATACTCTATACACAGGAACCCAACAGTGTCCTGACTAATCTTATAACAGACTTGCAGCCATAAAATAATTCATTTGTTTTCCATCTGGGAAGTCGATTTCCATTTGGGAAATGCTGATTTTCTTGGTACTCAGTGTTGATAAATGATAATCATCCACAAATTACCAGGCAAATGCACAGCACATCTGATTTGCATTTGCTGATGTCCACAAAACTCCATAAAAGGCAAATCTCACAATGCTGAAATAAGTAATGTCAAAAAGAGGTAGAAGTCAAAGATATTTAGACTCATGTCTACACAGCAAAATCTACAGTGTTGAATTAACATCATACAGTGTTCAGATATGTCCACTTTCACAACTCTGAAGGTGTTACATCAACACTCTGGGTGTTAATTCAACACTGGGGATTTTGATGTGTATGGCTATGCCAATAAAATATATTATACATATTATTTAGAAGTGTAACAGCACTCGAAAAGGTTCAAATGTAGTGACAAATTACGGAAAAGGTGAATTAGATGTGAATTAAGTGAGGTGAAAAGAAAATGGTCTGACATGAAAACAGAGGAGAAGAACAGATCTACACTGTACCCAGGTGATCATGCACACAAAGCACATCACACAGGGAAACTGCTATTTTTAAATTGTCTCAGCTGACATACTAGAGTGTTGCACAGTGTTAAATGAAAATGCTGTGGTAAAAACAACTGATTTATAAGGAAGCTTTCATCCTATGAAAAAAAACATACAAGTCTTTCTTTTGGCATAATTGAAGGACTAGTTTTATTTATCTTAATTTATCAGTTTGTGTTGGCTCACCTTCTTTATTTTTCATATTTTTTATTGATGCCAGTAATATAAAACCAACCAACCAATATCATCACAAAATGTTCTTGATGATATTCTTAGTCCCTGATCTACTGAACTAGTACGTGTTTATGATAGAGACTACAAAGCATGTCTATAAATCTCCTATAAAAGGACCTCTACTAAATGACGTAAATGTAAATAAACAGGCAATTTAAACATCACAGTATAATCCATATATAAAAGTGCAGTAATCCATGCAAATTATATGATCTGAAGCTAATCATTTGGGGTTTACATTAGTTAGTCTTCTTATGCATCAATTTACACACACTCAGAAGCAAGAGTAGGATGTGTTTTTCTGAAATTAAGGGATTTTGATGAATACCATGTTTCTTGTCTGAATGATCCTACAAATGATTACAAGTAGATCTGTTCATATACAGCTTGATAAATGAGGCCCATTTTTGGTTATTACTGTGTTCTCCATCATTACAGGTGTTTGTTAGTGTGTTACTGCTTTTAGTTTCTGAAACTTCTGAGATGGTAGTTTGAGAGGTTGTTGTGGCAGAATCTAGAGATGGCAAGATCAATTTCAACAACTGGAGATAGTGGACTGTTTTACTCATTTATGTGTGTTTGCATTCACATTATCAGTTATCATTGTTCTTTTTTAACTACTATTTTTCTTTGTCTGAGAAAACATTTATCCAAGAATAACATGCATTCAGAGGGGTCTTATGTTTACATTTATGTGGCAGATGCCCTTATCCAGGGCAACTTACGTTTATCGCATTTAAACAACTGAGCCCAGTAGTAGCAGCTGCTTGGCAGTGCTAGGGTTTGAACTTGTGACCTTCCAAGCAGTAGGCCAATGTCTTGACCACTGAGCTACCACTGCCCCTACTGGGCTAGTGCCATCCTTTTGTGCAAATTGGATAATTAGTGTTTAGCCTTTTGTTATTTATTCAAAATACGATTAAAACATTTATGACAAAAAAAAAACATTTCTATTAAATGTTTTAATTAGAACTGATAGTGTTGGCAAAGTAATTAAAAAGTCTTGTCCTACAAATATAAAAATAGACAAACATTTTAACTGCTGTGGTTATTTCTGTGGTGTTAAGTTAGCAAAAAATCTCCAAAATGCCTTTGAAAGTTTCTCTGGTTCTCTTTGAAGGGGTCTGTTGTTTGAGTAAATGATTCATATAGGTGAATTTCCTAACAAATTCTTAAAAGTATCGCTATATTAAAGGCACAATTAATGCTATGAGGCTACAGGTCGTACACAATATTCTTGGGCCTTCTTCAAACGCAGACCTTAACTACGACACAAACAGTAAAAAAATTACTGATGAGAACAAATTATTTGCTGTAGGCTACATATTACCAAGATATAGGAAGCAAAAGATGTATAGAAAGATGTAGGTTTTTTAGAAAATTGGACTAGTTGGAGGTGAATTGACAAAACAGCAGTGAGGTGAGCCAGAGAGAAAGAGCAAATAGAGACAGCTCATTATGTTTTGTCATTGAAGCACAATGACAAAACAATATATGATAAAGCATATAATAGAACACAAAAGGTATATACAATAAGCATAATAAATTGGATATAAATAATAAAATGTGGTTGAGAAAATGATGGTTGAGTACAAAGAAAAATAGGCAATAAACTACAAGATGAAGTGCATTGCAGTGCCAGCCTTGAGTGCACAGCAAAAGCTCAAGGGAACAGAATGGTTTTTAACCCTGAATTCAAACGTTTGGGACAGATATTAGGTTCCAGTTAGGGGTAGCATAAATGCAGCTTCTCCCTGTTTGGTATGGTTACAGAAAGTGCTCTGAGTTTAGATGGGTTTATCTCTTGTTTCTGTTACTATCTACACAAATCACAATCATCTGTCCTTCCTGAAGTATATTAAGAGCCCAAAGCAGCGAATGAGGTGGATGGGTTTGATTTTTTTCATTACATTCATGGCAGGAATAATCTTTTATTACAAAAGCTCTATCTGAAGTTTGAAGAGGTTGTGTGCTTTATGTATGTCTCTCATCTTCTTTTCAGAAGGAGAAAACTCCTACTGTAATTATGTTGAAATGTGCTCATACAAAAATGAAAAACTGAAAACATGATGTCCCCAATGTACTTATCAATACAGAAACACAAAAATCTCTCTGTACTAAAGCTGTATTTTGTCACACTCCTAATTATGTGAGCAGAAAGAGCTTTTAAATATTTTCCTCCATCTGGACCACATAGTGGGTAGATGTCCTTTAACGTTTGAAATATTCAAAAATGTGTCACTACACCTTGTTATTCATGCAAAATCAAAATGCAGGAAGAAATTAAAATAATTTTAAAAATGTGTTTTTCATGACTAGCATCTGTCAAAATTAATGGCTGCTAGTGTTCTTGAGATGAATACAAAAATAAAGCTTCAGCTGCCACAACTGAAACAGAAAAAAAACATTTTGTCACTATGAAAATCTGGATTTGACAGGTTTTGACATTTGTTTCGGTTCTTATTTCATGTTCTCTGTCAATCAATGTGCATTGTACATACATAATATTGCATTTTTATAATATAGAGTAATTCAGAGAGTGCAAGCTGCCTACAGAGAGGCAAATATGCCCAAGTGCAGAGCATGAATATAGGCAGAGAATAAGCAATGACCTAATATTAGACTACACTCCTGGTCTTACAAATCACTGGTCAGAAAATTAGCAAGAATTAAACAAACGTAAATGAGCAAATGGTGGCACAGGAGGTCTCAGGAGTGCATTTGTTTAAGTCTTGCAAATTTCCTGACCAATGATTTGTCGTTAAGACCATTAAAAGCTTAATATTTTGCCATTTTGGGCTTGGCCCATTTTTTTGCCCATGAGTGTACAATATAAGAATGTCTACAGAAAGAAGGAAAAGAAATGCTAAGAGGAAAAAAAAAGTGAATATTTAAGTATACTTAAGTAAGGTTTGTCTGAAACAGAGCAGGTTTATTGGCCCCGCTATGCCCCTGGAATCACTGGTGGAAAACACTGAAAAATAAGGCTGCAAGAAAAAGAAATGATTTTTCATTTACATACATAACAACAAATAACAATTTGCAGAATGTAACTTTATTCAACTCCTCTCTAACTTGTACAGTTCCTCAATCTCAACAACATCACTCAATGGTCTCCACCAGATGCACTATGAAGGGTTCTGTTAAGCTTTTTATTTAATAGAACCGAGTAATCTAGGGAACAAGCTTTCAAAACAACAATGTCTTTCTCAAATCTGGAAGCTGTTGTCTATAGTTGAAAACAATAGCCACCTAATAATATTATATCAGATTTTGCTTTACACTATAAAAAAAAATGCTGTAAATTTTACAGTAATTTACTGGCAATTTGTGTTGCCAGTAAAGTACTCTAAAATTTACAGTAAGCATATTAAAGCAAAGTACTATAATATGTTACTGTTGTATAAAATGACACATAACCCAGTACACTTGCTCACTTGGCTGATGCAGGATACAACTGAGTTGAAGTCTTGCCCGACCATGACAGCTTGGTAACACTGGAATTTGAAAACACAACTTTCTGAGCTGTGACTCAAAGTCTTAACCACTGAGCCACCACAACTACACCGCAACACCTCCGTAACTAGCTTGCACTGAGTCAACTACTTCTACCACTGAATTAACGCCACTAAAGGATTGCAATGAATCAATGCAAGCTAGTTGTGCTTACAGTACTTTATTGTAAATATGTTTTTCAATTGTTTTTTATTGTAAATTTTACAATACTTTATTGGCAACCTATGTTGCCAGTAAAATACTGTAAAATCTACAGTAAAAATTTTTACAGTGTAGGTTTTGTGTTTGTTACATTCCAGAAGGATTAGAAAAGTTTGCTGGACATGCTAGCAGAATCTGCTACAAAGCTGGGACACAGTGATGCTGTGAGTCTAAATAGAGTCCTTTTCATTATAATGTCCATATGATTTTGCAGGAAGATCTTTCTTTTAATAAAGTTCATTTAAGACTCAGTAATTACTGCTTAAGACTCAGTAATTACTGCTTAGTTAATAGTGAACTCCAACTAACATACTTACTGAGTAATTAACTAGTAGTTATTAGTAGTTAATAGAAATAAGTATTAATGAAGTATTACTCAATCGTTCCTGCTTAGTTCCTGCATAGTTACCTATGAGTTGTTGAACAGTATTATAAAGTGTTATAAAAAAAAAAGTGTTAACGAATTTCTTTTTCAAATTTCAGACCAGTCTGTATAGAACAGTGCATCTACTATTTGTATCATGATAATGAACTTGGCTCAAGCTCACATCACATGAAAGTAATAACCTTCCACTCATGCAAGCTTTCTAAAAAAAAAAAAAATCACTTAGCCTGTTTGTGTTTGTTTAGAACACATTATCTGTTCAGTCCAAATGTATACGTGTTCTACCTCTGACATTTCTACATCAGTTTATAATTCATCTCAACCAGATCCCCAATGACAGCCAATCAGACTTTTTCCAATACTTTTATGCTGGCCTGTATTCATAAAATATTTTTTAAATATACATGTTTGTCACTATTCTACAAAATGTAGCACTGATCTGGAAAAAGGTTTTGTGTGTGTATGTGTGCTCGCTTTGCTGCTCTCTTTCAGCCTTGTCCTAGTTTCTGCCTTCATTTTGTTATAATGTTACCCTTTGACTGTAAAAAATGTCTTTATGGAGTTTCACATGTTGTCCACGTGTCCACATGGGGTTACTCTGGGTGCTCCAGTTTCCTCCCACCTTTTAAAAAGAGGCTATTAGTTGGATGTACCACTCTAAATTACCCACATCTACTGAGACTGAAATGCATTTACAGTGAGAATGAAGACTTCCTTCAGAAATGTTAGGAAATGTGTGATTATTTTTAAAACTTTTGTAATACATAATGATAATATAGGTAAAGATAAAGATAGATAATGCCAAGCGCCATGTTACCTCTATTGAGAGAATAGATCCACTGACTTCTTCAGGTCCATCCCGAGATTGCGTCCCTTTTGAAGGAAGCTCCACTCATACAAACGAGACAAAAACAGCAAATACCTGCTTGGCAGGAGTGAATTAAATGATCTGTCTAATAGAATCTACGGCACTCTTTCACGCAGCCGCTTTAGATATTCAAAATTACAAATTAGATTTATTAATACAGCCACTAAAATCACAGGCGCTAAAAGACCAGTTTTTGTCAGACCTCACTTCTTATGCATGACTGCAAAAGGATTTTTTATTGTCTTTTCTTTAAGAGATACAATCTGATGTACACTGGAGAAACCAACTTGTACCATTAGTACCTTGTACTAATCAACTTGTACCATCAGAATGATGGATTTCCCATTTCCAGTGGTGAGATACCTCAGCAGAGATGGATATAATATTAATAACATGTCTGTTTGCATTGCTAGCTGTTGATATGGGAGCAATGAAGTGAGGAAGCTTAAGGAAAAAGAGCTCATCTACACTCTGGGAATTTTGGAACCCCAACTACTCAAATCAAACAACCATTTCTAATATGTACTGGTTTTACCTCCTATAGCCTCAGAAGCACTTTGCTTGCACAGCTGATGAAGGACTTTTGTCCAAAATGTCCTGTTTCACTGGAAATTGAATTTTTACTACATCGGTAATAAAGGTAATACAGCAGTCCCTACACAAAAAAGCAGTAATTACAAATAAGGAATAGCACATAATGTGCCATGCCGTTACAGAAAAATAATCCACATCAGAGTGGCGTGATGAGGCCCAACATAACGCAAGGGTTTATCTTCCTATAACAGCAGAGCCCAAAATGTGTTATTCCTCTTATACCACAGCGATTTGCCAATGTTTATAGGTATATTTTTAAAATTTATTAATGAATGACACATCATGCATTTTAACCATTTTAGCTACATTTAATGTTTTGGAAAATTCCATTAGCAGATATAAAGAGTCATTCCCACATTAGCCACTGTTTTTTTCTCAGCTTGTCATGTAAGTAAGAAACCAGAAAGTGCAAATTTGCCTGTCCTGATGACTCTCCCATGGCAAAAAAATAAATAAAAATACTGACCATTACACAGTGCTGAATCTTTCAATAAATGTTACATAAGCTTTCCTAACAGAAAGCTTCACAACAGCAATTTTTGTACATTTTTCTCTGTTAAATCACAGCACATCTTTTTAATCCATTTATTATTAGCCCCTGTATTATTGTCCCTGTATTATTCTTCTTTAGATGATTTTTGTATTCTATCCACCGGCTGTTGTGTTGGAAATGCTATCTGAGATCCGTAGCCTTTTTTTGCTCCAAGTGGAACCTTGGGTTGGCTTGCAGTAATTTCCATAATATTATCTTTCACTCCAAACATTTTCTGAAGGCAACAGAGATATGGTGAAGCTCATAGCAGGGCCAGTAGCTTGGATTGTCAGTGCTAGTTATCATTGCTTGGTCATTTTCTGTTATCTCTGTACATTTTGTTTCCACAATTTCAGGTGTAACTATAGGACATACTTCCCACATCCTGTAGTTTTGCTGTGAACAGATACTTTGGATTGAGTAAATTCAGCTTCTGGTGTCTCTGTGGTAAATCTCATTGGGACTGATCTCAGTGATGTAGCCATATTCTTTATTGGGATTTGGATTTATGGAAATGTATTCTCTCTATAAATTTCCCTAGCCTCTCATATCTGCTCCAATACAAAGTTATCTCTCAAATACAAATAAACAAAGCTGCTGTCTTACACAGCTACTGAATCTTTCATTCATGCCTGAGTTTTTTGGATGCTGTGATTACTGTAATTACCTTTTCAGTAGTACCAGCTCTATGTCTCTCCATAAACTCCAGATTCTCCAACATTCATTTATTTCGCCTCTTACAAACTCACACCTTACATCTCACATCATCTTAACTTCAAATCTTCATTGGCTTCCCATAAAGGAATATATTCACTACAAAAATCCTACTAGATTTTGTATATTCACTACAAAAATCCTACTAGATTAAGTGCTTCTGAATAATGTCGGTGAAGCCATTGTTTAATTAAACCAAATTTGCAGTGAATAATGTTATCATTACAATTAGGACTACTCATGCAGCAATATATTACCAATATACTAAAGTTATTTTTTCAACACTTGCCATCAGGTTTTAAAGGCAAGTGCTTGTTTTTAAAGGCGGTGATCTAGACACTATTGAAAAACCCTGTCTCAGACACCTCTATTCAAGAAAACTCTGGCACCTCGGAGATGTGAACTACACACAGGTGATTTGCATAATCTGAATGTTGCGCCCAGAAAATCAACTTAAGTATGTATGCAACACATTTCTGAATAGGACTAACTTTCCCTGCTTAAATAGGTTTATCATTTTTTTATCAATGATTTACAGTCATGGTAGTGTTACACCACTGATTGTTTCATTTGCAGGGATTTAGAAGCTCTTTCAGCCAGAGAAAAAGGGATCCTTAGCCTTATGAGAGAGGTGGTGTTTGGGGCTAGCAGTGCCAGATGAAGTCTGTTTGATGCCTCAGATGGTATGATTATAATTATACTGATTAATTTGTATACGGAGTCATCTGCTGTTTTGCTGTTTTGCTGTTTTGCTGCTTTGTAATTGCACTGAAACTGCTTTCTGCTCTGGCCACAACTGCTTTGATGCTTCAGCTGCGAGGGCTTTGCTGCATTTGACTGTGATTATATTCCCCCATGCCACCTTCCTGCTGAGCTGCATCCACTGGTCACTGCATTCAGAGCGCTAGCCCTGCTGTTTTGCTCATCCTTGCCTCATTAGAGTGTTTTTAATGTACCAGGTGTGTGTCTGTGTTTATCTGCTTAATACAGAAGTGGGTTATTTCCTTCAGAGCATTCTGCAATTATTGAGGTGCGTTCAATTTAGCCGCTTCTTCTTGTATTTCTTCTTTTGTTCTAGTCTTAGTTCTTCTCCTTCTCTTTTTTCTTTTTAAACCTGGTTATCAATATCATGTGGTAAGCTATTGCTGAGCTTTCCAATGGAAAAGGGGGTCAGTTATTAGTTTGTTGTGTTGTTTCTGCCAACAGAGGTTGTCTATTATTAACTTCTGTTCCTGTCATCATAGGTATTCTACCCAGCCAGTATTCTTGCTGATGTGGAGGGATTTGGTTTGCAGTGCACAGGGTCATCAACTGTACTGCAGTATGACTTTTATTGCATGTTGCTGTGGTGAGTATATTTGTGTGTCTTTTGGTGGCCTTAGAGAGTTAAATTGGATGGTGGTGTACATTTCACAAAAGTATTGAGTAGTTTATTGCTATTTTGAGCTCCTGCATGCTGGTGTCAGACCCCTCCACTGGGAAGTAAAATATTGCTGGAGATCAACTGGCTGATTTATCATATTTCTGTAAAAATTGTTTTATATGGTATTTCTTTATCTCTGCTTTAGATTTTTTTTAGAAGTCATTTTGTATTAAATAAAAAAGATGGATGTGTGAATTGTTTTTGTTGTCTTTCATTCCATTGAACGGCTTGTGACTGGGGAGCCACACAGCTACCAATTGTTTTCTACCCTTTCTGGTGAATCGAATACATTTTCTGAGCAAGAGTTCATCAGGGTGGGATAGTTGCTACTGTGACCTTATCCTTCTTGCACTGGTGACAGGCTCAATCTTTAGGACCGCTGTCCTACCTCACCAACATACTGTTTATTATTAGTTTAAGACAAAAATAGTAATAGCAAAGAAAGCTATTGTATAAGCAGGTGTGCCTAAACTTATGACAGGAAGTGTAAATAGAAATATTATCTCACTTCAATGAATGTACTATGCTTCACATTCACAATAAAGGTGTTTCTCATTTCATTTACATAAATGACATCATGGTATATCATCATATTTTGTACCATATTGTGTCTCACTATGCCATAGAAATAGATATATATTTCTGGGTTGTGACTTGGATGAATGTTGTGTCTGTTATTTGCTTCTACATCTTTACTCAAACTATCAAAGCAGGTAAGAGACTCTTCTTACATTATAGCAACCACCTTTATATTGTAAAGGTTATGGGATACATTTTCCAAAATTGTCACAAGCACCTGTGCCTGCTCAAGAAACACTCAAACTAACACACTACAATTTTCATGATCCTCAGCCTACCTCCACATGAACTGGCAGTGCAACACACCTATCCTCACTGTCAATCACCAGACTTCTGATCAATGAACTGATGCAATGTTGTGGGCCAAAGTTTCTCCAAAATGATGTGAGAGGAGATAAACCCCTACAGAAAACGTTTACTTCAAGTTTTTGTTGATAAAACTGGCTCTACATGTTACTGAATTATAGGGTGTACTTATTTTTTCCCACCTGGTTTCTGAATGTTGGTTTACTTTTTGGGAAAAAAATTAGTACATATTCAAATCTGTTATGAGAGGTTATTTGTTTAAAGAAACAAAACATAGAATTGAAGGAGGGTGTAACTTCTTTTTCCCATGAGTGTACCTAATACTGTGTATTGACTACAAAGTCCTGCTCATGACATTTACAGCTCTGAATTGATTAGCACCAACATACCTTGCTGATTTCCTTAAATATAGACCATCCCGAGCATTTCACTGTGTTTCGCCTGCTGTGGCAGGTGTACTGTTAATACCAAGGATTATGTGCAGCTCAGATTGCCCCTAGTGTTCCAGAGAACATCTTGAATGCTACTTCAATAACAGTTGATAAATCCAGATTAAAAACATATTTGTTTAGCTTGTCTATTTTGTGAAGGTTTTTAGGATTTACAGATAATTTGCCTGTGATTTTCATTGGCTCTTTAACATGCTTTATCATAAATAACTTGCTTTGACCTTCTAAGTCGAATTATTGGTAACTTTAACTGCCAAAAAAGATTGTTTTAAATGATCATTACACACATTCATTCAAATTTTTTCATTTAAAACAATAGAAGAAACTATTTATGTTCATTCTAATACAAATATTCTTTTATTACTTTTCCAAATTATATTTTTAAGAGTAGTATTTTCTAAGGAATATAAGGAATATTTTAAATAAATGCAAACAAATCACCATTCTTGAAAAGCTTTTATGTTTCATTTACTCTCTTGCTCCAGGACATTTGTTGTTGCCTTTAACTATGTCCTGTTTCCCTAAGGTATAAATACAAGGTTTCACACATGTAAAATCTCTCTCTCATCTATTACCAGGTGGACAAAATCTCAACCGATGGTTGTTGACCTACACAACTCATGTAATGGGAATAAAAATACACAACCAGTTAAAAAACATTAAGCACAATTAGGGCCATAACAAAAAAAGTTAGTGTAAAACAATTGGAAATTTGTCAGGAACTGTATCCATACAGTACCTCATTGACAAAGAACTGAAGCACAGCTAGGGCATTACTTGGACCATACAATAGGTGGTGGCCATGGACATCCACTCATCTCCCTCCTGGATATGTACAAGATTGTATTCACTCAAGTCAAGTGTAGCTCCAGACAACTGGTTCAGTGTGACCAGACCAAAGGCAGGAGGTAATTTGCAACCAAACACTCCTGGAACCCTGGGCTCAGCTTTTCAGTGTCCAGATTGGGGAAGAGCATGGTCTCACGGGCATCTTGCAGGCTCAAACCAGATGCTCAGTGGTAAATCTGCCCATGGCCCCAGAGTGGATCATGCCTGATTTACCTTTATCATGTGCAAAGGCATCCAACTCACCAATCGTATCATAGACCCAGGGCTCACTAGGCAATTTTCTTGCAGGTGTTTGGAGATCCCACATTACAGACACAAGTCCTCCTTTATCTGTGCGACCTGTTCTTCAGGGAGTAGTTCGCTGCTGTCCAGTTCCATGGCTTCTGTAGTTCTCGGGAGTTGATTCCTGATTCCTTAGCTGGAAGTACATGAGGTTCATTCTCCATTCCAGTCTGGCTGAGAGATCAATGCGCTGGTTGATGGACTAGGATTCACATATGCATGCAAGCCTTGTTTAACTTCTTCCCGATTTGGACAGGGTCTACTCACCCTCTTGTTCACAAACTGCTGAAGCTCATTCTCATTCCATGCTAGTTAGCAAGATGATGAAGGCAAACTTGGAAGATTCAGTGATGAAACTGGAGGGGTTTTGCATGAGGAACAGTGAACACTGCAGCAGATGTCATTGGCATGCATTAGATTCTCTGTTAAACTTCTCTGGCTTGGAAATTTTGGAGTCTTAGGAAACAACAGGTACTCGACTCACTTTGCCGGTATTCACAGGTTGGGCAAACAGCTGTTGAACTTTTGATGAACATGACAGTGAGCTGTTGGTTTTGATGGTGTAGCTGATATTTAGTTTATTTAAGAAAAATTCTATCCATTAAGATATTTTTGTGAAATTCTTCTACATTATATGTATACAGTGGGGACCAAAAGTCTGAGACCACATTGATATTCTGGGATTTTTTTTATTTAAAACTGGAAATAAACAGAAGGTTTGTAACATATTGACTATTCAATAGCCAAGATGCTGCACAATTTCTAGGTCACTATTTAAATTTAAGCAAATTTGTGATATTGACCATGTTAACTCCTTTGCACAAAAGGTCATATTTTCCATGAGTCTTATACCTTCCATTGAAGCACGTGTCCAGACACGCCAATGGATTTGTTATAACATGGATCATCAGGTTTTACATAAACTTGTGGAGTCTGTGTCAGATCAAGTGCACACTGTCATTAAAGCAGGTTGGAAGGTTGCATTTTAAAGGTTGCAGCTGCACTTATCAGTGTATGCTGCCAAGTAACATAAATTTTATCACAGAAAGAGAGAGCACTTTATATTTCAAAGACACATAGCCAACTTTTAAGCCACAATCAGAAACAAATGGCACAAATGTGCATCAGACAGAGTGGCAAAAAATGGCCTACAGGGAAAGGCCCCTAACAAAGAACAGTTGATGACAATAATCAAAGCATATACCGCCAATAGGAGGTTGAAGAATAGAAGCCAATCTTTGGCTTGGATAGGTGCGTGACCTCGCTTTTGGCTGTCAAAGATGGGGTCTCAATTTTCTAGGACAAAGGAAAGTTGTGAACTACTTTGCTTTCCATCTTTGACGATTGTGTAACACCACAAAGACTGACAGCATAAAGACTCATGAATGTGTGAATTGAGCGGGTGACAAGGCACAAATGTGCTTATATAACTTAAATAACTCACATTTACACCCTCCCATGCATTAACACACTCAATATGTCTGCTTGAATTATTGACCTACTTTAATACTTATAGACATATTCTGATGCATAGATCAAACAAATTATATTTAGGAATAATATTTCAGTGCTAAAATAAACATTTTACATTAAGGTGACATTATTTAAAATATTAGTTCCCATGAACATTTCAGCATTACTACACCATAAATAAGATTAACAAAGTTTCTAGCACTTGTATTAATTGATTTTTTTCATAATAAATGAAAAAAGACAAATAATCAACACCTGCATAAACCAATGTTATACCATCAATGAGTAAAATTAAGCCCACCAATATGAACCAACACCTTAATTGGCTAGTTGCACAAGATTTAAATTCTAGTATAAAAAGTGTGTGCATGACAACTTCCACCAGTCCCTCAGCTGGTCCTGAGGTAAAATAAGACGCCAAAGATCACCATAAATTATGTAGAGTGCATCATTTAGACATCATCTCCAACATCGTGGAGTAAAAAGGAAAAAAAAGATTCAAGATGTATGTGTCAAGTTTTGACAACTATAAATATTAGCCTGCTACATGTAAATCTAGCTAACTAATGTTACAACTAATGCTAGTACTGGAATTTGTAATGTTAGTACTGAAAGTCATTTCATATGCATATTAGTAATATTAACATGCATGTGTGCAATATTTTCCAGAGTATCTATAAGGATGAGTCAAGAGGGTAGGTGAACATCAGGGCTCGTTCAGCAACCCCAACAGTATTCATTGGTGTATTAATATTTTTATATGACATGGATGCAATTAGGCGACCATTTCATATATCAGTTTTATTATTCTAAGGCAAAAAATGAGTATATGCAAGTATTTCTGTACCAAATGTGTTGTAGTAAATGCTCTATTCCACATAAGCCAAAATTTAATTTTATTCTAAAACAAATTTCATATGCATAAAAGTATACTTAATTTTTTTATTATTATTATATTTGGTGGAACATGGATGGTGTTGTGCTCAATCACACAATCAGTCAAATAAATTAATTGATTTAAAAGAACTAAACTTTCTGGATTATTATAAATGGCAGGTTGATAAATAGATCTAAAACTAAATAATTCTATGTGTTTCTTAATTCTATTATTTATTCTACTATAATTCTTTATGTGGTGTAATAATAATGGCTACTATAACAAACTGATTCTAAGTCCTAGACTTGATTCTAGCATGTTGATGAGGTTTAAAACTAAAAATGTTTTTCAGAATTGTGAATGAACTAAAACTCTGATTTAAAGAAAAGTTCTATTGCCCCATGTTTTAGATGTAGAGTTATTTTTTGGTAACACATTTTTGGGTAAGTAAAAAAAGATTATTTATAAATATTTATTCATACGTTATAAGAAATGCGGTCTCTGAAACATGATTAGTTAATCAAAGAAATGCAATAATGCATGTAAGATTTTTTCTAAGAGGAATAAGCTAGTCATGAGTAATCTCACATTTGAAGTTGCATTTTAGTCTAAAATTATGCTAATGTTTCAAACAGATCATGGGGTAATTTGGATGCTGGGGACACTTTTTAAAAAATGTAGACTATTGAAAATGTTTTTCATACGACAGAAGACAACTCAAATAATTTGTAAAAATGTTATTAAAGGCCTATAGTGACATTGTTAGTTTATTAGGACAACATCTGTAATAAAAGGTAATTTTGTAATAAAGGTAATTCTGTAATTTGCAGCTCTGAAAAATCTCTAGCATTCTGACAGCTATGAATGCATGTGGGATGAGGTGATTTGATTGCATTATTGCTTGAATTCATTTACAGAGCACTACAGAAATGAGATTGTGTCCTATATATGAATATAATCTGAGGCTTTAACATACGCCATGTTGCGCTTTTCTGATCCACTTTTTCTTTTTTTTCCTCTAATGAGCTCCCAGACAAAGACTATGAAGACACAGGGATAGGACTCATAGCAACATAATAACAGACTCTTCTAAAGCCTCTCTCATGTCCTGATTAACAGAAATGTTCAAAAGGAGAAGGAGGACATGGGAAGAATTAGTAGATAAAGAGAGCTGTGCTATGTTTATTTTATTTTTAAATCATTGTGCTTTTCAGTATGGCAATCTTGTCAACTAAAAAACAACTTAAAACTTCACACATACAC
>CM040468.1:18421017-18543935 GCA_022758105.1 Pangasianodon gigas | reverse complement strand
TTTTTTTTTTTTGTTTTTTTTTTTCTTTTTTTTTTTTTTTTTTTTTTTTTTTTTTTTTTTTTTTTTTTTTTTTTTTTTTTTTTTTGGTGAACCCTACCAGCATGCCCTGGAAAACACTGAAAAACTGAGTAAGGTAAGCAAACTAAATATGTTTTAAAACAACGATGTCTGTTGAAACTGCTATTTACAGTTGACAACAGTAGCCACGTAGTAATATTTTATCAGATTTATTTCCATTTTTGGGTTGGTTACATTCTTGAAAGAGAAAAGTTCACTGGAAAAGCTATCAGAATCTCTTATGAAGCTGATATGGACTCACAGTGCAAATGCAAGTCAAAATCTATGATTTTCCAAGAACATTTTCTTTTAGTAATGATGGAGAACAGTCATTTAAGAATGACAAAAAACATGCGCAATGACCATATGTTAATTTTTTTTTTTTTAATAATTCAATGATAGTTATATTTTCGCAAACCTTCATGAGCTACAGTATATAGAGCTCTGTAAATGAAAGCTTATTTCTTTTGTTTGTACAGAGGAGCTCAGTAAGGCATCATTTAGGTCCAGCTACTGGTGCAAACCACTGACGAAAAAACGGATCATGCACCTACTTTTATACATGTTAATGAACTTTGTCCTGCGAGCCGGGTTGGCAGGTTTCACGTATAATGGCCACGTATTGAAGGTACTTCAAATCATAAATGCATACCATTCTTGTTGCCTACAAAAGGGCTGAGATAAAGAAGAAAAATGCATCTACCTTTTCCTATTCCCAAACATTTGGGGCTAATTTCAAATCTTTATGTTTTCCTTGTTGTAGTTGTAGTTGGGGTGGGAATTTTTCTGAAACCTGGCAACCCTCCTCATGAGCTTTGGTGAGCTGCGCTTTAAAGCTCCACATTAAAGTAAAAACCTCACACTAATAATGTCTTTTGGTTCATCCTACGGGATCCCAGTTCTGATGTACACACTTTTAGCTTGTGGCTAATGTATAGCACTGGGTATTTCCCATTCACCACTTGGGATAACACAGCCCTCAACCCCCTGTCCAAGACGTCTGTTTGTAAAATAAAAGGTAAAGAAAAGTCTGTAAGTCAGTGCTCTTTTACAACTATATGCTAGAAAGTCAAACAGAACTGACCCTGAGCATCAGGGTCTTTTATGATTGGATTAGAGCTTTTTTTGCTTTAAATCTACAGTACAGTAAAGTCAAGTTACTCACTGAAGAACAGGTAACTCTTTGGCATAAACTGGTTATGATAAGTGCAATCTTTGGGCTATCCAAGTGGGACCATCTACACCAGTCTTTAGGGTATCCATGCAGGACCATTCGCAGCAATCTCACAGAAATCTTTAGGCTATCCATGTGGGCCATACTCAGCATCAGCTAGTGATTATCAAGTGAACGAGGCTCCCAGGAGAATTAGAGCATCAGGATGGGCCAGACAGGTCATCATTCCATCAGACAGAAGGAGTAGGAGTGCATGGGGAGAGAGAGAACAGATTATTAGTTTTGCTCTTGTGCTATAGTGGTTTAAAAGGGTGTAAATTGTGATTACAATAATGTCATCCAGAAAGATAGTAGCATATGCAGCACAAGGGCAGGGGATTCAGTCTGTGAGTTGCTGAAACTTGGCTGGGGCTCCAAACAAACTGAAAGGCAGGGTGACAAATTGGTGTAAACCAAAGCGAGTGGAAAAGACAGCTTTCTCATGGGACACTGGCATCAACCAGTATCTCTTAGTCAAATCCAGTGTCAAATAAAAGTGAGCCAGGCCTAGCAGCAAGTAATTTGTCAGTGTGCGGCACCGGATGAACATCAAATTTAGACACTTTTGCTGACAGAACCAGACAAGAACCGTCTGCCTTGGGCACAAGGACAAATGGGCTGGACCACTTGTTGTGAGACACCTTGATTACCCCATTGAGAATGACCTGCAGCTCCTCCCAAACTGCCTGTTTTTTGTGTTTGGTCAGAAATTAGGGGTGGCTGCACACAACCACCCCCAGGGGAGTCTCTATTTGGTGCTCTATGACATTAGTGTGACCAGGCAGAGGTGAAAAACGCATTGGAAAACTTTGTTTGCTGCTGGGCAACCTATGTTCTTTTGGACAGGGAGAGGGGGTCTGCACAGGGGACCGGGGTGGATTAAGCCACACTTAGGTTCACTTCCAATCCCAGCTCCTTCCTCACAAGAAACACCATCACCAAAGCAACACGGACCACCTCTCTCCACAGTTTTAGGAGATTGAGGTGATAAGGTAAAAGGAGCACTTGATCTCCCAGCGAAAACTCCCAGCATCCACTTTCCCTTGCAGTGCACTCACAGAGCTCCACAAAAGCTTCTGGCTCATCCTGGGGAGTCATCTTGGTGAGGGTGATTTGCGCAAATGGTGAGGGTGATACCTTTGCATTAGAAAACATTAACATTTACTGTATGTTGGTGTGTGATGGCCACTGAATCTATGTTGCAGCACAATAGTGCTTAGTTTTATTTATTTTCTGCATTGTTGATGTTTCCATTGATTAATGAGTTGCCATTTAAAAAATGTAGCCAGCAATGGATTTTTTTTTTTTTTTTTTTCACAGTTATTACCTACAGTTATTAACTGTCTTGGTGTAGTTATAGGACGTCTTAAGAACCCATGATTGGTACAGATTTTTAAAAAATAATTCAGGTGTACATAAAATAACACTGTAATATTCAGTTCTAATCTTTCTGAAGTTAATAAAAAAGCACACGTTATACAGTAAGCCTACTGTCCATGAAGACTTTACCCAAACACCATTTAAAAAAAAATCTCTCATACCCTTGATTTAATATAATAAAATAATGTGTTGATTTAAAAGATTTACTTACTGGCCACTTTAGTAAGAACACCTATATGTCTGCTCATTCATGCTGTTATCCAAAAACCCAATCATTTGGCAGCAATGCGATTCAAAACATCATGCTAATACAGGTCAAGAGCTTCAGTTAATGTTCAAATCAAACATCAGGATGGGTGACTTTGACTGTGGCATTGTTGTTGAGTTTGAGTGTTCCAGAAACTGATGATCTTTTGAGATTTTCATGCACAACAATCTATAGAGTTTACACAGACTTGTACGGGGAAAAAATTCCACTGAGATGCAGCTCTGCAAACAGAAATGCCTTGTTGATGAGAGAGTTGTGTCAACAGTTCAGGCAAGTGGTGGTGGTGTAATGGTGTGAGGAATGCTTTCTTTCCACACAGTGGGCACCTTAATACCAATTGAGCATCGTTTGAACGCTACAACGTGTATGAGTATTGTTGCTGTGCATGTGAATCGCTGTATTGCCATAATTTATCCATCTTATAGTGGCTACTTTTAGCATGTCAGTGCCCATGTCCCAAAGCACAAGTCGTCTGAGGCCTCACAATAATCTCACCGGACTCCCCAGTCACCAGACCTGAACCTGGTAGGACACCTTTGGGATGTGGTAGAATGGGAAAGTGGTGGCATGAACATGCAGCTGACAAATCTACAGCAATTATGTGATGCAGCTATGTTACCATGGACCAGAGGCTGCTCTGAGAGCAAAGGGCCCTGCACACAACAGTATGGTGTTCCTAATAAACTGAGTGTATGTCATCAGCACAATGATACACCACTGTTTCAACCCATGTTTGCCCATTGTTTTAATCTAATTTATGGTTAGTATTTTTTACGGATTTATTTTCTGTGGTTTCTTGCTACATCTTTTTGATCTGGCCACACTGGCTCTGTTCTGGACTGGCGTTAGCACAGGCACTTTTAGTTTTGGCTACAAAATTATCAGCTAGGCAAAAAAAAAAAACAGTCATAACAAACGATGGTAAACGATTATCGGGCTAGCAAACACAGCATATGTGTAATATCTTCTTTAGTGATAGTTTGTAAGAGTTATCGTGTAAGGGGATGTAGCTCAGTGGTAGAGCGCATGCTTTGCATGTATGAGGCCCCGGGTTCAATCCCCGGCATCTCCAGGGTTCACTTTTCAGTCTATAAAATATGTAACGACAAAATATTTTAAGCAGGGGTAAAATTAGACTAAACATATAATAATATATGACTCGAAACCGACCACGTTTACTGATTATGTACGTGCACACATTATAAACCTAGTACTCTGTGATGTTGCGTTGTATTATAATGACCATATATATTAGTACTCTAGTGAATATTTACTAGAAAAATATTAAAGAGTGACCAGTTTATCTGCTATACCTACCATATAAGTGCACTTACAGGTACTGTAGCCCATCTAAAGCTAAGATAAAATTTTCAGTCACCCTCTACACTGTTTATCACTGATATCGTAGTGTGTCTGGTGCATGGTAGTGTTGCTGGATTGTTTTTAAACTCCTCAGTGTCACTGAAGGGTTGAAAACGATTTGCCAACCAAAAATATACAGGTAACAGCAGTACTGTAGTCAGAAAGCAAGTTCAGATGAAAGGCTAGCGAATTATTAACTCACGTTTTCCCTAGCACACCTGTAAGTTGCCCCAACGAGGTAGAAGTGTCTAATAAAGAAGTCAGTAAGTGTACAGTTTTTTAAAAACAGCAACGCTGTTGCAGCATCACAGATACTATCATGATAGTGTCACTACTATGCTGACCCTGCTGAAAAAAAAACCAATAGAAACCATCACAGAAATTCTAATGGTTTCCACTACAAATACCATTACAAACCATCAGCTAACCATTAAAACCATTATTGGTCCTTAATGGTATCCGCTAAACATAACATGCCACCAATAGAAGGCAACAAATTACCAGTAGAGACCCACAGGGACCATTACAGTTTCCATTAAAAGCAATACAATTCCCATTATAACCATTAAAACCATTACACATTCTGTGAGGGTTTCTATTGTTTTTTTAGCAGGGGAGAATGATCCACTATGCACTTGTGTCAGCAATGCGCACTCGAACCTCTGAACCTCTTTATCTCCTTTTTTGTTTTATTTCCTGAATTTTATACTGGTGGTGCAGAGGTGTGCTAGCGAGCTTCATGTGTCCGTTAAAAATCCACACGACCGTATGGGGGTATAGCTCAGTGGTAGAGCATTTGACTGCAGATCAAGAGGTCCCCGGTTCAAATCCGGGTGCCCCCTGTTTTGCATGGCGTGGTACGTTTATGTGATTAACAATCTGGGTCAAGCAAAAAGGACAAGACATACAGAAGGACAAAAGAGGAAAGAGTTCGCTTCTTCTCAGGGAGTCCGGTCCTGATCATAGTGATATTACTTTGTCAAGCCCCTAACTCTGCTACACCACTCAAGAGGAGATCCTGCTGACATACCTCCTTGAAGGGTGTTATTAAACGAAGAGTAAAATAAACATTCCACAAAGGCCAAATAAAAATTAGAGTCTATTATATTGTGAATGTGAATCTTTCGTACTGCCTTTCTGCATGACTCGGCTAGTATCAAAGCAGCTCTACTCATACACCGTGTACTAAACGATCCACGCGGTGATTGGCTGTGAACCAACATCGAGTTCGACTTCGTCCAATGAACTAACAATGCGCTGAGTTTTTACAACGCCACGTGATTTTTGTCGCGTACAGCGAGGAGGACGTGTGTGTGTGTGTACACACAAGCCTGTGACGAACAACACAAAGCCGCCGGGCTAAATCATGTTTTGCAGAGTAAAACTGCGAAAACGCCGGTAAACGGCAACATTTGGTGTTTTTTTCTACAATTACACCAGATTATGTCGGCGTTTGTTGTGAGTATTTCTTCAAAAAAAACTGACGTCTGAATATTTTTGAGCTAATGTTGGTTAATATTTGTGGGCTAGCTAGTCTAGTTAGCTTATTAGCCGTTGGTCGAATCCCAAATGCCTCCCTGTTCCCTTTATAAGAGCACTACATAACGTAAGGAATTAGCGCCTTCTACACGATATGTAGGGCACTCAGTACCCAGCAGAGAGCCATTTAGGACAAGCCTTGAATGACTGGTTGTGTTATGTGTAGATGCCACTGGAGTTTATTTGAGTGCATGTTTGGGTTAATTCAGAATAGTAAATGCTAATGTGTAGATATGTTTGCTAATACCAACCTCATTATGTTTGCTCAGTGTGTTAGCTCCGTTAACTAAATGTAACATTTGCTATCAGGCGCCTGCTGTTATAAATACACCTCTGCAGACAGTATCGAAATACTAAATAAATACCTTACATTTGAATAATTGGTTTTCATTTTGAAAAAGAGTATTGACCATTCAATTCTTGAGTTTTTCAACCCCCTTAGTTATATAATTGTGTTAATAACTTTGTAAAAAGCTGTGTAAAAACAGTTTAGCCGCTTTTTAGCTCATCCGGTTTGCAGGAAATGCACAAATTCACCACAAGGGGGTGCTCTAGTCATGCTCTAGTGCAGGCATGTTCCACTGAAATGTATGCATCTCCAGTGACATAAAACTGCTTGCTTTTACAGTCTGTTTAATCTGTGCTGGTTCAGATTAAAAACTACAGTCACTGCACTACAGCTGTTTTTTTTTTTAAATATATGTTTCTTTTCCCCTGCAGGCCCATCCATCAGTGCGGGTCAGAGCTACAGAACACTCCTACGTGCCCGTGCTGTGCCAGGATGACAAGTGTGCTGGGCATGAGAAAGGAGTGCACATGCACTGTCCGCTGTGTACAGTCGCCGAGGCGTACCAGGACCCCGTTATACTCCGTGCCCACTTCCGCATCAAACATGTCGACAAGAGCATCGACTTCGCTGGTCAGACATAAAATGAGGGAGCAGTGATTTGTGGATAGGAGAATTCTGGGTGGATGTTATGCGATAACTAATATTTCCATGTGATAATATGCTTATGTTGGGAAACATCAGCTTTCAGCTGTGGCACCCAGAAAAAAACGAAGCTCTATTGGATCAATGTTACATTTTTGGCAAATATCTGCTAGTGCAGATTTGGTATTGGGCATCAGTTGTGCCTTAGTTTAGCATCCACAGTTTATTAGTAGCTGGAAAAAACCTTTGTATTAATTACTTGGGCATAATTATAAGCCATTTCTCCATTGTAAGGGGAATGGGTGTTATTAAGAATGTATATGATGTTAGATAAATCATAAAAACAAAGCTCTACAATATAAGGGGGGATGAATAAATAAACACGTCACGCAGTTCCACATGAGCAACCTGTCATGTAATGTGCTCTTATGTCTAATGTTCTCCAAGCTTCTTATCCGACCACTTGCTCCCACCCACATGAAAGTAAAAACCACCCACTCCCACCACTTTTTTTTTTTTTTTGAGTTTCCATCTGATCCCAATTTTGATGCACACCTTTACATGAACATGACTGTGAGTGTATTTTTTTTCTGCAGTAATTAATTTTTTGGCTTGTACCCTGCAGGCTTGAAAGTGTTACGTTGCTGTAACCACTGTGAGATCGTGGGCACCATTAAAGGAGAGAAGAGGTTTAAAGGAGCACACTGGCACTGCTACCGCTGTAGGAACGGCTTTAACAGGAGGGACGAGGCTGTCAAGCACTACAAGACACACTTCAGAAACCCACACACCACATTCCAAATCCAGGTTACACAGGTGAGCGTGGGTTTCAGGTCCGGTGAATAATTTATAGCAGCAGGACACACAAGACCCTAATACAGAGCGAGTCTAGAGAAGTCCTCACATCAGTAAAGATTACATTTCTTAATAAGTGGCTTGATAACTGCCACTTCTTGAACTTTCAAGTGAACTGGTTTGAAATTGAAAGCAGTGTCTTTTTTTTTTTTCAGGAATGTTTGTGAGCACTGAATTGTAGACATTATACCACAACACACACTACGCAATTCTCTAACCAGTTCCTTTTGGAGTGGTGTAACATATTGTGTCAGAAAAGGTGGTCTCTATGTGCTTAGTCAGTTCAGCCAGGTCAACAGGACCTAATTATAGAGGCAATAGCAAGAATAAATCTGTGAGGATGTCATTGACATTATTTGACTCTTCCTCTAGTAAGGTAAGAAGTCAGTATATATAAAACATTGTACTAGTTGAGAATTTCACACTGCAGCAAAAAAATACTAAGTTCAGGGGTGGACAAATCATAATTAAATTAGCTGACTGATTGAGCAAGTAAAAGCTCCTCCAATGTGCTGCCTAGTCACATGTTTTGGTTTCCTGAAAATCTAAAAAAAAAAACAAAAAAAAACTGATAGATAACATAATGTAATAACGTATGGCAAGCTAGTTTGGTAGTTAAGTGCTTTCATATCCACTAAGGGAAATTAATGAGTTTAATGAGAACTGAATGAGTTGAATGAGAAATGTAGCACATCGTGTTTGTGCTCTCGACAGTAAATCAAATTATAGGCCAGTGTTTCAGCTACGAGATGTTATTCATGTCTGGCCAGCTTCTTTATATTCCGTTGGCCATGAGGTGCGAAACATTATTTTCCTCAGTTTTGTCACTTTTTCCATACCTGCAGTTTCCTGGTTTAGGAAAGGTCGTCTGCCATCCATACATGCTAATTAATTCGGCTAGTAAAAACCGTTCTACTGTAAACCAGATTGCTGCTCAGCCAAAGTATGTAGCGCAGCAGGCGCTGGGATTCCGAAGCACGTACTACAGTTATAGCATTGTGATGTGTCTTCACCATGAAGCACATCTCTCTCTTGACGTTAGTAATACAAATATGCAGGTTGTTACAGAGAAACCGCAAAAAAATAGTCCTCCATACTTAGACTTTCCCATGGGGGAAAACTTAAAGGAAACACTTTACCTCTGACAGTTACAAACACTGAAGACCCCGTGTCCTCTTTATTTCTTGATTTATACATGTTTATTTGTTAAATAATGATATATCTAGGCTAAGATTATGTGGAACATCAGCCATATAGTTATGTTAATTATCTGGTACTATAGAAACTGTAATATTTGAACAAGAGCATAAATATAAACCTGTAAGCCATGCTGTTTGTAAAATATTAATTAACATCTTCTGACCAATCAAATTCGAGAATTCAACAGCACTGGTGTTTATAGATTAACTGAATTAGTTTAGCAGATGCTTTATTTGCTTACCGTGCTTGTTAATCTTTATCTAATTGATTACAAGTGTACCCGTATATACTGTATGTATTTAAAAAAATGGTGTATAATGTATTATAATCTAGCACTGTTTTTCTGTTTTTCTTCAGGATGTTAATTGCAGGCAGTACTATAAAGGCAACCCGGAGGCTAATACTAGAGCGTACAGTGGGCTAGCTGTGAGTTTGGGCACTGGAAGCGACAGCACTGCTGTCATCACACCACCAGTCCTCACCACCGGCTCGGTCACTGAGACTACCACCTTACTCACTGTTGAGCCTAAGGTTAGTCTTGCTTAACTGGTGTATTACACATGTTTCAGTCCAGTGTTTTGGAAACAGACGGCTGTATTTTTATCTTTTTACTCAAGCTTGTCTAATTTTGGTCTATATTTTTAGACATCGATAAGTCTGCTTAATGGTTTTTGGGGAAAATGAGCTGATCACAGATTGGGCATGAATGCATTTCAGACTGGTAGTAAGGCCTGTATAATGTTTTTAAGCCAGTTATCGCTGTTGGGCCTGTATAATGTTTTTAAGCTAGTTATCACTGTTGGTATGTGATGTTACTGCTGCTTTCTGTGTTGTGAAGGAAGATGGTGAGAGTAACGGAATGCCACTGGGTGCTGAAGAGGAGGTGGGCTCTTCCCAGCACGCATCAGCACGGACCCAGACTCTGGTTTTAATGGACCCTGATGGAAACACAGGCAACTTGATCTATGATGAAGCAACAGGCATCATTACTGAACAGGTTCATCATGCATCATCCTCACTCAACAGGTTTTTCAGTGATAAAACATAAAATACAGTTCTAAGCTAAAGTAGATACAGTTCATACCTTGGCCCTAGGTTTTGAGTGCACCTGAATTTTGGTCGTGTTCAATTAAGCTAACCATAACTGTTCCAAATATATGGCTAGATGACCTAACTGTGCCAGGAAAGCACACTTATCCAGTATTTTTGTCTTTTAGGAATCAATCAATCATCAGTCACTTAGCTTTCCAGTATTTTTGTCCAGTAGACCATGATGTCAACAACCTGCTGCTGATGTATTGACCACTTCTTTACCTGTGCCACGATGTTTTAGACTGAGGAGAGTTTGGACCTGCAGAAACATCTCCTGGAGCTCAACGAGCAGATAGACATATTACGACAAGAGAAAGAGAGTGTAGAGAAGAGTCTACAGTCTGAAATTAAGCAGCTGAAAGAACAGGTGTGTTAGAGTGATGGGGAGTTTTTTTCACACTTCATTCTTGTTGGTAGCGTTTGTTCTAAGGGCATCTTAGGTCAGGGTTTTTTCCATTGTCTCCTGTCATGTTCTCTTATCTTTTCAAGATTGCAAGTCTGGTTCAGTCTAACGTGAAGATGTTCGAGGAGCTGCAGGTGTACCGCTGTCCAGACCACAGTCAACAGAGACTGGCCAAACTGGTGAGAACTTATCTGGTTGTGTGAATGCAGTAAACTAGCCAGGTAACCAGGATAGGTGTATACTGACTGATTCTGTAGTCTTTTACTGAGTGATTTATTCTGAAGAGTAGATTTATACAATCCTCCAAGGTACCAACAGCTACAGTTCATAGCTGTAGCATTACTTGGCTAATTAAAGTTCTGGATCTTGGTTTGTATATGTAGAGTCTGCTAATTAGCTAGGTTATCAGCTAAGATAAGCAAGCTAATCTGGATATGTTCTGCTCGCTTTAGTGATTTGATGCTCTGTCTTGTGTTGTAGATGGAGAGTCTGCAGACTCAGCACAAAGAGCTACTACAGGCCCAGCTGGCTTCACTGCGGCAGGAAATCCTCTCCCAGGCCAGCAGCGTTCCACTCAATGGCCACACAGAAGCGCTAGAGCTTGACTCCGGTGGGGACCAATCGCAGGACCAGGTGGAGGTGGAGGTGCAGGGGACTATAGTAGGCGGGATAACGGGACTGGAGATCATAGGGGTTCCACTCCAGCCAGAGCAGGTTGAACTGAGAGGGCAGCTTGTGGAGTTTGGACCTCAGGAGGACACCCTTTCCAGTCTGGAAAGCCCAAGATCAGACACAGCACTGACCCAGGACCTGGAGGTTAAACAAGAACTTTCTCTGGTGTCTAGGAAACGAAGCTCTGAGGAGGAAAGTGGAGGGACGAGTGAAGGCAAAGTCCCTCGTGTTAGTTAATGCTAACAAGACTTAAAAAAAAAAAACATTCACAGACCTGACTCTTCTCTCTGGTTCTTGGATACTAAGGATATATTCACATTTCCCTCATAACATATCTGATAGCTACTTTGTCTTCTCCTGAAAGTACTGTACGATTATACTCAGTACCAATATAATTTAAAAGGTCAATACACTAGTTTTACATTGGCTTGTACTTCACATATTTGTTAGAACAAATGCAATCCATACATTCTATATCAATATTAAAAAAAATTTTTTTGGTTTCTTTACTGTCCTTAACTGTCCATAATTATAGGCCTATAAAGACTACTTAGCTTTTTCCTTTCTGATCCAAGTTGTACATGTCTACATTCTGTGATATTCATCAAGATCTAATCAGTTTACACTAAAGTTTAATTTGTTTAATGTGTCTGTAAATGTATACAGATGGTTGATAATAGCACAGTTATTTGTTTGTGTAGTGCAAACCAACTAGTTGAATCAAGCCATTATACATTATAGTTTGTCCTCATTCCTTAGTCCAGTATTTGAGAATTGTCAGACATTTTTCAGAAATTTGCAGCCCCCTTAAATATGATAATTTACCATTTCTGCTGTCCACATTTCATTGTTTCATTTTTGATAAATAAAATAAAAAATATAATTAAATGCAGATTTATCTTTGACATTTGGTGAAATTATTATTATTATTATTATTATTATTGTTATTGTTGTTGTTGTTGTTGTTGTTGTTATTATTATTATTATTATTATTATTATTATTATTATTATTATTGGTGGGATTAATTTCCACCCTGAAGAAGAGTGGAGAGAAACATGCTGAGGTGAAGTTTAGGAGCATTTCTCACATTCCTGAAGGGCCATTTTGTTAAATGAGAACATGATGCTCTCTGAAAATTCATCAGTACCCAAAAAGCATCCAGTGAAACATTAATATCTAAGTTGTTGGGCAGAGCATAAAGGCGTAGACAGTTCTCTGGACATTTTAAACGGCAAACACGAGGAACTTTTGACACGAAGAACGAAGAACTCGGCGCCCTCGAGGTGGCGCTAAAGGCTTTACACCTGCCGTTTTTTCTGCCCACGAAGAAGAAGATTCAGTTGCCGGAAGCGGTATTTCTGCCGTGAGTATCTTGCATTGCTTGTGCAATTCTTTTGCTACTAGTAATAATTTACTGTATATAATGTAAGAATATGATGCTTATGTGAGGTAAAACTAACAGTTGTTTTATTTATATTAAATAATTATTAATGAACTTCGGGTACCGTTACTCCTAAGCCTAGCTAAGCTAGCGGCTCACTGGCAGCTGGATATGAATGTACAGTCTGAACTGAATAGTATATAATGTTATATCTGTTAGTTAGCGGTTTTAGCGATGGCTTTGTAAATAGAGACGAACGCAGACTTTGTGTTCTGTTCGTCCAGTTTTAAAGTGGAACCATTTTAATATGGTTTTCAGTATGAAACTGAATTCGCTTGGCATTTTCTCTGTATTTTTTTGGTACATCTGCTATCGTTAATATAGCAGCTAGCAGGCGTACCAAACAGTATATCGTTAGAGGATGTTTATCATATAATCTGTCATAGAGAATGCAGGTTTTCGCACTGTGTGTTATAGTATTTGGACAAGATTTTATTTATGATGATATACACTATATGGCCAAAAGTTTGTGGACACTCGACCATCACACCCATATGTGGTTCTTCCCCAAACTGTTGCCACAAATTTAGAAGCACACGATTGTATAGGATGCCTTTGTATGCTGTACCATTACAATTTCCCTTCACTGGAACTAAGGGCCCAAACCTGCTCCAGCATGACAGTGCCCCTATGCAAGTGAGGTCTGTGAAGACATGGTGTGCCAAGGTTGGAGTGGAAGATCTCGAGTGGCCTACACAGAGCCCTGACCTCAACCCCGCTGAACACCTCTGGGATGAATTGGAATGGCAAATGCACATCAGTCCTCCTCACTCAACATCAGACATCAGTACCTGACCTCACTAATGCTCTTGTGACTGAATGGACACAAGTTGCCACAGCCACACTCCAAAATCTAGTGAAAAGCTTTCCCAGAAGAGTGGAGGTTAATACAGCAAAGGAGGACTAAATCTGGAATGGGATGTTCAGAAAGCACATATGGATGTGACGGTCAGGTGTCCACAAACTTTTAACCATATAGTGTAGACATATAGTGTGTTAAGTAATAATAATGGGGAGGGGGCATGGTGGCCTAGTGGTTAGCACGCCTGCCTCACATCCCTTGGGTTGAGGGTTCGATTCCTCTGGGTACTCCAGTTTCCTCCCCAAGTCCAAATACATGCGCTGTAAGCTGATTGGCATTTCAAAATTGTGTGAATGTGTGCAATTTTGCCCTGCGATGGGTTGGGACCCTGTCCAGGGTGTCCCCTGCCTTGTGCCCCAAGTCCCCTGGGATAGGCTCCAGGCTCCCTGTGACCCTGTGTAGGATGGATGGAACACTGTAATAGCATGGCATAAAACCTCTTTATGGAAACTTCCACTGCTATTGTATTTGAATTTATATTCTTGTTTTTAGGTGCTGCCTGATTACTAATGACCTCCCATTCCACTCAACCTGGCACGATGCCCACTGCTCCAGACTCTCCATCTCTCGGTGTGACGGTCAGTGGCAATGTGCAAAAATACAGTGTGAAAAAGAAGAAGGTTCTCAACGCTGAAGAAACGGAGCTGTTTGAGCTCACTCAAGCTGCTGGTATAGTCATGGACCAAGAGGTCTTCAAGTGAGTCAGAATATCTTTTTTTTTTTCTTTTTTTTTTTTTCTTTTCATACATGTCTGTAAGAGACATAAGAGATCATCAGAGAATCAGTACATCCATGTCCGTTTACCTGCTACTCATTTGAGTGCTCTACATTGGATATGAAATGATTCATCAGGATTTATTAGGAAGACAAATAAAAAGACATTTACACTAACATAGAGAAATAAAGTAAGATAAATCAGATATGTATTCTCTGTATATATTCTCTATATGTAGCCCTACATATGTTTTCTATGTGCCACACAATGTTAGAAGCCCAATAATGATGGAAATGAAACAAGCTCAATAGTCATTTCTTGTTGATCTTGTAGGATCATCGTGGACCTCCTGAAGATGAACGTGGCACCTCTGGCTGTTTTCCAGACTCTAAAGGCAATGTGTGCAGGTCAAAAGATTTCAGACACGATTGCCCCCGACCCATCAACTGTCACTGAGGTCAGAGGTCAGTCCAGTGCCTCGGGGAGTGCACTCATAATGCTCCTGAACTGATCAGAGCTCTGCTTTTGACATTTGAGCTCAACACGTTCAAGGAACCAAACACAATTAAAGTTCTATTTGTATAGTAAATTTCAAATGCAGAGTGTTTTACTTGATATTGTAAATAATAAGTTATACAGAATCTTTTGTACCTCAACTAATAAACAGTACAAACAGTTTAAATAGACAATTTTTTTAAATAATTAGACTAAATAATAAATACTAGTAGTATTATTTTTGAACATAAAATCTAAATGTGAAATCAGAATTAAAATTCTATATTTTTCTATGGTCAGTAAATTGCTGACCAAGGACTAATTTCAATACAGATTAATAGTCAATGGTATGAAATGTTTTTTGTTTTTTGTTTTTTTTATTAAGTGGCTTATGCCTATTGATAATTTTTAGAAGAGTGAGGCCAGTAGCTGATAAAATGGCAATATTGAATTGCAGTTAAATTACCTTTTAAGAAAATAGCATAGCATGAAAATTAAACTTTATTTAGAAGTATTAGAAATGTATGCTTAACCTTCATTAAGCATAAGCCATTATTGGTTTTACTTATGAATATACACTGTTATAACTTTTCAATCTGAAGACATTATGCTGTTTAAGCATTTAGATAACAATCAGATTTAACCTTGTACACTACTGTCCCATTTCATTAACACATTTCACACAACTAAAATTTATACAGGCTTTTCTTCATAAACATGTACATTTCCCTCAAACACTACATTTTCTGATATGGACTGGACAGTGCATTTGACCCTGGCTGGGATTCATTCTGAAGAGAGTGGATTTAAACAGGATTCAAAACAGGATTTAAATAGCCAATATAAGCATTGTGACTTGGTGTAAGCTTGCTGCTCCTTATGCTGAATAGCCCCTCTTTGTACGTTTGCTTTGGCTTTTTATATTTTCCTTCCTTTCTTTCTATCATACCCTCTGTGACCTTCCTCACTCGGTCAAGGTAAAAGGGACAGAAGATAAATAGACACAACAGCATTTCAGTACAAAAAACTTTACAACAGACTGTACTTTCACCTTCATGCACAAAATATTTTGATGTAGTATGAACTAAGGGGGTTGCCTACACAATTGACTAATCCATGCACTAGTCGCTGCTGTGGGGAAGATGACTGGTCAAGGCTGCGGCAAAACACTATACCAATCAGTAAAGAAAGCCGGCTAAACGACTTTCCTATTCTGAAACTATTTCAGACTAGATTAAGCCAATTCTAATGTCAACTGCATATTGTATAAGAGTATTCTGGAAAATTCTGGTCAATCCTGCCCACCTACACAGTTATTTTTATTGTTTTTGTGGGCTAAATAAGGTTTAAATAAAGTCCTTGCACAATGGCCTAGTGAATTCCATCATGACCAGTGCTGTACAAAAGAACACATTTGGTGCAGCAGGTTGCACATCATTATCCAATCACTGAGCTAGTTTAAAGCAGTGCACGGAGGCTGACACAGGCCAATCCAATCTTGCTACTGAGGCCAGAGCTGTAGAGCATTTTCTACCCAAGATAGGCCGGTCATTGAGCAATAAGGAGGGCTTTGTTGATGGGCATGAGCTTCCATGCTGTGCTCTCTCAGTTCCAGAATCAACTATTTCAGCTGATAGGAATTGGTACGTCCTTCAATAGTGTAATGTGATACACAGATTTATTATTTTGCACATTTATTGAAATTATTTATTTATTTTTGGCATTAACAGTGTAGCCCAGGGGTATCTAAACGTTTTTCAAAGGCGACCAGATTAGACCTCATCACAATACCTGATATATGTATATAATGAACATCCGCAGGCCGTATTTGACCCTGGGGCTGGACTTTGGACACCCCTGGTGTAGCCTAAATCAGCATTAAAGCTTTTAAATAAGGTGCAGTTTGACACATTCTGCTGCTGATTATCAGTATTATCAGTATTTAATTGCACTAATAAAATGGCGATGTCCTGAGTTTGCTTTAACTATTTGTTTAAATTACTGGTCAACTACTAAAACTTAATAGTCGTGCAACCCCTAGTATGAACATGCCAAACTGCTTGTACAGAATATTTTCTGTACTAGAAGGTGATACCTAGACCAAATTCACACCATTTGAGAATGCACAACATAGTTAAACTTGTAAAAATGTACCATGAGACATCATAGAAACAGGATACTTGGCATTGCTATTCATTAACTGCTTAAAGGCCATAACTCATGGTGGGCATGTTGCTCAGCTGGCACTCTGGGCATGTTGCTTGGCTAGATGCAGAGAGATGTTGAATGTAAGTACTAGCTCTGTAATATGCAATAAGCTATGTAGAATTGTTTAAATCTCTGCTTGAGTCTGGATTGTGAGACTTAAGGCTGGACCCCTAAATCACTACAATGCATAGGACCTCAATAGTTCGTAATTTGTTAGTTATTTGTGTTAGCATTCTGCAGTTCCTCTCCTTTGTGTTAATACCTACTCCTGTGTCCTCTTGTCTTTTTGTGGCATGTGTATGTACGCTGTGTGTATATATGTGTGTGTGTGTGTGTGTGTGTGTGTGTATAACACCCCATGAAGAAGAGGACTCTAAGGTCCCAGACAAGAGTGCTAAAAAAGCAACCTCTCAGGCCCCGCCCACTGCCCCTGCGGCCCACCCTCAAAGGGCCGGGGCTAAGATAGTGGTCTACAGTCCTGGGGAACAGAGCGCTCCTCTCTCTCAAGGTTTTCCTCCCCTTTATCTTTTCTGCACCCTCGCTCTCTTTACCTCTTTGTGTTCTTTGCATACACCGGTTCTCTTGCACCGTCTCGCACTTTGTCCACTCTCACATTCTTGGTTGCCCTTGACTTTCCTTGAGTCTTTTTCTCCCTCACACTTTATGCTTCTCTCTCTTTGTTTTCACTCTTTCATTCATCACATCTCAGCTCTCAGTGCATGATTCAGAACATCTAACCTCCTTGTTGAAATTGTGTGTCTATTCATTATGTTGGTTCTTCAGTAGTTGAGTGTGTTCAAGCACCAGCAACACCAACCTCACGTACAATGACTGCATGTAAGCATGTTGATGTTGATGTTAAATATAATATTCAACTGTTGTTGTTATGAAAATCATGGAAACTTGGTAAATATAATCAGAATTTAATAATTACAGCACTGGATTATTTATCACACTTATCATGTCTCCATGCTTGTTCTTCTTCCTGCATCAGTGCTAAACTTCTTCTTCCTGCATCAGTGTTTACTGTACTGGTTTCTGGTCTTTTTTTTTTTTCCCCAAAAGAGTACCTTGCTGACCACTGAAAAAAAATCGACAGTCAAGATGTGTGTCTAAGTCCATAAAACATGCTTCATCTCTCCATAAATCATACTTGACCAAGAAGAATCTTTTCATTTGTGTGTGTGTGTGTGTGTGTGTGTGTGTGTGTGTGTGGTGTCAGTACGCAGTAAATCGGGTACAGGTCATGCAGAGAAGCGAGAGCAGCGAGTGCCAAGGCAGGCAAGCGCCACCAGGGGGCAGAAGAGTGCCAAGAGCTCAGGCAGCAGCAGCTCTTCATCTCAGCTCACCTCCAACTAAAGCATTAACTACACCCATTAAAAACTGATTTCAGGTCAGTCTGGACTTCCATGCCTGCGATGTGGAGAGTGAAACTGATCCAGATTCAGTCTTACCATTCTGGTTTGATAAACCACATGCTCCGGATGGTGTCTCTCACTCTCTCTCTCTCTCTCTCTCTCTCTCTCTCTCTCTCTCTCTGGATCAGTGGGCCTGTTTTTAATCCTAAAGTGTTCTCCATGGTTTTTATGTTTATTTATTTATTTGTTTTATGTTGATGTCAGATCAATGATGATGACGCATATTAAGATACTTGACATTCAGTTTGAATTTGGTGAACGGATTTGATCTTTTATTTAAAGTGTAATTAAGATTGTTTAAATTCAAATATATTATCAGCTTCCACTTCAAGCCATTTTATCTGCAAGACATGGGTGACTCCTGGACAGACAAGTGGCATGAAAAATCTTGTAAAGAATCATAAGAGACCTACTGAATCAGTAGAGGACCTGCTGTACAGTGGGTTATATAAATAAGAACCAAAATGCTTTAATACAGTACTTGATCTCTTCATGGTTTAACTAGGAACGGTGGGTAATTGTATATAGTTTTTTGCATCTTGAAAGAAATCATCCATCTTAATGAAAGTATTTCTACAGTGTAAACTCATGATGACATTCATTGGTTTGTGTACTAACTTCTAATAAAAGCAAATAATCTACAAATCATGATGGTTGCTGTAAAATTTTCTGAAAATGTGCCTGTTTTCAGGGTGCTTCCACATCGGGGTGCCAGTGAGCCCTTGAAAATGAAAACTCTTGAAAATGAATCCATTTTTTAAAATCATTTTGCAACATTCAATCCAAGACAAAAATGCATTTAGCCATTCAAAAATGTGTTAACTCATCCCAGGCAGCAGTTTTATTTTTTTACAGTTTTTTTTTTTTTTCTGACAGTGCTGACACTTTGCTCTTAAATGAGTAACAGTGTTGGGTTTTATTACCATAGAATTAGCAAATGCACAAAATCTAGTTAACAGGCATCTAATAAATTATAAGTAAATTATTTCTTAATTAATAATTTGCTTTCAACAGGGTTATGTTCTTAAACTGACCTTGTCAGTCAGTATGACCATATCATTGAACATAAACAAGAAGGAGATAAGTTATTTTTCTTCTTCCCATGATCTTCAGGAAATTTGGATGATGGCACTTTCTGCATATGTGACTGATAGAATGTTCCAAATATTTCATAGGGGTAACTGTGTTCAGGTAACAAGTTGAGCTAATGTTGTGGGACACTAAAATGTATATTTTTCATAACCTATAATGGATGACTTGTGGAAAATGTTTCAAGCACAAGATTTAAAAGATTTAAAAGAATGGATGCCTACAGGCAATTGTTGAGTCAGTCAGTAAAATGTAAAATGTGAAATAACTGTAATTTTTTTTTTGTTTGTTTGTTTGTATTTAAGAATGCTCTGGTAAATTATCATAAATTGAGCCTTAAATATGTATAAATCATCCTCTTAGAGATAGGAAGGAAATAATGTTTCATGAATATCACAAAACCTTTGGGAAAGTGCAAGTAAATGAAATTACATTTCACTCTAATGCACCTGCTGGAAAGTTGAATAAAAGTACATAAGTATAGATTTGGTTTTAAAGAAAATCTCAGTTTGGTCTCATCCAAGAACTTTATTATTCTAGTGTAATGGTTATATGGTCACTTATTGTAAATGTTTGTTGACACTTGATTTGCCCGTAGCAATACATTAGAAGTGAGGTTTAGTTTTAATGGGTTTTTCATTATTTTCTTAACAGAGGGAAATGTTGATTATTGTCTGTGGTAATTGCTTATACTGGATGCTGTATATGCTATGGGTAGAGATCATGTTGAAGTATGCTTGAGTATTCCTTTAATTATAAATGCCTTAAAATAACTTTGAATAATTACCAAAAAAGTGTCATATGAATCACTTAGCTGCATCTGCTATGATCTTCAATCAAATAGGTTCTAATATGATAATATGTGTGTGACCTGCAAAAACCCTACACATGGTCAAATTTTGACAATTGTGCTACTATGTATAGTTCTGAAAACAAGGCTACAGGTTTTCCTGAATTGAAATATGTTTCTTTTTGCATGTCAACCAGACGTAAAGTTTCCCCATTTTAGCGAGAAGATTTCATTCCAGTTTTACTGAATTTGGATCTTTTAAGGCAGACAGCCAAAGCAAGGTTAGAAAGTAGCCTAAATAAATACATTTCCATGTCATTTTGGTAAAATCTTTTTGTTTTCTCAAAGTATTTTGGCTGCTTTCCAGAATTTAGCCACAGCGACATCCGACAGGTTTTCCCAGGCCGCCACACGTATATTATTGCAGCAACACTTCGAATGACTTTCTTGTCTTTAAAGAATGAACAGTAGACTCTTTTCTAAGCATTTCAGCTTAGTTGAGTTCAGTTCAAATTTGCAGGCCAGACTGCAAGTCTAGCTTTTCAGACTTTTTGTGCCATAGAAGACTAGTATAAAGCATCTACAGCCAGCTCTCTGGTCGATATGAAATTCTCCTTGACCTTCATAAAGAGTGCAGGCTTCTCTCTGAGCTTAGCACAGTTTTTTTTTTTTTTTTTTTTTAAACAGCTCTGACTATATTTTCTCTCTGTGTTTGTATCTATGGGGGTGCAATGCTTGCAAATGTAAAGGTCAGAGAATCAGTTTCTCTGCCATGTGACCAAGGAATTATTCTTCACTGGAAGAGCTGACTTTCTGATGGGTTGAGGAAGCAGTTTTGTCATTAAACTTAAATTTGTAAGAACAGAGCCAATTGCTATTGTGTGACTTGATTGATCAAGTCAAGTGGGTTTTTCTTGTCATTCCTCTATATAGCTTGTACATTGGTATGATATTTTGCTTTCCTCCAGGACCGTGGTGCAACACAACAATACAGTGGCACAGTACACAGGACTACATAAAGTACAGATACACAACAGTATGAGATGAGTGCAAAAAAAAAAAAAATAATAATAATAAATACACAGGGCAATAAATACACAAAAAAAACAGAACAGTGTTGTGTGTGGGGGGGGGACTAGTGTCTGTAAACTACTGTCTATATGAGGAGAAGTGTAGCAGTAATATTGGGTGAAAGGTAGCAGCAAGAAAGAGTCTCATAATAGTGTCCAATAGCAGCATTATAATGTGCAGGTGTGTAGCTTGTGGTCTGAAACAGTGCAATTCCCATACCAACAGTGCGACAGCTGATCAGGATGCTCTTTATTGTCCCCCTATAGAAAGTTTTGAGGATGGGACGGGGGAGCCCATTGCTGGGCTTTCTTGGCTAGGCAGGTGGTGTTGAGAGTCCAGGAGAGGTCCCCTGTGATGTGCACTCCAAGAGGTTTTTGACTCTCTCCACAGTTGCTCTGTTGATGTACAATGGCAAGTGATCCACACCGGTCCTTCTAAAGTCAGCAATCAACTCTTTGGTTTTATCAACATTTTGTTGTCTATACGCCATTCTGCGAGCTGCTGCGAGTTGCTGATGAGACCCGTAACTGTAGAATCATCAGCAAACTTGATGATGTGATTGGAGCTGCACAGTCATGAGTCAGCAGTGTAAACAGCAGTGTAAACAGCAGTGGACTGAGCACACTGCCCTGGGGAGCGCCAGTGTTCAGTGTGGTGGTGCTGGAGGTGGTGTTGCTGATCCTGATGGACTGGGGTCTCCCAGGCTGAAAGTCCAGGATCCAGGAGCAGAGGGAGGTGGTCAAGCCCAGCAGTCTCAGCTTGATGCATAGAGGAATCCTCACTACAGTCACATATGCTCATAAACTAAATTTAAAGAAACACTGCGATCGAAAAAAACAGTCCCACGACTTCATTTGGCCAATTTTGAGCAGGGGTAATCAACTATCGGTTGTAGACCCAGCAATTTATTTCAGTGAATTGAATGAAATACTTGAAAAATTGTGTAAAAAAAAATCATGTAGGAAGAAAACTGGACATAGTTCAGTTACTCTAGATTCTCTGTTGTCTCTTATCCAATCATTTTTGTAAATTATTTAGCTGAAGGCATTTTTGTAAATTATTTAGTTGAAGGCAGCTCATCAGACCAGAGACTAGCTACAGGATAGTGGAGACGTTTCACAGACTTAAGGGGGAAAAATAGATTTTTCCTTTTATTTACCCTTTCTGGTCTAATTAGGTCTATTTTGTTTACAACAAAAGCCAATGATGAACAGAAGCTCATGGACAGTCGAATGGACATCGAAGTATATGTTTATTCCCATTGCATCAAATTCAGAACAAATTTCTGTGACGATAGTCATAACTGTTAACATGATGCATCAATACAAAACAAAATATAACCACAATTGTCTTATTTATCTCCATAATTCATTAATAGTTAATCATTAAAAAGTACTAGTTGCTTACAGGGACTAGAAATGATTTATTTTGCATTTTGGTTTCATCTGAACAGAAATGCTATTTTTATTTTCCTGCTCCACTGTTCCATGTCCCCCCTCTTTAGTTGAAACCTGGTTAGAACGAAATAAAAGAAAGGTTAATAACATTCTTCACCTACTCTGCTAATAGGAATCCTAGGGTATAAATAAAACCAGGCACAGCAATAAAACCAGAAACGTGTATTTATTTTTAACATTTTCAGAGCACCTTCTACTTTGCTGTGTGATTTGTTGCTTGCAGAATCGTATGAAAAATACTTACTACAAGAATTTTCCTGCCTTTGTATCATCTTCAAAAACAATGCATAGCAGCTATCTAATGTCATATCTTCCTGTAGCCAGGTGTGTAGGAAGAGACGAATACTGTACAGGAATTTAGGCTTGTTGGGAAAATGTTTACGTTTAGGCTACACTTTCTTGAAATCACACTGAAACGGAAACATAACGTTATTAACTGATGTAGTACTTTTTTAAATAAAGCTCTCACTCTGGAACAATTTACAGTGATTTAGTTTGCCTTTTTGAATACATTCACTGAAAAATTCTGTTCGTGTTTTCAGTTTTTGTTTTCATTCCCTGTAACTTCTGTAACGATCTCTGGCTGCTTATCCTCATCTTTGTAAGCAAGGAATTTTATGTAACTGAACCTTTACAAATATTATTTGAATACGCCTGTTTTAGAGGTTTTAATTTGACAAATGGCTGCATTTTCTACTAAACTGTTGTATTGACTGACTATTTGTACCAAACAGATTTCTTAGGCTTATTTTTATTACAAGTGCTAAATGCTAGCAGGTAGTTTGCACACTTTCTGCACTTTGCTTTGATAGTCTTTATGCCCTAACAAGTCTTTACAAAAAGTCTTTATCGTAGACAAAATGCTGATACTGTATGTTTTTTTTTTTCCTTCAAAAGGTGACAGAGGTCCTCATGAAGTCTTGTTCCTGAAGCCAGAGATCTGTTCTTTTCACATTTCCATCAGCTAGTTAGTCATTTTTCCCCCCTCCAGCTAATGCTGATGATAATATCACTACCAAGCACCAGGTGGCACTGTTGCCACTGGGTACATGGACAGTGGGGGAGTCCCAGAAGTGCAGAATAATTGGATTTTATTGTTTTTAGAGTTAGATAATGTATGTGTTTTAGCAAATGGGTCACACTGAATGAGGCACTCAGGCGAAGTTCAAGTTGGAAGGGAACCACTCAGTAACACTTAACTAATAATTGAGGGGTTTTAATGTAGGTGTGTATGAGTGTGTTTATCTGGCTGGTGTAGCAGATCAGACAAGGTGGTCATACTCAAAAGGTGTTTACGCCTCATAGACAGGTTTATTAGTGAACTGAGAGACATAAAATTAGGGTTTGAGAAGGAAAAATAAGACAACAGAGACATTATGAAAGTCCAGGAATGAGCTGATCAGGAGTGTAGAGAAGGAGAAATAAGAAAAAGAAGATGAAGTGATCTCTTGTTTATATGTGTACTGAATAAGAAGGAAAAGACAAATGCAAAAGAGTGGTGGATGGTGATATTGGAAGCAAAGAAAATAGGGATGGAGGAAAAGAGGTAGAGAAAATATGAGCAAATATGAACAAAAGGGAGGGAGAATATTTGGAATGGAGATACTAGACATATAAAAGAGATGGAACACCCCAGAGACATGAAATGTGAACTAGAAAAGGAGATGCAAAGGAATGGCTACACTAGATGAAGGGAGAGATAGATGGAATAAGAGAGAGAAAGCAGGAAAAAAAATGAATACAAAATAAAAACAGAAAGAGAGCAGGTGTAGAGATGTTAGAGGAGAGATTGAAAAAAGGGAAAGACTGTAGAAAATGAGAATGTTTTGGATGGTTATATTGGAAAGCAGAAAGAGAGAGAGCGAGAGAGGGGTGTGTGTGTGTGTGTTTTATGGTGGCCGTTTGTCGTGTTTATGTGGCTGGATTTCTTCTCTTTCTCCCTCCGTATCGATGGCGGCGCCGAGCTGCCAGGATTGATGGCACCATATTGCTGTGCTCCAGCGAACCTAATGACCCAAAACCCAGCACACACACACACACACACAAACCAGCCCTCATTGTGTGTGTATGTGTGGGTGTGGGTGTGGGTGTGTGTGTGTAGGTGTGCGTGTAAGAATGTGTGTAGGTATGTGTGTAGGAAGTGTGTGTGTGTATGTGTGGGGGGTGGGGAACGGTGGAGGGGGTTAGATTTGCTAGATAGATTAAACATTGCTGCTCACACACATGCATTATCCATATGGTCAGCCTTATACCTCTTTATTTGGGTATTTTGCTTTCCTTTCAATAATTAAGACTCAAACTCATGGACTGTGCACGTGTTTGTGTGTGTCTTCTGTTTCAGAGCTGTGTGGGTTTGATTTTGCCAACATCTGTTGTCTAATATTTAATATAATATTTACATGATGGTTTTATTCACAAATATAATGCTCATAGGTGTATTGTGAAAGCATCCTCAGAGTGATGAATTTTATATATATATATATATATATATATATATATATATATATATATATATATATATATACACACACACACACACACACCCCTTTACCCTGGAATTCTAACATACCTTTTCCCATTTACCCTCTTATGACCTCTCGCGCACAGCCCAGCTCACTTGAATCTGGAGCTGCATCCCAAAAAAAAGCCAATCTTCCCATATCAGCCATTAGGGGGCACCATTTTTCTTCCTCCTCTCTTGTAGTTGGATGCTGAGTTTGTTAGTACCTTTGCCACCACCCCTCCACCCCCCTTGCCTTTGGCATGCTGGTGTGTGTTTGTGTATGTGAGAGTGTTGTTGACAAGGGGAGGGAAAAATACATACCCCACTGTGCGGAACATATTTGTTTGTTTGACGGTTTTGTTTCTATTTTGGAGGATTTTAGATGATATTCCGAGCAGCCTTGTGAGTTATTAGTCTCTGTTTGTTCAATAATTTGTGAGTTTGTTTACACTATGGGGTGTTTTATCAGAACAATAGTATTATTATTATTATTATTATTATTATTATTATTATTATTATTATTATTATTATCTGATTTTTATTATTCACAGTTGTTTGTGAGAGCAGTACTGGCGTCAAACTAAAACTCAAATAACAATATGTTCTTATCATTCCAGCTCAACTGTTACTAATGGATCTAGATTAGCTAGAGTGTCTACTCTTATTGATATTAAATGGCAAAAGCATCTCTTCTTATGGATATAGAGCAGTAGCAGATACAAGAGAGCAGCTAAAGCATCTACTCAAGTGCAACTAGAAAAGCTAGAGCTTCTAGATATTGAGTGGCTAGACTCTCGGCTCTTGAAGGTATAGAATAGCCAAATAATCGGTTCTGGATCTAGAGCAGCCATAGCATTTCTTATGAATATACTGTATAGAGCAGCTAGAGAATCTGTTCATATAGCTCTAGACAAGCTAGAGCATATGTCTTGTATAGTAAGTGGATAGACTATTGGCTCTTATGGCTCTAGAGCAGCTAGTGTGTCTGGTCTTATGAACAGCAAGCCTGTCTGTTTGTATAGATCTAGAGCAGCTAAAGCATCTTTCCATACAGATATGGAACAGCCAGAGCCTCTGTTCTTGTGGATCTAGAACAACTAGAGTGTCTGCTGAAGTACATCTAGAAAAGCTAGGGCTTTTGTTCTGAGTTATAAAGTGACTAGACTGTCAGAGCTCTTGAAAATCTGGTCTCTGGATCCAGAGCAGCTATAGTGTCAGCTCTTCTGAATACTAAATGGATAGACCATCTGTTCTGTACTAATGGATCTAGAGCAAAAAGAGCATGTGTTTTTTTTATGAATCTAGAGAAGAGCATCTACTCTTAAGGGTCTAAAACAGCCAGTGCACTTGTTATAAATTTTAAGCACTTAGATTATTTGTTCTTATAAATCTACAACAGCCAAAGCATCTGTTCTTGTGGACTTAGAGCAGCCACAAAGTCCGTTGACATGGATGTAGAGCAGCTAAAATGTCTTTCCATACAGACGAGAAACAGCCAGACCATCAGTTCTTATGGACCTAAAGCAGCTGTGGTATCTCTTGATAAGAACCTAGAGCAGTTAATGCATCTGTATGTACAGACTTAGAGCAGATAGAGCATCTGTTCATTTGGCTCCAGAGCAGATAGAATGTCTGTTCTTATGGATCTAGAACATTGCATGCCTGTTCTTATGAATAGTAAGCCTGTCTGCTTATATGGGTCTAGAGCAGCTATAGCAGTTACTGTTAATGCATCTGTACATACTGAATTAGAGCATCCAGAGCATGTATTCATGTGGATTTGGAGTGTTTGTTCTTATGGATCTAAAGCAACTAGAGTTAATTGTTAATTAGAGAAGCCAGATCATCTGTTCTTATAGCTCTAAAACAGTTATGGTTCATTTAGAACAGCTAGAGTATCTGATTATGTGGATCCAGAGCAGCTATGGTTCATTAGAGCAGACACAGCATAGACCTGTCCAGATCTAGAGCAGCTAGAGTGTGCTGTATGTTCCTATGGATATTAATTGGCCAGTCTGTTTGTACTTACGGATCTAGAGCAGCTGCAGTGGATATAAAAAGTCTACACACCCCTGTTAAAATTGCAAACAATGTTAAAAAAAAAAATTAAATCAAGATAAATCATGTCAGATCTTTTCTAACCTTTCATGTGACATAGCAAGCAACAAAATACAAATTAAAACAAATACACAAGTGTGCACACCCCTTAACTAATAAGCTAGTTTGTTAAAGCACCTTTTGCGTGTAATACATTTTCTTTCAATAAGAGTCTACCAACTTAGCACATCTTGTTTTGGTAATTTTAGTCCACTCTTCCTTGAAAAAATGTTGATCTTCTTCTTCTTACTCCATTACGTTGTTGACTTGGATTTGTGCTTTGGGTCGTTATTGTGTTGGAACGTGAATTTTTTCTTCTTCTTCGGCTGTATAGCAGAGACCTGCAGGTTTCATGCCAAAATAGTTTGGTATTTGGAGCTATTAGCCTGATTCAATCTACCCAGTCCCAGCTGAAGAGAAGCAGCCACCACCATGCTTCACTGTGGGAATGTTCTCTGGGTGATAAGCTGTCTTGTTTTTGTGCCAACATATTTTAGAATTATGCCCAAAAAGTTCTACCTTGGTTTATCAGACCACAACACATTTTGCCACATTTGGTTTGGGGTCATTTAGGTGGGCTTGGATGTTTTTTTGTTTTTTTTCCTGAGAAAGGGCTTCCAACTAGTCAGCCTACCCATTGCCCAGACATGTGAAGAATACGAGAGATTTTTGTCACATGCAAGGAGTCAAGGAGTCAAAGTCAACCAATGCTTGCCAGATATCCCTACAGCTCCTATAATATTGCTGTACATCTCTTGGCAGGCTTCCTACAATTTTTTTTGTCTTGTCCTTTCATCAATTATGGACGGAAGTCCTGTTCTTGGCAATGTCACAGTGGTGCTCCATTTTCTCCACTTCACAGTGTTCAATGGTACATCTAATGTTTTGGAAAGTCTTTTGTACCCCTCTCCTGATTGATACCTTTCCACAATGAGATCCCGTACATGCTTTGTAAGCTCTTTGTGGACCATGTCTTAAGCAGGCGCATGAAACCAAGAAGAAAATCCTACAGGAACAGCTGATCTTTATTTGGGGTTAATCAGAATCACTTCATTGATGACTGGTGTATGATCATTACTTTTGAACATGAGCTTGAATGTGATTGGTTCATTCTGAGTACAGCCACATGCCCAATTATAAAAGGGTGTGCACACTTATACAACCAGGTTATTGTAAGGCTTTTTCCTTGTTTTTGCCTAAAATGTTTCTGTGTGTTTTTCATTTGAATTTTGTTGGTTGCTGTATAACAATAAATATGGAAAAAGACCTGAAACGATTTACTGTGGTTTCATTTTTTTTTACAATTTTACAGGGGTGTGAAGACTTTTTTATATCCAATGTCTTTTCTTAAAGATCTGACGCATATCTTGTGTCTCTAGAGTAGCTAGAGTGTCTGTTGTAATGGATCTAGCAGCTAGAGTGTCTGTGCAAGCATATCTCTACAAGCTAAGGAATCTCTTCTGTATAGTACACCACTAGACTATCAGCTTTTGTAGAGCAACCAGAGCACCTGTTCTTATATATCAAGAGTGTTTGCTTCTCTGAGTCCAGAGCAACTAGAGCGTCTGCTCTTATGGATATTAAAAGGATACAGTGTCTCTTCCATACAGATTTAGAGCAGCTATAGTGTTTAATGAATCTAACTCAGCTGGAGAGTCTGTTCTTATGGATCTAGAACAGTTAGATAGATAGAGCATTTGTTTTTAAAGATGTAGAACAGCTAGGGCATCTCTTTGTATGAATCTAGAGCAGTTAAAGCGTCCGTACATACAGAATTAGATAGCATCTGTTCCTAACAGAGTGTCTGTTCTCATTTTTATAACAGCATCCAAAATGTGAAAATGTGTGTGAACAGAACACTCACAAGAGCATCTATTATTCATCTATTATTTTTTCAGTACAGCCCCGACCTAGAGCGTCTAGTGAATTCTGAGACTACTGTTTCCTGTTTGAACTTTAGAAGCCGAGGAGTTTTCAAGGCCTTACATTGTGTCAACACCTACCAATACCAATGCACTTTTCAGCCAGTGCTTCTATGATGCAAGAAGCTTTAAAAACATTTGAGAATATGTAAGGAGGAGGAACATGTTCTTGTTCAGGGCCACAAAGCTTTAGTGGTGGAGAGCACTGAAAGGTCTCCACCAAGCCTTTAGAGTCAACAGGAGTCACAAGAAACCATTTCTGCTCCCAAGTAAAGGAGCAGAATATGTGAAATAGAGCCAAGCAATTGCTTCAATATTTCTTAAACACACACAGCCACAATGTTGTATTACTTGTATAGAAACACACAATGGGCCTCGTTTTCATGCTGGATGTAAATGAATTTATTCGTAAATCATTCGTAGGAGCATTTATGCCTAAAGTGTGGTATTTATGAAAATTCAGTTAGTTCAGAAACCTTTTGTAACCTAAAAGAGCTCCTGAGTTTATGTAAAGTTACATATAAGGAGACTTATTTATGTAATCCTCAATTGATCAGCTTCAAAATGCACATTTGGTGAAAAGTTAAAGCAACCTTTTCTACGGATTACATTGTCAAGTTTAAATGACATTTATTTCAGTTGTGCACACACACACACACACACATGTAGTGAAGATTTTGTGAAAAAGTTCGGTTTGACCTACACAAAACTTTACTGAAGCTATTGATAAAACGACACTGAATATTTGCGTGTAGTTTCTGTATCAGTTTGCTGAAATGCTAATCAGTGAGTTTTTTAGATTACATCAGAATGCCATTCAGATATCGCTCTCTGTCTTTCTCTCTCTCCTCCTTAAGCAACCTTCTTTACATGCCCCCAGGCCTCAAGGCCAAGAGAGTGCTATTTTTACTAATCTGATCTCACACCTCTTCTTCCTCAACAACCTGCCCCCCCACCACACACACACAGACACACACACGCACACACACACTCCCACCCTCGCGGTGTTAGCATGCATGGCCCTGATGAGGCTGGATTTCACGCACACACACCCCAGCCCCTCACAGGTATGGATGTACGAGGGTATTCAGGTGTCTCGGGCCAACAGGGAGGAACATCTGTTAGCAACTAATCACATTTTTCTTTCCTCACAAGGTGAGAGAGAGATTTTGCCATTTAAAATCTTTTTTCCCCCTCCACCCTCAAGCACTGAGCACAATGGAGAGCATATGGCACTGCTCTCTCCCTCTCTTTCTTCTTTTCTCTCTTCTTTTTCCTTTCTCTCTCCATGCGCCCTCTTTTCCATTTCTTTTGACTTCCACAATCGTTCTATTTCTTTCCTTCTCTCATCTATTACTTTGTCTCTTTTTCTTTTTCTCCTCTCTTTCTCTGTTATAATCTCCTTCCCTTCTGTCTTCCTTCTACAACCCCTTTTCTCTATTCAGCTGATGGCTTCTCTGTTTCTTTATCCTTCCCTCCCTATTTCTCTCCCTCTCTCTGTCTTACGTTCTGTCTCTCTCTCTCTCTCTCTCTCTCTCTCTCTCTCTCTCTCTCTCTCTACAGATGCAGCGTCCTTATCGGAGCGAGAGCGCTGATTGTCAGCTCGTCCCTCACTTTGATTGGCAGCTCAGGCTTTGCGCCTGAACGGCTGATTTTGTCAATGTTTGTCTGCGCGCCCTTATCACCAAACCTTATATTAACTGCCTCCACAGTGAGCTCAGACACTCGCTCTCCATCTAGCTCTCTTTCTCTCCCCTCCTCCCTCCACATCACGTTCTCCCCTTCCTCATTTACTCATCCTGTCTTTCTCTCCTCATCTGTCCTCTCTCTTCCTCACTGTGTCTGTTGTCTTAGAGAATGCTCGCAATAGAATATGAATGTTCAGGAAAAATCATCAAAATCCTTTCTTCCGTTCAGAAGTGGCACTTCTTCCTGTCTGCTGTGCGAAGAACTCGAAATCGCTTCTTGCATCCTGAAATCCAATATGGCTCCCTCTCTGCCATGGCGGTGTTGATGACATGGCATAAGTTTACACTGTTCAAGGTTCAAATAATTACATTCAATTAACCCTCTGTTTATCTTTTTTTTTTATTTTTGCTCTGTTCTCTCTCTCTCTCTCTCTCTCTCTCTTTCTCATATAAAACTCCTAGAGACTAAAAGAATTTAATTGCATGATCCACAGAGACGTCAGGTCTTCACTTTGTGAAGATCTTGTGTAAAATCAGATTATTTATTTATTTATTTATTTATGCTGGAACCCTGGCTGAGCATTTTATTTTTGCAGGTGCTATGAGTTAAAGGATTTATTAACATTTTTGGAAGGAGTCTCCAGTGTCAGCGCGTTGTAACAGACAGAGGTAAAGCTTTAACTTTAAGTTTTCAGATACAGAAAAGTCTTCAGGAAACAGGATTTTCTGTTTTCCGCTGTAACATGGCAAACTGCCTTTTAAAGCTACAAGCTGCAAATGTAAGAAAATGGGAAGAACTGGTAAGTGCATTGTAGAGCATATTACAACATCAGTTTAACATTATTTCATATTCTGCATCAAATCATGGCATTTTGGGAATATATTTCTTTTTCGTCATTTGGGTTGGATGAAATCATATAGCAAGTGACATCATTTTTTTGTTAATTATGAACATTTTTCCTGAATGACAGTATATATTGGGTAGTTTGTTTTGATATTTATTTTTATTCCTTTAAAGCAAATTTATTTGAAATTAATTCATTTAAACCATACATCAGGTTACAGTACATAATTAAGATATGATTACTTATGATTATTAATTGATTTTAACTGTGAAAATATTATAATACCATACACCACTAAACACTAGTAAAGAAAAAAATGGAAAATGAATAAAAATAACATGATCTAAATAGACTTCCCCTTTGCATATTTCAGTAAGTGCATGTGTTCAGATGCGTTTCGTCACCTCACTGCGAAGTGTGGCGTCGTCAGGGTTGGCACGTGTTAAGACAATTAGGCTTCTAATTAAGCAGCAGGATCAGTGCAAGGTCACATCTCACCAGAGTCTGAACACGCCGACAGTGACCTTTGACCTTGACCCCAGCACCTACAGACGCTGTGGCTTATTAAGTGCTATGGCTGGATTATTAAGGGTCACAGTCAGTCAAACTATATTCAGCTATGTTCTATATACAGATGGAGATAGTTTACTTTTATAGACATGGAAAGATTTAGATAGAGGATTAAAATATGAGTTCATGCATAAAGCTTGGTGAAAAAGGTCATAAATAGTGACACGTAGCATTAGTAGTCCATTCTTTTAGTCACATCTCATTTGTAACTTTTATGTTTATGCAGGTTATTTTCTTTCTTTGGTTGGTGTAGTCAGTATGATCCACAAGATCCACTATTACTATTAGTAGTAGTAAATAGTAGTTGTAGTAAAAGTAGTGGATGATGTGGATTCCTAAAATTTTGATCAAGCTGAGTCTAGATTTTAAACTTAACTTTATAGCTATCTAGCTAAAATTAGATTTCTACAATTGAGAACAGAAAATGAAAAAGAGGTGTGGAAGAATAAATCCTTGCCTCCAATTCTCCAGATTCAGAAACTAAAGTGCTAATTAGTCAATATTTGACTTGCCGCCTAGCCAATTATGTTAGCTACTGGAATACTGGAATACATTAGCAAAGAAAACAGGCTAACTTAGTAAAATATTGCCAATTCACCTTAAGCAAAACTTAATATCATCTTACCCCAAAAAAAACTTTAAAGTTAGATGAAGTATTCCACCATGCAAATAGTCCATGCCTTTTAGAGAGGCAAAGGAGACACCTCAGTTTATATGAGTCTTTGTTTACTTCAGCATATTGAAATATTTTACTGAGGTAGGGCCAGGGGTGCTCATCCTCAAGTTCGACACTGTAGTCCAGTGGCTTATCCATCTTCAAATGGACACAGATAGCTAAAGCGCTAACTACGCTATGAAGCATGAGAAGGTCACCACAAATGACAAATTGGCATGATAGTCTTTTTTCTACATTGATGAACTTGAATGGATACTAGAAATAAAATGTGCGAAAAGGTGTATAGTCATCATTGGATGACATGGACGACAGAAGAAGAGCTCTTCAAGATTTGTAACAAGTACTTTGAAGGTCTAAATAAAATGTAAAGAGTAAAAAGTAATTTTTTTCTTTTTCTTGGGAATGTGCTTAAGTAAGAATACAAGTATTCAACATAACAAAATATAGTTATTCAAGAATTTTCCACTACTGGCAAGGGTAAAATGTAGACTAAATGGTTGTTTTGGTAAAATGTATTTCTGTTTTTTTTTTTAAGTAGGTAAGTATATTACTTGCAGAAAAACTCAATTTTCCCAGAACACCACACATACAGTATATTTAATTTTCTATCATAGAGCACATGTTTTGTGGCTATGCAGATGTTTTTTTGACTGAGGTTGCGGGGACAGGACAGTAGCTAATTCACAGCTGTATAATTGTAATTTGCATAAAATTCATCTATGCGCTTCATAAAAACACAGAGGTTTACAAACTCAGAGCAAGTTCAAAATGTTCATACGATCTTCTAAAATTTAAATGTTTTTGTGAGAGCAGAAGGATTGTCTGATCGGTAGGTTTTTCTCGGTTGCTTAAGCAAAGCATCAGCAACACATGTACTTTAAAAAAAAGCTCAGAAAGGCAGAGATTTGATGCAATATAAGCATTACTGTATTTTTGCACAGCTTGGTTCTCTCCTCTACACAATTTTTTTTCATGGTATTGTTTAATTTAAGCAGTAGCAGTAGTAGTAGTAGTAGTAGAACATTTTCAAAGTCTCCTATGGAAAAATAAATATTAAAATATAAAGAAATAGTGCCATTCTTAATGAGGTCTAATTGTGTTTGTTTCGTAGTCAGATTAGGCTGTGAGAGTTCAATCTTCATTTCAATAATCTTTCAATTAAAAGAAATTTGTGTTTGAGTGCGTTAAAAACACAACGTCATTGGTTCTTATTTAAATGGATTTGATCGGCTTTTGAGTTTTTATTTTCACCTGCTGTTTTTTTTTTTTTTTCTCCTCGCTAATCAGCACGGCTCTAATTGCATTCAGTTAGGAGCCGGTAAATAAGCCTTACCTTCTGGGAAGTTTTTAAAACCTAAAAGACAAATACAGCTTGACCTTTGGCACAAAATCAAGAAAAATAAATAAAGAATTAGCGAAAATTTAATAAATGAAAAGCCCTTGTTTACAAAAATATCTCTCTGAATGAGAACAGAGGTTTAGAATTTCCTATGGCTCTTTAAAAAAAGAATGTGATAATCGAGGAAAGGGATCAAATTTAAATAAAATAAATAAATAAAATAAAATTCAGGTTCATTTTTGTGTGTGATCTGAATGTTTGAAAGTGTGAAATAGGCATGTGTGAGTATATACTAAGGCCATGCTATAGCTTCACTGGATGCTTCACTGAAGCATTGTGTGTGTGTGTGTGTGTGTGTGTGTGTGAGAAAAGAGACTGTCATGGTGCTGATATGCAGAACCACACTGTGTCTGACTTTGAGGGGGCAGTGTTTGTTCAAGAAAGACCATCCCGAAGGAAATATGTAGAACAAATGAACACGTGTATGTGTACGTGTGTGTGTGTGTGTGTGTGTGTGTGTGCATGAGAGAGAGAGCCCTGTCACTGGAGATATGCTAACAGTTAACATGGCCGCTCCATTGTGTGGCTGCTACAGGATGAATAGACCTCTTGCCTGAACATGGACAGACAACGCAGTAAGCTCACATTACCTGACCTACACCAAGCACACATACACACACACACACACACAGCCCTCTTATGCAGAGACACTTACACAGTGTCAATGCATTATAGATGTTTTCACTCATCTATATGTTTTCATAATGTATTTTATTGGCTTTTTAATTTTTTAAAGAAATAATATTGTGCAATGACATTGGTACCCACTCAATGGGGAACAGGTTTAATTCATTATAAAGCTAATCTTCAAAAAATCTCAACTTTAAATAAGAGCCACTGTCTCAATTTTAGCTTTATTATCATCATGGTTTCTGTGTTACAACCACATAGATAAGGATGCAACCTGTTTCACTCTGAAGTGTTTTTCCTTTCCCTATACGTACACTGTGAAATATCAGTATTATGGCTTTTTAGGATATTCTCATTAGGTGGGTGTTACAACCTAATAGTCACAAAATAAATAGCACTGATAAATAATCACTCTGCATTAGGGATGTAACTGAATATGAATACGCTTAACAGATAATGTGTTCTAAACAGATACAAATACAGATGCGAATAGTAGAATTATTTGGGTTGGTTTGTTTGTTTGTTTGTTTGGCTTGCCAGAAATGTAGAAATGTAGATGTGTGCATCAGGACTGGGATTCCATTGGATGCCAAAAAAAAAATAAATTACACAAGCTGGAGGTTTTTACTTTCATACGTGCACAAGCAAGTGATCATACTGTATATGAAGCTCACAGGACAAAGAAATACCATGATTGTGCAGCACTGCACGATGCATTTCGAAAATTCCTTCATTCATCCTTAGTAACTGCCTGGTCAGGGTCATGGTATTTTAAATTAAGCTACTATTTCTTTATATTTTGGTAAACAGAACCAACTAAATTCAAGTTTGTTCTAAAATGTCCTTGGCTGGTAAGAAAAAAACAGAAATAATAACTGTGCAAAACACGCACATCTCTATTTGAGACCAATTATGAACTCGAGTGATGTAGCTGAGTTTGAGGAGGAGTCAGAATTCACAATCACGCTGACAATGGTGGTGTTTCCCACACTGTTTATTTTTCCAATGCATTTCAGTGTTTCCAGGAGCACAGTGGTTTAAAAATAAATAAATAAATAAATAAATAAATAAATAAATAAATAAATAAATAAATATTTAGGCCACACCCACTTTGGGTTCAAATCTGAATACAGAATCGGATATTTGGAGCACTAAACAGATACAGATACAGTGGCAGTAGTGGCATTGCGTTACACCCCTATACTGCATGTTAGTCCCAAGTGAATTTAAAATATTGTTTTCATTACCATTTATGCTAATTTCTCCTTCTAAAGCATTGAAATTGTTATCTTCTACTATTGTCTTTTATATGCCACTATTAATTGTTACATTAATTTTACACATCCCCCTGTGCCTTTCTCTCTGCATCTCTCCTACTGTATAGTCTCTCACTGTACCATCTCATCCTTTGCCCCCTCTTCCCTCCCTTCCTCCCTTTCTCCCTCCTTGGCTCATTGGTGATTGACACTTACAAATTACCCGGCGGTGAAGCCATTGTGTGTGACCCCTCTCTCTCCCTCTCATCTCCAGTGAGGCGGCCGTTTTGTCATCTAATTACTGCGAATCCTGCTCCTGCTCCCTGCTGCTGCATTTTTAATGGGCCTGCCAGCCCACTCTCTAAACTCGTCTCTGTCCTCGTCCGCGCCCTCTCTACAGGCACGGCTTCCCTTCGTTTTTATCAGTCTGTTTACCTGCCTGTGTTTTATCCGTCTGCACCACACAACCGCCACGCACATGCTCCTGCTCGATGTGTCATGGAGAAACTGAATCAGATCTCTTTTGCTAGGCACAGTCTGCTATCTTAATGACCACACACACACCCACACACACACACACACACACACTTGCTTCAGGCTCAAAATCAGAATATCCCACTCAGATGGACACAGTAGCATACGCTTCTCAGAATTTTATTTGCTCTTCTCTTGTAATTTTGATAAACAATCAAAAATTTGCTAAGAAGGTTCGCATAGTCTCACAGGGACCCAAGTTTTATTTGCAGCATCCACCAGAGCAAAATGAATCCGTCCTCGCATTTGGTAGGAATGATGGCTAGATCATCTCTCCCTAACCTGATCTCACACACAATTTGTGTGAACTCTAACAAGCTAGAACTCCTGAGACGGATGTCATATGTTTGAAATAGTAAAAAATAGCTATGAAATATTTGCACACCAGTCAGTGATTTTAGAAAATTATAGCTGTGAAATCATGTTGCTCTTCCAGCTAGTTGTAGGCATGAGCTAGGTTGGGTTTAGCATTTCTCTAATTTAAGCACATTCAGCCCTTAAAAGCACATACATTTCACATGCAATCCTACATTTTTCACATATAATGTAATATAATAAAATATAATGTAAATAATATGTGATTAATATGTGATCACATGTGAACAATGAAACAGTAGACTCCACATGTGAAAATTAACATGTAAAAATAAATGAATTGTGCATAAAAGTCCCATGTGAAAATAAAAACACATGCACTGTATGTGAAAAACGTGTGATACATAACATGTGAAGTGTGATTATGTGATTATTCACGTTTGAACGTGTCTGTAAGGGAGATGTTGCAAGTGCCAAGTGATACAAATTCTTTTTTTTGGTTAAGAAGAGTTTCATGTAATTGTAAGTTTAAATATAAATTATTATATTATTGGACACGAAGAAGATTGCTGTTAATATGTTCAGATGTGTAAATCCGTACTTGGATATTTCCAAATTGTAAAGCTAGTTTGGGTTAGAAATGTTATTAGCTAGAACTGAGTATCTTGGATGGAGTCAAGCATTGCTAATGACACAGCATTGTTCAAGAGGTGTTTCAAGTCCATATTGCCCTTCTGGCTTCATTCCATGTTTCCTCCGAATACCAAACATGCTAAAGTTGTAATCCTTTCCAAGCATAACAGTTGTCATCTGTCATTTTGTGTAATTTGTATATTTCTCTTCTTAAAGCATTTTAGAGGAAAAGGATGACAGAGTAAATAACCCACCTTATTTTAATTATTATTAACTATTAATTATTATTATACCCAAATTATATTTCACATGCACCTACTCAATCTGCTGATGAAGTGTTACGGATGTGTCAGTCATGTGTCTAGTAGGCGTTTCGCTCTGTGTAATAACCTGACATGACTTCTTTCTAGGCTAGGAAGAAATCAGCCTCAGCCTCACTTATTTATACCATTGGGTTTATTTTTCTTATTGGTTCTGTTGCATTTGTTTCCACAAAAAAGTCCAAAATAATCCACTTTAAGACATTTCTTAGTAACCAAAAATGAAACTGTACATCCTTAAATTTATGTTTTTTTTTTAATCTTTGAAAGATAGTGGGGTTTAACTCTGCTAGCCCATTAATACCAGCTGCCCATGATATTCATTCAGTTCAAGTCAATTTTATTTACAGAAATTTGGGTCCAGAGGAAACCGTCAGAGGAAACCGACTCAGAAGGGAAACGCTTTCAGCACCAGAAATCTACATTACTGAAGGTATTCAGTGAGAATTGGCTAAAAATGCAGTTTGATTTGTCGTTTAGAGTTGCACAGGAAGTGCTAGATATACATTGCCAGAGTAACCACAACATATTATAGAAAAGGACAAAGATGATAAAGATGCACCGGATGAAGTGTTTTGTGTTCTATATTGTCTCAGACTGATAGACTTTCTCTCTTGTGCTTGTCTACCTCTTAATCTCTCTGAAACTCTTTGTCTTTCCTGAGACTGTCAAACCACAGGATGAGAGACATTATCTTAGGTTGTCTTTAAAAAAAAAAAAAGAGGGGGAGAAAAGAAAAAGGATTGCCATCAGAATTCCCACAATCCCCTCTGGTTGTGATGAGCGGCTAAGCTGAGGCACAGTGGAAGTCCCTTGCTGTCGAAGCTCACATAGCTAGAAATCATCAGACCTTATCAGGCCGTCACTTGAGAGAGTACAGGAGAGGAAAAAGAAGAGAGTGGGGGCAAAGGGTAAAAAAAAATGAATGAGCAAGCAACGCAGACAAAAAGAAAGATTAATGTAAGGAAGGAGAGATGTGGGCTGGAGAAAGGAATGAGGGAACCAGTTTCATGAGCGTTTTTAGAAGAGGAAGTAAGAAAAGGTACAGTAGGTGGGAAAAGGAGAATGAGTGATCATAAGAGGAGGAAAGAAGAAAAAACGAAATTCAGGAGCATGGACAAATGTGTTTCCTCAAATGTCTGTTTGTTTTATGAAGAGTTCAGTCCATGAATCAGACAGCCAGAAAAGGTAAAATACAGCAGTTGTCATATGTCTGTCAGCTCCATGAAGCGCATGAATAACATCATTTCATCGTTTCATTTGACCGCTCTGAAAAAAAAAAAACAGTGGTGTTGGCAAGCAGAAGATTGAGTTCACATTTAAAACAGGGCACTCTGCCCTGCTGCACCCTGGGAGAAAAAGGAGGGGGCGTGGCCTCCAGGCTCGTTACTGCGTCAGGGGTGAGGAGAAATACAGCCCTCGTAAACGACAGCAAGAGAAAGAGAGACAGAGAGAGAGAGAATGAGACGAAGGGAGCGGAGAAACAAATGGCCCAGCCTAAAGAGATAGCACTCAATCAATCATCCTCAAACAAAAGCAGTGCTGCCCAGGAGAGTGTTTAAGGAGTGCTTATTTAATTAAAAGTCGCTCGTGTAGCCTATTTATGTCCCCTCCAGCTTGCAGCATTAACCTTCAGGGGCCAGGACGAGTGAAGAAACGGCAGGGTTCTGCAGGGTTACATTACTTGTCCAATCACATTGTTTTAGGGCTTCCCATTGATCCTATTATTTCCGTTATACTACTCTGTGTTTCTGTGTAAGCATTGCACAATTTGTAAGAAATTTTCCTGAAAATGTGTTAAACGAAAATGCAAATTGTGGTCTGTTTCCACCAGAAACATGCGCGTCATTATTTCATAAAGCTTCCCATCACCCTTTAATGCATCTTCTTTTTATCCATATACCATCTTTTCCCAAGCTAAAATATACTGGTCGATATATTTAGGTAATATTTTACATTTCTGACATGGATGAACAGCCCACTGTTGTTATTTTACTCTAGAGTTCGACTCATATGATGCACAATTAATATTTTTTTCTTTCACTAAAAGGTTAACACCATGATTAATGCTCAAAGCACTCCCTACTTTAAATTCATATTAACAGTTTTTTTTAAAGTTATAAGTATTATTTCTGAAGGACAGAAATAAGATTTGATTTTGAGATGTAAAAACTAAATACTGCAAATGACCTTTAAACAACTTTTTTAAAAAACTAAATAAATGTCATAGCTATTTATATAAAACTGCATTTTAAAAAAAGGTTGAGAATCAAGTAAATTTTCAACAAATTTTCTCAGCTTTGCTTCTACAAGCAAAAAAACAAAAAAACAAAAAACAATTAACTTATTTTAGGAAATAGCTGCAACTTTTATAAATTTAACTGACAAAAATGACAGAATGGAAATGGACATCTGAATCCAAAAGATCTGTTGAAATTCAAATGATTTGCATTCTAGGCTTTGTGAAAAAGATTACATATGTCTAGGATTAATAAACAGGTACAGTATCTTCTAGATTTTAAGATTTTTTTTTAAATATTACCATTCATTACTGTTTTGTAAGTGCTGTTATGGAACCTGGCCTATATGTCTGATAGCTGATATGCCAGTATGCCAGTATTATGATAGCAGAGTGTGGGACACGGTGGCTTAGTGATTAGCATGTTTGCCTCGCACCTCCAGGGTTGGGGGTTCGATTTCCGCCTCCACTCTGTGTGCGTGGACTTTGCATGTTCTCCTCATGCTTCAGGGGTTTCCTCTGGTACTCCGGTTTCCTCCCCCGGTCCAAAGACATGCATTGTAGGCTGATTGGCATCTCTAAATTGTCCTTAGTGTGTGAATGGGTGTGTGATTGTGCCCTGGGATGAGTTGGCACCCCACCCATGGTGTCCCCTGGGATAGGTTCCCTGCTCCCTGCGACCCTGTGTAGGATAAGCGGTACAGAAAATGGATGGATGGATGGATGGATGATAGCAGAGTGATCAGACAATCAAAATGCACATATAAAGTGAAGTACAAGGTTGATCATATTCTCAGTAAACATTAAGAAGAGAAAAGTCTGAAAGGAATTACGATTAAACCTGTAGCAAATGATTTAGCTCCACAAACAGCACAACACTATGCCATGGCAACCCTAATGGGAAAAAAGTGATGTGTAAAGCATTCTATTTTTTTCTAAAACCACATAATTTAGGGAGGCATGTCTTATGTCTTAAACCAATTGTCCAGAAAAAAAAGGGGCTGCATGGAGCTAATCGTTTGGAGCTGATCACGAGCTGGCCTTTCTCTGACCCAAAGCATTGTGGGATATGCACTCTATCTGATCCTAGATCAGTATTTAAGGTTTGTTGCTCAACCACTGGGGCTTTCAGCCTTGTATGCTGACTTTGTCACACAACATATGTTTGCACCTTCTGTACACACAGCATGCACTCTTGCCCATCTGCACAAGCCCCCGTATGTGTTTCCTGCTTTGTGCACTATTGTATAGATACACCACAACTGTTTGGATGTACATAAATTGTATGTGTTTGTTGAGTGTTCCCATATATGCATCTGTATTTGGATTTAAACCTATGGACCTGGCCTAAACTTGAAGTTTTTTTTTTTGTTTTTTTTTTAACGAACCCTACCACTATGCACCCGGAAACACTGAAAAGCCCTGGAAGAAAAAAACAGAGCTAGAAATCCCAGTGACGTCATGGTGTGTGAATTCTGGCTCTGACAGTTCCTCAATCTCAGCTACATCACTCCAGTTCATAATTGGTCTCAACTAGAGGTGTGCATGGGACTGTTTTTTTTATCCTGATCATGTACTGTAGTTAATTATATCTGTTTGTCTGCTTGCAGTATTTTCTAATGAATTTAGTTGGTTCTATTTCCCAAAATATAAACCAATTAGTAGCCTATTTTAAACCACCACGACCTGACCAGGCACTTACTAAGGATGCTGTAAATGCATCATGCAGTGCCACATGTTCATGTTAATGAACGTGGCCTTTGGTTGTACTAAAAGCTCCATAATTGACTGCTCGCTCTCACCCATGTGAAAGTAAAAACTTGCTTGCGTGACTTTTTTGTTGTGTCCCCCATGGACACCTCTAGTCTCAACCAGATGCCCTTTGAACCTTTGGCAAGCTTTTAAAAAAAATTAATAGTGCGGCTCCTATTTGTATCTGTTGATTCCGAATAACGTGTTTATATTCGGGTTGCGTCCCTAATCTTCAGATGCCCTTGAAAAAAGTCCTAGAAATAATCATAAATAAGTTCGTGTAGGAGCGCAAATGTCTTTTGGGATGCATACATTCCTTTGACTTGATGCATAATTTGTTGTCTGTTTCTATAACAAATTCTTTAAGTTTGCTGACTGCTGGTTTATGTGTTACAGAATTAGACAAATGTCAACTTCTACAACACTCAGACTTGTTTAAATCTTTCCTTTTATTTCCTTTCTTCTTTCAGCAAATAGCGTTTTAGACTATCTTCACAGGGCACAACCAGGAGAATTGCCCTTTGGGGGCAAGTGGGATTCAGAGGCAAGTGGAATAGAGCTATTTGATCAAAATATGTAAATGAAAGAAAAAAAACATTTTCATACCTTTTTTTTTTTTGTGCTGAGTACTATATTGTCTCGAATGCCCACCGTTTCACTTCTCCTGAGTACGTTTTAGAGTTTAGGCGCCATCGAACAAATCTGCAAATTGTACAATAAAAAAGAGAAAGACGAAAAAAGTGGAACCTCTTAGGGATAAGAATCGACAGCTAGACATGGAAGTGGTAAATCTAACACTTTTTTCCCAGAGGCCTAAGAAATGAACAGCTGCGGCATCGGGCTTAAGCGCTGCGGTAATTGCGCGAGGCTCCTCAAACGTGTTCGCACCTCTCGCCGGCCTGTTAGGCTAACACACGTGTGCTAGCTAATGCATTCAGAGTGCATGCCACTCCTAGCGCCGGGACTCACACACACACACAAGTGTACAATCACACCCATGCACAACCACAGACTCATGAGTGCATACAAACCATAGCACCTACACAAAAATGTGTTCTGTCATCCGTCAACACATTCTCATGACCAAAAGACATGCGATTGTTGTATTGTGTTGTATTCCTTTCTTTTCTATCTCAATTCAAAGTCGATTTTAAGTTTAAAAAAAAGTCTTCTGAGGGCTGACTTTAGATATTTCCAGTGTTCAAAGGTGCTAAGATTCTTCCTGGATTACCCAGTGCGTTCACACACGCTAGGCTCCTCCAAATTAACACATGTAGGCTTGTGAATGTGTGTGTGAACTTGTTTCTACCACTGCCTGGTGGATGTTCATTTTGAATATCGCCAAGTGAAATCCATGCACGCACCAAAAAGATCTCTGTTCCCCAAAGTGTTGTAAAAGTCTCACGTTCCATAATGACTGCTCATGTGACTTAATCCAGGTCTCGAGCATGTGACCATCTAACTACCTGTTTATGTTTTTAGGGCAACTCAACTCAGATGAGTTTTATTGGCATGACATTGAATATGCACACTTATGTAACCAGGTTATTGTCATTTTTTCATTTTTCCTATTGTTCCATAAAATGTTTCTGATTGTTTTTCCACTTCATTTTTATACAGTGTAATTTCATATTGAGGGTGGAAAAAGTTCTGGCATGATTTATCTTGGTTTCATTTTTTACATCATAAAAACCTGACATTTTAACAGGGGTATGTAAACTTGACCACTTTGATAAAACCTGCCAGAACTGGTGGAGGGAATCATGAATAGCTACAAATAAAAGCTGATTTTAGTTCAAAAACATTCAGGTTTCTGCTAGTAAGCTGAAGATGAAAAGGAATTTCACATGTTGGTATGATAATGACCCAAAGCATACATCCAAATCAACAAAGGAATGGCTTAACCAAAAGAGGATCAATGTTTTTGAAAGGTCTAGCCAGAGCCCAGACCTGAATCCAACTAAAAATCTGTGGGGTGACCTGAAGCGAGCTGTGCACAGGACATGCCCCTCATAATTTGATGGATCTAGAATGTTTCTGGAAGAAAGAGTGGGAAAATATTGCCAAGTCAAGATGTGCCATGCTGATAGACTCTTACCCAAAAAGACTGAGTGGTGTAATAAAATCAAAAGGTGCTTCAACAAAGTATTAGTGTAGGGGTGTGCACACTTATGCAACTAGGTTATTTTAATGTTTATGAGGTGAGAAAAGATCTGACATGATTTATCTTAGTGTCATTCTTTTACTTCACAAAAACCTGCCAATTTATCAGGGGTGTGTAGACTTTTTATATCTATTGTAGCTGACAAAATAAGAAAACAGGATTAAAAAAGGAGAAAAAATTAGAAGTATATGCAGCAGCATAACAATTAAAACCAACAGAAGGATGAAATTGTGAAATTAGAGTGAATGAGGAGCGTGTGCCTGTTCCTCTGTTCCTCTGATTTTAGAGCAGTTATAGATTAAAGGTGCATTAGGTAAGATTAGTCTTTTTTTTGTTCAAGATTAGGTCTCTAATGGTTAGGTGGGTTCAACCTTCGAATGATTCCCGCCCATATTCACAAAGCTCCGCCCCCAGGGTCTACTGTGGCCTGTAGAGTATAGTGTCTATGAAATGACTGACAGGAGGCACATACAAAAACACAAACAAGCATTCTAGACCAATAGTCAACTTTTTTGCAAACAGGGTTTCACAGCAACTTAATACACTTTTTTGCTAAAGCCATGGCTTAATGCATTGCTTTTTTGTTTTGGTTTGGTTTTTTTAAAAATTATTATTAGGTTCTGCATATGTTCCATGGCTATTTGTACAAGTAAGGAATAAAAAAAACGACTATTGCACCTTTTACATTTTTCGCTAAATCTAAAATTTCTCTGTTTGCTCCCAGTAACAACTTTTTTTTTTTTTTTTTGAACCGAGAAAGGGGATTCTGTCTGTGATGTGTTTTACACATGAGAGGACTCTCAGTTCCTACCTCTCTTAACAGGCAGCATATACAGACCCTGTTCTCTCAGGCTCATCCTGTTCTCCTGTGTCTTCTTGTCATTCTGTATTTTGTTAAGAGCTGTCTTTGTGTCTTGACATTATTTTTTCCCCTACATGTTCTCCCCACTTTGGTCACCAGCCAGCTATTCCCTGTAATACAGCTACCACCTGCGGAGGATGAAGGCTAACACGTACTTCCTCTGGGACACATGAGGCCAGCCAATCGCATCTTTTCAAACTGCTGCTCACGATGTGCCACAGGGCAGCGGAACGCACTCGGAGGAAAGCGCTATCCACCTCCTTCTGCATACATGAGCTCACAGGCACCCACAATTGGCTAGTGTCACTGTGATTGACAGGGGAGAGAGAGGAAGCCATTCGTTCCACCCAGAGATCACGGATAGCCGTGGCATCATCGGGATTCAAACTCCTGGTCTCTCAATGATAGGGCGAACACTTTTCTGTTGTGTTCTGTCATTTTGATGATATATTCTGCTAATTTACATTCACAACCAAGCCAGAATCAGGGCCTTTGGAAACCTGCACACCTCAAAAACAGCTTCCTGCATTATTGTCAAGCACTGTGTTTATTTAAACGGTCACCATTATATGGGTTTTAACATAAGAAAAAATGTTGATATATTACTGGTATAATGAATAGCCCTTTTTGGTTTTAACTTCAAAGAGAGCAGTCAAGTGCAGTGTGTGTATTTCAGTAGCCGCATTCATGTATGCTGATTTCTGATGTGTGTGTGTGTGTGTATGTGTGTGTGTGTGTGACCATTTATGATCTCATATTATTTAGCTGTGTATATGTTATGTGTGATTATGTAGCTGTATATATGTTTAAATATATATATATATATATATATGTCCTGAAGGTGCATGTATGTATATACAATTGTATGGTGGTTTGTATATAATTATCAATGTTTTGTATTTTACTCTACTTTGGAAAGGTTAGCAGTTTTGCTATGTGTAAATGATCTACAGTGCATTTCAAATGTTCGTGTGTGTGCGTGTGTGTGTGTGTGTGTGTGAGAGAGAGAGAGAGAGAGAGAGGACCAAGAGTATCACCAGAGAGCGTGAAGACAATAATGCAAAGCGACACTTCAGAAATGAGAGCCCAGTTGCCTGGCGACCGTCGTCGGGGTGGCAGTTCCCGCGGGAACGGGGCTGAGATGGAACCTAAATGATGTTTGATTAGAACTTAAAGCAGTTAGGCGGGTACAGACAAGCCAGCGCACGCAGGCTTCCAGCTAGGGGAAATATAAAACTTAGAGTTTCATTGTGAAAGTTTGTATGCTCTGAATCCACTGAGGTAAAAGAAAAAAAATCATGTAAGTTATACTGTAGAGTCAAGAAGTCTTGGTCCAGTACAAGGAACTGTTTTTATTTTAACAGCTATCAAACACTATTACAATTTCATAGGTTTTTATAAAACAACGTTCCAGTATTCAATATGAATGTCAGTCCATTGAAAGGGTGCACTTATTTACAGACAGCAATAGGGATGAAAATGCATAGCACATAGAGGACGGTGTGAATTGTGTCAATATCAGGTTTCAGTGGAGCAGAAGCAATAATTATTAATACTGTAATAATGTTAAGAGCATATACACTCACAGGCCACTTTATTAGGAACACCTGTACACCAGTTCATTCATACAGTTATCCAATCAGTTAATCATGTAGCAGCAGTGCAGTGCATAAAATCATGCAGGTCAAGAGCTTCAGTAAATGTTCACATCAAATGGTTGTTGTGTCAAATGGGCTGGTTTGAGTATTTCAGAAACTGCTGATCTTCTAAGCCAACAGGGAGACTCTGGGAACTCAAATAACCACTCTTCATAACCATGGTAAGCAGTAAAACATCTCAGAACGCACAACATGTACTACTCAGTACAGGTATTGTGTTCCTAATAAAGTGGTGAAGTAAAAACACGTCTTGTTAGTAGATTGAGAATTCTGGACCCAGCTGTAAGGGTTTTTTGTGATATCTGTATAATCTATATAATTTGTATAGTGATATAGCAAATAGTGTAGCACTAAAGTTACACTGTTGGCCATATGTATTTTAAATGTTGCTTAAAAGTGGAGAAAAAGATCCGCGTGTCTAAAAAAAAATTACTAAAAGTGGTGTGTCTCCATAGTGTTTGCACCTGCACGTAACCCTGTAGTCCTGGTCTCAGTCCACAGATGGTGCTGCTGCTGCAGGAAGCTGTAATGATGCCGTCTATGTGACCTTTGGCCTTTCCTGTGGTCTTTCTTGTGACCTTTAGCCTTTTCTTTCTCTTGTGGAGCACGTAGGAAGAGGTCTGTTTGACAGTGTGTTATTATTGTTAGTTACCTATATTACTACCCATTAATGTCCCATATTCTCAGTATTTTCCAGTTTTTGTCACGTAATCTCATTCATTATCCTGTCTTATATAGTTGTAGACATATTAACACAGTTATAGTCCTTTTATGGTAATTTTAGGACCACATTTGGCAGTTGTTTACCCATATTCAGTTTTAAGTTTGCCTTTTCAATGATAGTCTTAAGTTTGACAATCGTAGGCCTATATCTTCAGGTATAACCCCATTACGTGGTTATGGTATGGCTTTTGTATTTTTTGTATTGGCTCATATTTCCAGGTATAGGGCTGTATCTGTTAGATGTGGACCTGTATTATGTACTTGTATACCCTTATTTTTAGGTCCATATATGGCAGCTATAGACCCATATCTTCAGTTATTTAATGGTTGTAGTATATTTAGGAGGTGGTCACCCATATTCTGTATGTGGTAGTTGTTGGCCTGTATTGTGCATATTGCCACTTTTAGACTCATAGTTGATAGTTATAGTCCAATCCCCCATACAAGCCCTACTAGGTGGTTGTAGTTTGGCATCTGTGAGGTGTTCACCCATATTCCCAGTTATAAGGCTGTAGTTGTAGACCCACACTTTCATTTTTAGATCATATTTGGCCATTGTAGGCCTATTTTTTCCATTGTATGTTCATACTGGCAGTCAGATACCCATATTTTCAGTTATTTTATGGTTGTAGTCTGGCATTTAGGAGGTGGTTAGCCATAATTTTAGTTATAGGGTTGTGTGTGGTAGTTGTTGGCCTGTATTGGGCATATGGCCACTTTTAGACCCATATTTAGTAGTTATAGTTCATTCTCCCCCACCCCCAACCACAACCACCCCCCCTTCCCATATAACCCCCACTAGGTTGTTGCAGTTTGGCCTTTGTGAGGTGTGGGCCCATAGTCCCAGTTATAGGCCTGTATTTGGTAGTTGTTGGCCTATATGCCCAATATTCTCCTTTTTGATCAGTAATTTAGTAGATTTAGCCACATTCTTAGGGAACAACATTTTTTGGGAAGGTAATAACCCCAGAAATCCTTCTTAAATTACAGCATAAATGGATATTCATTCCAAGAGAATCTCTGCATTTGAGATGATCCAGGAAAAGTGACTGCACTCCATGACTCAATATGATATTTTATGATTTTTGAAGGGTGGAAGATGAGCACTGGAGGGGAGTGAAGCATTATGGGAAAGCTTTTTCATCCAGTGCACTACATCTCCAAGTCCAGCATTATTCAGATGCTCATTCAAAGGATCATAATTTAGCTTCACATGGATGTGTTTGTCGACGCCACTTTCAAAGCATTACCTTAAAAGCCCTTTGTATAGCTCTAACATGCAAGAATGAAATCGATGATGGAAGGCCCAGTAGAATGAAAGGATGTGCCGGTCCCTTTGCACATGGGCTTCACTATCAATGAAAGAGTATAATCAAGGAAAGTGTGTAGCGATTAAGTCTAGGAAGTGTAAAAGAGAAGGATAAAATAATGTAGACAATGAACTTGCCTATGTGTAAAATGCTACTCATTCAACTCACATCGAATAGGCTTGAAATCAGTTTGATAATACAGAATCAGAGGCTGAAGATTTTCTCAAGATAAGAGACAGTATGAGTGTGTGGAGTGAAGGTCAGTGGGTCGTAGGGTGAATAAATTTGTGAGGCGGAATATTTTGTCTTGACTTCTTTACTGCAAACGATTAATTGGTGAAGAGTTCAATAAGTGTGACTGTGTCAAACATTTAGAAATGAACACAGAGTGCTATACACCTACTTGCTGCTAAATTCATCACACACACACACACACACACACACACAGCTACAGACCCACTCACTGTTACATCTACTTCTAAGCACTAAATTAAAAAGAGCTAAATTCACTTCTATATAGTGGTTAGCACATTTACCTCACACTTTCGGGGTTGGGAGTTTGAATCCTGCCTCCACCCCATGTGTGTGTGGAGTTTGCATGTTCTCTCCATGCTTCGGGGGTTTCCTCCAGATACTCCGGTTTCCTCCCCCAGTCCAAAGACATGCGTTGTAGGCTGATTGGCATTTCCAAATTGTCCGTAGTGTGTTAATGTGTGTGCAGTTGTGCCCTGTGATGGGTTGGCACCCTGTCCAGGGTGTCCCCCACCGAGTCCCCTGGGATAGGCTCCAGGCTCAACCAGAACCCTGTGTAGGATAAGCGGTATGGAAAATGGATGGATGGATGGATACAATATACACTGAAGCCTCACTCCACTACTCTGGGATGAGTTAGTTTCTGGAAATATCTAGCTAGATAGTTAATGCTAGCTAGGTAATCCATATAACATTGAATTAATAATAATGAAATAATACTTGTCATCACTGCATCTTATTTCTGAAAATTTATACTAACTATTAGGCTAAACCATACCTGAATGCTATCACTCCTGATAACCTTCGTAACTTAACCAGCTGGGAAATCAACAGCAATAATACACACTTATACACTGATATATAATGCCATGGGTATTCAATAGTCTTGTTATTATCTATCCTCTGTAGCTGATACATGATCCTGTTATTCTCCAGACAGGTCAGTGCAAACTGAGGTGCTGATTTTGATGCTCTCCCCTAATTAGAAGTACAGGTTCTAAACAGATAAATATTTAACGAATTGTGATTTGTTTGATTCAAAAATAATTTTGATCTGGTTATGTGAAAAGGGAAAAGGTGGTATAGTGTTACGTTCTGCTACAACACTAGGCTGTTACTGGAAAATCTACATTATTTTGAAAACAGCTCAGCTACTGCCTCGCTTTTAAAGATAGTCAAGGTAGTAGTGTCACTACTTGTAGGTAGCTATTCCCCATCAGTCTATGAATGAAGCCAGTATGCAGGAAAACACACATATACAAACATACAGTATGTACATATTAAGCTAGCAGACAAGAGTCAGAATATATACACAGAGACACATGAAGGCATATAAAGGGACACGCAAACACATTTACACATGAACACGCAGAGAAAAACACACACACACACACAATACACATTTAAAGAATGCACACATGAAGCAAACATGCAGAGAAAAACACACATATTCAAATGCATGTATAAGTGAAGCCAGTACACGTGCTCACACACACACACTGAGGTAGGCCATGGCTGCTGCAGCAGAATTGAATGTGATAGGGAAGTGAAAAATGATTAACCTCGGGTCAGCTCTCAGCCTCAATCTGAGCCGCGCTCAAAGCACCACCTCGTCATGTTCCGCCGCACACATTTACATATATTTATTAAATTCAGCTCGCGCCCAGGAATAAATAAAGCGCACCAGACACAGAGAGAGAGAGAGGGAGAGAGGGAGGGATGGGCAGAAGGGAGGGAAGCAGATTGTTTAAAGGAGGAGAGTTTCAGATAGATTTACCTTTTCATTCATATTCATTCAGTGGCTGGACTCTGAAAGCGGAACAGAAATGATTTCTGATTGTTGCTGGAGGCGGTGAGAGAGAGAGAGAGAGAGAGAGAGAAGGACAATGCAGGTAGATGCTGGCCAGCCTTAGATGAGCTGAATGCATATGAGGTAGAATGCAGGGGGGTTTGGATTTTTTTTTTTTTTTTTTTTGCCTACCGGCCCCTGATTTTTGCAGTCTCTTATGAGCATGTACATTTTGAGCATATTACTCTTGGGGATATTAAGGCAGAAAATGTGTAACACTTAAATTAACCAGTTAGGTAATCAACTACAATAACTCAAAGGAGATAACAAGCTACATACCTTTATGTGTGTCTTTAAATTGGTGCTCAACCTTTCGGATCTCAACAGTATTTCTGGTTTGCATATGTTATAATCATGGCCTTGGATGTTCAAGAGTCTTGTTTTTATCACTAATAGAATACATCCTCTGTAGGTGTATCACAATGCCGTTATACCCAGAGAGCTCCATGCAGGTGTGTGCACTAATGCACATTCTATTGGACTTGTTTCAAAATGGAAACTAGTCATTTGCACATTGCAATTTGTTTAACAAATAACATCAGTTATGTGAAAAAGTAGCATTTTAGCATGACAAAATGTTAGTAGCATCACTACTTGTAGCAAACTACCCCCTAACACTGACAGTAAGGCACTATAATTTGTGTTACAGTACTTTACTGGACTAAGTGCATCAAACTACCAAATGACTTGGAGGGGATCCACATGGTGTCCCACAAGGCTCAGTGCTTGGTATTCTTTTATTCTACATCAATACCCCTTTCTCAGTGAGGTGATACCATCACATTTTTTTATAAAATTGCTATGCTGATGACAATCAACACCTGTCCTATCTTCCCTCAGACACTCATGTTTCTGCACAGATGTCTGGTGCCTACTGATTTCTACTCAGCAGGTCTGGTGGGATCACGTAAAACTAAATTCCAGCAAGATCTTGTGGCCTTCCTGGAAAGCTCCTAGCACACACAACCTTGGTGTAGTTCTGGACAACCAACTATTCTTCTCTGCTCATACTGCTAACCAGACTCATGCAGGGTTTTCCTTCACATCAGGAAGATCCTGCACACCTACGTAGAAGCAACTCAGTGATCTCGAGATTGGACTACTGCAACTTGCACCTGGAAGGTCTTACACTGCATGCCATTCAACTCCTCCAACTGAATGAATTGTTTTCAATCTCCTCAAGTGCTCCCACACCACCCCATCAGATGCTTGCCTACAAAGCCTCCACCTCTAACGCAGCTTGACTCAACCAACCTCACCTCAAGATACATGGAAGACATGCATCAAGACTCAGTACTGGCACCAAGGTGGTGGAATGAAGGTGGTTTTCAGATGAAGACTGAAGACCTACCACTTCACTAAGCACTTAAATGACTTGTACTGTTTTGATTCTTTACCAACTCGTTGTACTAACTCCTCTCTAACAGGGTTTTAGCTTAATAGTATTCTTAGATCCTGTCCTATTTTTAATGTGGATGTTTGATAGAGACTACAAAGCACTTCTGTCTCTAAGGATAAGGGCGTCTCCCAAATGCTGTACATGTTAAATGCAAACATTGTGTCATGTATGACTATGTGACTTTGTTGGAAGGTCTGTGCATGTGCGCACACATGCACAAGGAGATATCCTGGTCTTTCACACCACCATAGATACACAGGCAGGTCTTTACCTATTTTACTACCTAAAATTATGATTATGATAGTGTTTTCACTTATATTCATAACACGTTCATAACTCTGCTGACTTTGTAGCTTCATATCTTTTGAAGGAAAGAGTATTGTAATGATCCGATTTTCGAAGATCTGATCTTACAGCTCACACAGTTGGCAAACTGGATCAGGAGGAGCTCAGGCCTGTTGGCCAACTATATTTTTACATTGTTTATTTTCATTAGAGGGCTATGGATCCTTTCCAGAGCTTTTCTTTATCAAAACATTTAGCGATCAAACAAAACTGGCTGTCAATGATGTGGACAAGCCTCCCTGCTGTTAAATGAGCTCCAACTATTTTGAAATCAAGCCAAATTATTTTACCGAAAAGCTGAAGAAATGGCACTGTGGCTAACTTAACACCACACAGCTAGTGTCAGCAGTACTAATGGGCTATGCTTAGAGGAACTATGGGCTGTTTTGGTGCCTAAGGTCCCACAGTTTTAGTGTAATTGTTTCATGCCATTGCTTGTAAGTGTGGCTATAGTTTGAACATTCCGTGCTTTTTGCCTTAGACTGCTATGATGCTTGTAATGTGTGAATGAAGGAAATTAAAGAAGTCACATGAGGAAATCGAATAAACATGCTCAATGCTCCAGTCAATATACACTCACCATCCACTTTAATAGGAACACCTGTACATCTACTCATTTATGCAGTTATCCAGTCAGCCAATCAGGTGGCAGCAGCACAATGCATAAAATCATGCAGATACAGGTCTGACAGACCAGGAGATCATCAGTATCTGAAAAACTCAAACCAGCCCATCTGGCACCAACAACCATGCGATGGTTAAAGTCACACAGATCACAATTTTCCCCATTTTGAAGTTTGATGTGAACATTAACTGAAGCACTTGACCTGCATCTGCCTGATCTGCAGCTGTTGTGGGGGCAGAAATGCCTTGTTGATGAGAGGTCAGAGAAGAATGTCCAGACTGGTTTAGACTGGTATTAAGGCTACGGTAACTCCAATAACCACTCTTTACAACCGTGGTGATCAGAAAAGCATCTCAGAATGCACAACACCATTTTAAGGCAGATGGGCCGCAATAACAGAATACCACATCGGGTTACACTCCAAGGTTTTCAGCCAAGAACAGGAATCTAAGGCTACAGTGAGTACAGGTGGTGAGTTGAAGAAAGGACAAACATCACCTGGTCTTTTTCCAATCTTCAGCTGTGTGCCTGTGTGCATATTTTTAGTTTTTTTTTTTTTTTTTGTAGTAGCTCATTGTTGTAGATGAAGATTTCAGAGAGTTAACAACCAGTCCTTTTATAGGAAACATTCGCTCTGCTGGGACAGAAGAAGCTGATATAGCTAATCATTTCCATATACAGCGCTGCTTAGAAGTCACCATTTCAGTTAACGTGAAGTGCTTTTGTCCTGACATTCACCGCTGTTCTACAGCACACATTCAGTCTAATGCTAATAGACTTAATGCTAATACTAATTCACTGCAAAGCTAATAGAGAGTGGGAGAGAAAGGAGAGAAAGAGAAGGAAGTCTGAAGGGAAATGGAAGGAAAGGAAAACAGAAGATGCAGTGGAAAGAAAGGGAGAGAGAAGGAAAGATTTAGAGAGAGACAACAAAAGAGGAGAGAGGAAAAAAGAGAAGGAAGGATGAAGAGATAGAAGGAGGGAGGTGGCGAGACAGATAGAGAGAGCAGTGTATCCACTCCAGCCCTCTACTGGGCATGGTGCCAAGCTTCAGTCTCTCTGGAATCCGTTGCTGTTAGCGATAGGTGGCAGGGCAGGTGCCAGCGTGGCAGAGACGGCATTAGGGCTCTTACTGACTGCCAGGCTGTGCGTGTGTGTGTGTGTGTTTGTGTGTGTGTTTTACACACAGTGCTGGCAGGTGGAGAGGTGTTAGGTGCCAGGGCTGCATGTGGTGCAGCTGTACCCAATGAAGGGGCATCCCCACTCTACCAACTTTTCTCACAAGCACACACACATACACATACATGCAATAGCCCTATTCAGGCGGTATTAATTTCTCAGGGTGAGGTCTGTAATAAAATATCTGCATGTCTCCTCTGTGATAAAATTCTCACAGATGGCTTTGAATTAACATGAGTGGAGTGAGTGTCCAGCAGGTTTCTTTTCCTACCAACCCAGATGTTTGGATGATATGATTACTGGATCTGGATTACCGATGTTTATTTTAACAAAAACCACAATCATTACATGGTGTCCTAAAAAAATAAATAAATAAAAGAAGCTGTATCAGTATAATGAATGTTGGAAAGCAGATGCACCATTAGCTTCTTTTGCTAGCTTGCAATAAGTCAACATGGCCACCAGATTTCCGGAATCTGCCTTCTTGTAGACATCATATATTTCTCCATATTGCATACAATGTTAATACAAATGTACATGCACTGATATTTAGATATTAACTAATTGCTGGAAACTGACATGAAAGTGTAGACAAGTTGTCTAAATGTACAGTTAGACAGAAATGTGTGTCATAGCGTACAGACCATCCCAGCCAGTGCAACCCACAGTGTTCTTGGAGTGAGGCTGTACACGTTTGAGCCGAGAGCAAGATTTTGAAGGGGGAATGAGCACACAAATAAATGCCAAGCATCTTTTCAATACACAAGGGTTGCTTTGTAAGGAGAATAATATGCAGGATGCTGCGTGACCACAACTACACAAATGATCCACATTCCTTGTTATGTTGCTGCTACTGTACTGCAATATCTACAGTTTAGTTACACATTCCAGAAAGCATTTGATTGGAATCCTAAACTGTAAAATTAAATTAAGAATTTCTATTAAACACATTATTTGTCATTTTTAATATAGCCTATATTGGATTTTTTGTGTTTCCACAATGCAAAGAGACTCGTACAAAAAGTAAACTATACAAAAAAATTGTAAACTTACACTTCTTTAAAATCAGGCAGTAATGTTGTTTTTCCATAAATTGATTCAGTTATAAATGTAGAGGTCAGTGGGGCTGTAGCTTTTTCGAACAGTTCTTGTGAGGGGTTTTCCCAGGCCGCCACACATACAGTATACTCCATATTGTAGAATATCCTTCAATCATCCCATGGGCTCAGCTCAGATGAATGATTTATTGTATTATTTTATTTCAGTTTTTAAAAATGTTATATATATATAGTTTTAAGTTAACTATAATACATGCATGTTTTTGACACAAGCCACCTTCAAGACACACGAACTCACAGTATATTTTCAAACTACTACTGAAGATTTGGAGGAAAGTGCTATCTGTCCTCTTCCACATACGTGAGCTTACAGCCACCTATGATTGGTTAAAGCCATGGTGATTGACAGGGGAGAGAGTAAATCCCTCCCACCTAGAGAGCAGGAGCAATTTTACTGTGACGTTATCAGAATTCAAACTCACAATCTCCTGATGATAGAGAAAACGTTTTTCTGTTCCTCTCTTATTGCATGGGTTCTCGCTCCTCTTTTTCCTCATCTTTTTTTTTCATTTCATCACCACTTCCATTTCCTCCTGTCTTACTTTTCCCATTCCTTTCCTCCTATTGTTCTTCTTTTCTCTCCCCTCCACTTTCTTGTTTCTCCTCTTTCAGTGAATGTAGTATTACTATAACCCCACTCTCTCACCATTTTCTCCATCCAGTCTCTGGTAGCGTGCCATATGTCTCAGCCGTGCCAGCTCCGACCCCCCGCAGTCCCTCCCTCCATACTGCCCTCCATCCTTTCCTCCCCCGGAGGCGCCGGCTTTGTAGGCTAATTAGCAGTGAAATTGGTGAATTGCAGGCTTCGGCACATCGGCATCAACACTTCAGCTGCCACAAGCGCCACTTTAGCCACTGAAAGGGGTGAGACGAGAGAGAGAGAGAGAGAGAGTGTATGCGAGAGAGAAAGACTATTTTGCATGAGCCTCTTGCCATACTGTGTAATAGGCTATGTGCTACAGGTTTGGACTCTTCTTTCTGTCTTTCTGTCTAAGCAAGTCATGCTCATAATGGATTCTCTGAATAAACTTGACCTGATGTATAGCCAATGCTTGTTTGTGCAGTATATTTCCTGGGAAACTCCTTGAGCCTCCAGTTCTTCATGTGCTGTTTTTCATATAGAGTTTGTCTTATATAAGAAATAGATAAGGAAGATGGGGAAAATCCACCAATTCTTTTCCCATCTTAGCATGAACACATGTACATGGATGTGTAGCAGGCACTGTATCCTTAATGACAGAAGGGTGAAAAAAAGACATCCGCTCCATCATCCTCCTCTCCCAATCTCATCTGATCTGATATTAACAGGCTGCATTAAAATCGTGCCGTGCGTCGGCGGACTCATTTAAAATTAATAACTGGTAATTATGGAGGAAGTCGCTTCATAGATACGGAGGGAAGGAGACAGAGGATGAGGAGAGTGGTAGTCGGTGTAATGGGAAGAGAGAATGACTATTATGGTTTGGAAAGTGTCAGGTTGAATACTATTGAATTCATTTATTCATTCGGTATTTATTTATAATTAGATTCTGGGGGAAAAAATTTTTGTATCCAAATATTAGATCACACTTTAAGAGAAGTGGAAATTGAATTATTGGCAGTTTTCTTCTGGTGCTGTGACATAAATGAGTTTAAAGCTTGAAAAACGTCCACGATAGCCTGAAATCTCACAGCCAAGATCATCCTTAAATCTGTTGAAATTTAGATGTTTTTAAATGAACCAGTGAGAGCATGGTGAAATTCTGTTTGTGTGTGTGTGTGTGTGTGTGTGTGTGTGTGGGTATTAAATAGCGTTCCAGTAGTGTTGCAGTTCCACAGTCCCTCTGAGACATGCTGTCCACAAACGCTTTGTCATTACCACAGAGGTTAATGAACTCTGGCGGCAGAATAACTCTGCAGGATCAATACTCACACACACACCGCACAGACCAGCATTAATTTTAAGGCGCTTGAATGAACCAGGCCTTCTTTTTTTTTCAAATGCCACACACATTTTCGTCTACCAAATCAAACGTGCACACACACGACAGGGCGGAGTTTGCCTGTGTGACTATTCCATGCTCAGCTCTGTTCAGTCCCACAAGGTACATTTCCATTCATATGTGTTTCAAAAGTGTTAAGTGAATGTCTGGGAAAGGGAATGCTTTTGTGTTTCCAGCAACTGCTTTTATGTTGAAGAGACGCAACAAGATAACATAATTCTTCTACAGCACTCACTATGAAGCCATCTCTTTAGCTATACTTCACGTCACATACTTAATTTTCACACCTCGGTCAAGTGGGAATTTTCTTTTAGCTGATTTTTTTTTCTTCTGGCATTTCTATTTGGGGTTTCTGATGCAAAATTGAGTGCAACTGAGTGCTAAATGAGTGCAACAAAAAAAATCAGATGGAAGGAGCATATCTAGGTTTATTGCCTAAACCTTGGAAAAAATAGTCCAGTTAAAAGTACTAGAAAGTAAAAAATGTATAGTTTTTTTAAAATAAAAAAAAAACAGAACTATTGCATATGTGTCATGTGGATTTTTGTTGATAATAGAATTGTGATAAATGGCTGATGAAAAAAAACTAATATTTGCCAAAAAATTGAAAAAGGGAAATAGTAAAAAAAAAATTCCCTTTTAGAAAAATCACATACATTTTACATGCCATCAAGATCACATGGGATGATGTAACCACGTGAAAAACGTGTGAAAGGGCATTTCAGCGTTATGCCCTGAAATTGCACGTGATTCCAAGTAAACATATTATTATTATTATTATTATTATTATTATTATTATTGTTGTTGTTGTGTGGAAATTATATGTTTGTTCACCCAAATCCCACCTATGGTTGGAGCCATTTTGCTTTGCTTATTAGCTCCTTCTCTAAGCAAATGTCTGCATTCTACGTGACTTTTCTTAAACTGATCGAGAGGATTGGAGACAGTGAAAGAGTACAATCTCTCTCTCTCTTCATCTTTCTATCTCTCCACTATATATTCATTCTTTCCACCCCCTTTTCTCTCACTAGTAGAGGCATGGATCTGAAGAGCTGGAAGGGAGGAAGTGACACATGTCTGGACCTGCCTTTGTCAATAAATGTGTAGCCCATACTTACCTAAGGAGAGTCCAAAACACACAGAGAGAGAGAGAGAGAGAGAGAGAGAGAGAGAGAGAGAGAGTATCCAGCATACCAAAAATCTACACAGACAGACACACAAATCTAAAACAAAAACACAGAACACATTCTGCAGTTAATTAACCAATAAGTAGAACTGCTCTCTACAACTGAGACAAACACTTGGAAGTGGTGTGACTCATGACATCATATATATATGAATATATATATGATATCAAACCTATAAATAATTGTAAATAATTAAACCAAAGCAATCAAATACCTCACAATCAAAACAAATTAGGTAAAATAAAAATAATCTGGGATAGAAATGCTCATTTTAGTGATAAACAAAATACAAATTTTGGAATCTGATGGTATACTGTGCTAAGGAAATGTTGAATAATATTATTTTCTAATATGCTTCTACAGTATCTGTGATTAGAAGAAAAATATTTTCATGCTCAGGAAATCTCCAGCTTGTAATGAATGAGTGTGAACAGGACTCCTTGAACTCATTGACTCAACTGATACTTTAAACAAGAGAGGAGCGAATCTCAGCCATGATCAAAACGATTCACTAACTCAAGGGGCGCAGGTCAGGCTCGGCAAACATGCAAACATCTCAAATACGATTTATGCAATTCATAAATGTCGCAGTTGTTGTTTGCAATGGTGAAGCCTGTCAGAAGCAACTGATAAAAAGCGATTCATTCAACTTAGAGTCTTTAAAGGAAGTGAAGGCGTGGGAAAAACGGTGGCTCTGTTATGCTGTGAGGGCATTTTATTTACATGGTTGGGATCCCCTTAGAGGGAATGGTCACAAAGTTTACTAAATGGTTTGACACAAGGGCACAAGGGCTCACTGAATGGTATGATCTAAATGTATGTACAAATTAATTAATTAATTAATTAAACCATATGAAAATGATGTAAAACGTATGCTATGGCCTTCACAGTCACCAGATCTCAAACAAACTGAAGAACTTTGGGAGACTTTGGAGTGAAGTGTTAAATATGTCTCCATCACCATCTTCAAAACACCAATTAAGGGAATATCTTTTGGAAGTTCCAGAGTTCCAGAGATGTGTAGAATATCTATGCCAAGGCACATTGAAGCTGTTCTGGTTGCTCATGGTGGCCATACATTATTTTTACATTAGTTTTTCCTTATTTTTTACCAAAAGTTCAGGTGTGATCAGGTGAAATGGTGGCACCTCCATGTTTACTTTCTGCTCTGTTCACTACACTTGCACTTAGACTGTCCTATTATTGCTCATGCTAATCCTGTATATGCTTGAGATGCGGTAGATAGGGATCAGGTTAAAAAATACCAGAATATTCCTTTAACTATGTTACACCAGCGTATGACATAAAATAAATATTTGATATGACTTGTGCTTTGTGACATGGTGCATTACCATTTTTCAAAGTAGCCATTATAAGATGGGTAACTTGTGGCTATAAAGGCGGTGCATGTGGTCAGCAACAATACTCAGATACGCTGTAACATGCAAACAATGGTCGACTGGTATTAAGAGACCCAATGTGTGCCAAGAAAACATTCCCCACACCATTACACCACCACCACCAGCCTGAACTGTTGACACAAGGCAGGTTGGATCTATAGCTTCATGCTGTTGACACCAAATTCTGACTCTATCATCTGCATGTTGCAGCAGAAATTGAGTTTCATCAGACCAGGCAACGTTTTTTCCAGTTTCGGCGAGGCTGTGCCCACGCAGTTTCCTCTTATTCATCTGACTAAAGACTGGAACCTGATGTAGTCCTCTGCTGTGCATTCTGAGATGCTTTTCTGCTCGGCACAGTTGTAAAGAGTGGTTATTTGAATTACAAAATCCAATTAATTGCACTTTACCAAAAGTTTGCATGTGATTCGGTGAAAAAAGAAACACCTCCATGTTTACCATTAGCTGTGTTCACTATGGTTAGGCTTCCATTATACGTCAGAATTATGTAAGTAAACACTTTGCCTATTCTATTCTCAGGCCTGGGAAACAAAATTATTGTTTGTGGTAACTATGTATATGCTGGGGATGTGATAGATTGAGATTGAGGATAAAAAAAAAAAGACAAACATTATTGTCAGCAATGCAATGCTTTAAATATATAACAACATGTTTTTGGCAAAGTGACCTAGTGAAAACATGAAAATCAGGGAAATCTGTTTTAGCACATAAGAGTGATTTTTACATTTTCTTAAAATAAAATATACTAGCATTTTCCTTAAACTGCTAGAATATTGTGTTACATGTCATTTAAAGTTTATTTAAAAAATCTAAAATCTAAAGACTAAAGGTTTGTTTACTATATTATCAGTTTTTCATGATGTTAGACACCTCTCTTCATTTCTTCTCTGGCTCACATTCACACCATGAAATCTTGTTTACGGTCATGTGCAGGCTATCTGTTTGTTTATTTCCGCTAATCAGTGAATTAATTTATTTTTCCTTCCTTCCTTTTAATGAGTAATTAAAGCTGCTGTGCTTAGATGCATCCGCAGACACTGGGCATGTGTGTTTTGAATGTAGCTCGTTAACTTCTTAGCGCCTGAATTAGCAGGTGCATTTAGCTTTTAACCTGAGAGCGCCTTCCTTCACTGCAGTTGAGGTAAACAAAAACACACTGCGAATTATATCGTGTTGATACACAGCTGAAGATAGCACACACACACACACACACACACACACTATAGATATATATATCGACAGTTTTTCAGCAGAGATGAATGTTGATCAGATACAGCAACTGTATAATTCTTCACATAATACACACACACACACACACAAAACCTATTCACACATTGCATAAAACAAAAAACAGAGGTCACTTGGTGTTCAAATCCAAACAGCAAACACTCAATCAGTCAGTAATGACCACTAACAAGGGCAGAGCTTCTTCCAAACAGACTGTGCCCATGTGACGGCAGTGTGGGTGGGTGGGTGTGTGTGTGTGGGTGGGGGTGTGTGTGTGTGTGTGTGTAAACGTGGCTCTATCTCTCTTTCATTTACGCACACTCTCTCTCACACACACAGAAGACGAGGCCCAGTCTAGCACCTCTGTCTTATCCCAGGCTGGAAAAAATAGGAGAGAGAGAAATGAATCCAAAAGAGAGATTGGGGGTGATGTCACCCTCTTCAACACCCCTCCTCCCTTACAGGTTTGCCTTCAGGCTTCCACTAATTAGTATGACTCCTCTTTTCGCCATCGTTTTCTCTATCTTTCTCTCTCTCTCTCTCTTTCTGTCTCTGTCTCTTTCTCGTAAGAGTGTGGGCTTTGCAGTTCAATGTATACTCTGTGAAATCTAGATGTCATGCATCATGGTAAAGCTGTATCTCTCTCTCTCTCTGTCTCTCTCTCTGTCTCTCTCTCTGTCTCTCTCTCTCTCCTTCCTCTTTCCTCTCTCATCGATCTCCGTCTCCACTGTAGGTCTTCCGGCATCGCACATGTCTTTTCTTCCCCTCCCTTCCTTGTCCTCTCTCTTCCTTTTCCCTTCTTCTTCCAATCTTATTTCTCTCTCTCTCTCTTCATCCCTCTCTCTCTCTCGTGATTGATGGTATGTAACATTGAGGGAGAAGATGCAGCCATATGCTTCAGCACTGTGATATGGATCAGTGCTTGTCTGCTTTCACTACTGCGCTAAGATCTGACTTGCTCATCTCTCTCTCATACACACATGCAAACCAACACACACACACATATACACACACAAATCTAAACTGTCCAGGGTTACAGGTGGCGATTGTGGATGCACACATCAGCAGCACATAGGTGTAAATTATGAGAGCAGTCTGCATTTTAAGAGTTGTGCAATCTTTTTCCAGGCGGCTCAGCCTAGCAAATTGGATTTTAAATTAAGTTTAAAAAAGAGAATGTGAGCTACTGATATTCATTTTTAAGGCATTTTTAAACACAGTCCTTCCATTTCAGGAGCCCAAATGTAACTAGACAATTGGTTACTTTTTGTTGTTTGTTGTGCAGCTGTATGTCTTTGCATCAAGAGAGCTGACAAAACATGTAGCGTTGAGTGTAGATGTGGCATTTGCATTAGGAGTCTGATTTCATTTTCTCAAAATAAGGACCAAATAATTGTCGAATTCATTAAAGCTGATTACGAGACTGAAAATCCATCAGAGACATCTGATAATTAGAGATGGACTGCACCATCGAGGATTAGATTAAACAGAGTTTAGAGCCTATCAAGATTTTGCTGATCTAAGTCTTATCTAATAAAATAAAACTGATTTTTATTGCACAAGTGAATTGCAGGTTGCATAGTGTTTAAGGTTCTGCCCAGTTCATCAGAATGTTGGAAGTTCAAGTCTTAATACTGCCAAGCTGTTGGGCGTTTGAGCAAGCCCTAAAAGGTTCGAAAGCTGATTGAGGCACAGCACCATAGACACACACAAGACACAGCTACAGAAAAGATAAGTCAGGCAGTTGCTTGGGCCCTGAGGTTTGAGGGGGTCCCTGAAGGAAGACAAGTCCATGAAAATGTCAAATCTCAAAGTGCAGAACTCCCCCAATCAGTAATGTACAGTGCTATACTGGGAACCCCTGTAAAGCGGCCTCCATCTCACTAGCATGTGGGACTTACACAAGTTTATTTGCCATTGTTGCACTTTTCAAAATGAACAGAATGTAGTCAGAAAATGAAAATAACAAAGAAGAGAAAAAGTGCAAGCAGAACTGTGATGATTGCAGGGGATAATCTAATAATGAAATAATTATGGATGACAACTGTAGGCCATGCCATTAAGTAATAAAAAACTAGCCCAGTATTATTTTAGCAAGCAAGCAGCTAGCTAGGAGCTGGTGCTTGGTTTGGAGCATGTAATGGTAGCTATGATAGAATTTGTTATTTTGGTCTTTACCAAAGGTGTTCTGTTGTAGCCTACATGATGTAACGAAGGTCAATCTAATTGGGAAGCTTGCTCTAGAACTACATCTAGAATGCAGAATATAATGCTAACACTTTCAGTTATCCTTTATAAAGGCATCTGGGTAGCATAATGGCAATAAAGAGGTAAAAATGCCAGGAGGGCCCCTTGCATTTTCCTGCCTGGGGCGCCCACAGTCCCTAGACTCACCACTGCGCATAACCGTGACTATGCGTCACAGGCTTACCCATAAACCTATAAACCATAAACCAATATTCTCTGCCATTTGATGCAAATACACAAACGCTTCAACACAGAAGTATAAACCAGCCTCAGGTGGGGAGATTCCTGAAATGAAAGGCAAATAAAGATGCCCACTTGTCCTGATTGGTTGGATGTTGGATATTGATGGTCCACATTATTTGCTTTTTTTTCATTTACAGAGCCTGGGGCATCACAGAGACCACAATGTGTTTGCGTCTGATCAGATATTTTACTGAACAAATATTACCAAAAAAAGTGTTTAGAAATCACTGACATTGGCTTTAACTACACTGACCACATGTTTCACTGCTCAGATCCAACCAAATGCCTCCAGGCTCATTGGATACTTCTTTACTTTTCAGGACCCAAAATATTTGCAATTTTTTCGGTTCAAAAAAGTGGATTCATTCATGTTAGTTACCCAACCTGAACTCCAGAAATGCATTTAATTTGCTGAAGAGAAGACAAAGTACAATCCACCTTGGCAGAGTGTCATCGAGGAAGTCTGGTGATGGTCTGCGAGTCATACACTTTAGGTAGTCATGAATAGCAAACTTTTTGCCCCCAAGTACTATAGTAACATGAGAATTGCCTGATATATAAAATAGTACTTATATAATTTGAATATACTGTATGTACACAATACAGACTGTTACTGTTGCAGCTTATACAAGCACATTCACTGCTACCATGCAAGCTGTAAATATGTGCACTGTGAATCTCAGTGCACTGGTTTTGAAACAAAACAACTGAGTTTAAGGGCTTTGTGCAGCTTTAAATAAAGCCTATTTATGTCACAGCTCATTTCATTTATAATCATGCTGTTTTGGTAATCAGGAAGGCAATTCTCATATTACTACAGTATTTGGCAGCAAATATATTTGCTATTCATATCTACCTAAAGTGAAGTGAAGTGACGTGTAGCCAAGTATGGTGACCCATACTCAGAATTTGTGCTCTGTATTTAACCCATCCAAGTGCACACACACAGTAGTGAACACACACACACACCGTGAACACACACCCAGAGCAGTGGGCAGCCTTTTTTGCTGCGGTGCCCGGGGAGCAGTTGGGGGTTCGGTGCCTTGCTCAAGGGTCTCACCTCAGTCGTGGTATTGAGGGTGGGAGAGAGCGCTGGTCATTCGCTCCCCCCACCTACAATCCCTGCTGGACCTGAGACTCGAACCCCCTTCGGGTTACAAGTCTGAGACTCTAACCATTAGGCCACGACTGCCCCCGTGCATAACCTGCACAGAGACCCTGAACAGACTTCATCGATGATACTCTGCCAAGGTGGATATAAAATCATAATCATATAAGTAAGGAATAAAACACAATGGGGTATGCGGTTATAGGAAAATAATCAATAACAATGACATTGATATTTTCCAATAAAAGCATATTCCCATGTGTTTTATTCCATTTATACCACAGCCATTTGCCAACAATTACATTAGTTATATTTATATAGTATATTTACCTGTTTATTTAATTTTGTGGAATGTATGTGAGACAAGTTACGTCCTCTTATCACCTACGTTATATATCAGCCGTTCTCTCACCTGTCTGCTGAGAAACAGGAAAATACAAAGGCTTCTGTCCTGAAGACTGTCCTATGATGGAAAACTTCCTGACTGTTCCAAAGGGCTGACACTGGAGACTCCTTCCATAAATGTCAAATAAGCATCTTCCCATAGAAATCTTCTCCATATCAACTATTATATACTTTTCTTTGATTTTTTTTAAATAGGTTTATTATTACGTTATGTGGAGTATTCAACACACAAGTCCCTGTGAATGAGTTGTTACTATAGAAATGATAACGTATTAGAATGAGCACATTAATATAAACCTTGAAGCTGAACTGTCAGAGCTGCTGTCAGCTTTTATAATTCAAACAGCGCTGTGGTATAAATTTAATTATAATTGTGTCTAGCTTACATATACAAAATATGCATACAGTGTCTTCTTGCAAGGACATGTTTAGTACCCAATTATGCACTGCAAAAAAACTGATATCTTAGCATGTGAAAATATGATCTTGAATATGGGCAAATGTATCTGATATTTCTTATAATGAGATTATTATAAATCAAATAGATTATTCAGCCTGTTTTTAGATTCTTTTACTGATTATTCTATAATTTTGCATCTTTCGAGAAATACATGCTTAAAATTAGAAAAATTATCTGACTATTTTAAGTTTTAATTATTAAAACCTAATTATTATTTTAAGTTTTAATTTATAGTCTTAATTATAAGACTTATCTGTATATCACATTGAAAAACAATGAACAATGAAATCTTAATGTATAATAATCCTTTATGATTTTGTATATGTAGTGTGTGTGTGTGTGTGTGTTTCTATGACCTTGCATGTGAATGTGTGTAACTCTGTACACGTTTTCATTTAATGTGTGTGTGTGTGTGTGTGTGTGTGTGTGATTTTTTTTTGTGTGTTAATAGGACGGTGGGGAGGCGAGTATGAACAGCCATCGCTGTCATCTCAAACAGCTGTCCTCTTCCCATTCGGCCATTCACTCCGACATGTTTGCATTGTGCTGCTCCACCATTCCCCCAGGAGAGAGAGAAAGAGAGAGAGAGAGAAAGAGAGGGAGAGAGAGAGAAACACCCGTCCCCTCTCTCCCCCTCTCTCTCCATCTCTCATGCTGTTGCATACTGCTGTCTCACTGCTGTCTCTTATCATACCATTCAGAGATATCACATGCTCACACGCACATACACACTCTCTCTCTCTACCTCTTTCTCTCTCTCTCTCTCGCTCTCTCTCTCTCTCTCTTGCTCTCTCTCTCCCGGTCTCTTATCATAACACTCAGTGATATGTCCACTTTATCTGTGTGTTCCAGGGGCCTGCAGGCTGTTTTAATGCATATTAAACAAACATGTGGGTTTTTTTTTCTTAAAGGAGAAAAAAGCAAATGAGAAAATTCTGGGCTGCATACTGGGCACTGTCTCTCACACACTCACACACACACAAATTTAGATTCTTGTCTTTATTATTCAACTTCAGTCAGTAGGATATTTAGATTTTTTCAAAATCTTGGTGAAAGAAGACACATCATATATTTAATTCAATTCAAATTTTTATGTATAGCGCTTTTATCAATAGACAATATCACAAAGCAGCTTTACAGAAATCTGGATGTAGATTGAGAGATTTATATATGAATGCTAAGTTAATCTAGTCTTTTTTTTTGTATGATGATATTTTGTTGAATGGTATTCAACATCATTTTATTCTAAAACTCTGCTTTTTAAATTAAATCAGGATTGATGTGATGTGGAGTGATGTTCAGGTTTGGATAAAACCAAATGAATAAATGTAATAAATATAAATATAGTGTAATTGTTCACAATTCTTTTACATGTGGCTGTACCACCAAAGTGAATTACTTTGACTGACAGGTTAGATGTTAACAATTATTCTAGGGAAATGGGAAAAAAACATTCTACGGAACTGTAAAAAAAAAAACTGTAAAAAAATATATATATATGTAAAAAAACAGAACGGTTTTGTAAATACTTTTGAAGATTTAATTGCTCCCCTGTGTCTGAAATCACTAGCTCACTCACATAGTCACTATTTAATATAAAGACTTTTGTGTATGGGGTAATATATATTTAGGCAACTAGTGAATTAAGGCAACTAGTGTGTGCTCTTGAAACATATCATCATGACCCACTGTTAGATAAACAATACACAACAATACACCAAAAATACAGAAATATTAAAAGTGATTTTCTATATTAAATACACTACTGAAACAAGTAGCAGTTGGCCTTGTGCTCACTGTACAAAATATCTTTTATTTACATTTATATATGAGGTCAGTCACTACAGTGTCTAAAGCTGACATGTACATTTCAAGCTGCAAGAAATTTCAAATAATTGCTATGCATTTTATTACTTAATGCAGAGGTAGTGTGCATAAGTTGTACACTGTATGTACAGTACACTGTGGGGAATTATACTGTATAGCGCACTATTCAGGGAATAATCTGTTATTTGTTAACTGAGAATACGGTCAGGACTACGAAATCACTGTACCCCAAATAGTCTGTTATATGCTAAATACGGAAAATTTTCAGACATGGCACATGTGTCCTTGGACATAATGCATACTTGCGTGTTGTTATTTGCAAGCCTTACATTCCCCTCTTTTGTACCTACATACCTTTTCTGTTAGTTTCCCTGTAGTTACTGAATAATTCATAGTAATTACATAAGGAATAAAAGACGACAAGGCATCCTGGTATAGGAAAATAATCAATGACAAGATGGAGTAACATGGAATGGGGGGTTGATTATTTTCACATATTCTGAAAAGTTTTATTCCTCTTATACCGCAGCAATTTGGCAATGTGTACAATTTTTAAACTGATAAATTTTACAGAATGATAAATCATACCTTTTTGTTTATAGTTACATTTAATGTTGTGGAACATCCACAAAACAATTTCGTTCCTGCTGTCACTTACATTATAGCAGCTATAAACAGCTGTTGCCTCACCTTTTCTTTCTCTTGAAGTTAATATGACAAAAAGTGTAGTTTGTCGTGTTATCAAGAAACCGCAAAGCCATCCCACCTGAAAACTTTCCCGTGTCGGAAAACTTGCTGTATTTCTGACTGTTACACTGATACTGGAGACTCCTTCCAAAAATATTAAATAAACTTCACCATATTAATGATTCCTGTGATGGCCTTGACCCCTGTCCAGGATGTCCCCCGCCTTGTGCCCCGAGTTCCCTGGGATAGGCTCCAGGCTCCCCCATGACCCTGTGTAGGATAAGCAGTACAGAGAAGGGATGGATGGATGGATGATAATGATTACACACATTTTTTTAATCTATTTTTGTAGAATGTCTGCCATATAAGTCTCTGTGTAAGTTGTTACGATAGAACAATAACATATTAACATGAGCATATTAACATAAACCTTGCAGCCGTCACTCCTGTCCAATCTGCTGTTATAGAAAATAAAACAATTGGAATTGAGCATTGTATCATGAATTATACATTTTAAGACTAATAGCTGAATACTGATCTGGGATTTTAAAGTGTTAATTGAGTTACAGATTTGTCCATGTTCAGGTTTAAGTTCTGTCACTATTGTTTTCTCCCAGTTGAGCCCAGAGTTAGAACAGTCCACATGGAAGTGTGTGAGATGCTTGCTCATAGACAGTCTGCTACCAGCACTTTACTTTTTATTATATATTAATTAGAGATGGCATGATACCACCTTTTCTTTTCCAGTACTGATACCAATACTACGTTTTTTTTAACTGAAGCACATCCCAGTTAAACTCTTTCATACAAAAATCACCTACACTGTAATAATGCAGTGTAATAAACATAATAAAGTATAAATTATAAAGATAATAAAATCTGTCCTAACAAAAGAAAAAACAGTCAATTCTCTTTATATGAAAACATTTGCAATTCCAAAAATACATTTCTTTTCCAAATCGAAATTCCAATCTTTGAAATTTGTTACAGGATCCAATATCCGATATGTTTTCTCTGATATCCGATTCGCAATTTTTCAGATACCGATATTGGGTTTTGGATCAATGACATCTCTTATATAATGTATTATTTAAAATTGAGACAATCCATTTTTACTTTTTTAAGAATTCCTATTATGATATTGTAATCTAACTGAATATCCTGTTCATACACCTGCTTCTTTTTTATTGTTGTTGATGCCATGTTTCATTCAAATGGTAACATGGTAACACTCCTAACATAGTCTTCTGTGACCAATAAGAACATGCTTTTAGGACTTACGGGTTTTTATTGGGTAAATATAATTTGACACAAACATCATGTTCTTTGTTTAGAACTGATTGAATAAAAAACAGTTGGACTTGGGCCCGACATCCTGACTTTCCAGATAAGGCTGTGGAATTATAATGGCAATCTACAGTGTGTGTGTGTGTGAGTGTGTGTGTGTAGGTTGAACTGGTTAACCTGCCATCGTTTGAAGTCTACAATACAGCTGCAGTGATAGTAATCTCTATCCCAGCCCCCCTCACACACACACACACACACACACACACATACACACACGGTATCTGTGCTATACAGAGTGCTTCATCCGGAGTGATAGCGCCTTCTCCAGGTTAGAGGTGCCGACACAAGACTGAGGATTAGAGGGCTTAGCTGGCTTCCTGATAACATGGCCGAGGTTGTGAGGTCAAAGGTCATGGGACGTGGACGATCAGGGGTTCAGAGCCAACTGACTGAGATTTGTGTATATATGTGTGCATGCGATGTAAGGTGGTCTGTTACTTCAATAAACTGCAGTCAATTCTTTCTCAGTATCATATCATGTAAGACTCTTTCCACATTAAAAACAATTAGGAGCTACGCTTAAAATAGATTTTTAATACCTGTAGACAAAGTACAGCTGTGCTGTACTTCTCATAAACAATATTAACCCAAGCTTTTAAATTGCAGCACTAAATTAATCATTAGCTAGCTAGAGAGATTTTAGATAATAATCAAACTGAATAGTTACATTTTCGCCTGCATTTCTGGATATTATAATCTGACACTATACTTACTGTCTAATTTTTGTGTTGCTTTTCCAAACAATGTATTCTTTATTCATTAAAATCACATGGTATGAAAATACTAAATAAATAAAAAGTATTTATATCTATAATTGCTGATTTTATGTCTTGTGAATCTAAATGAACTAAAACATTACAATAAAACTGGAGGCATTCTTCTTTTTTTAGGGAGTATAATTTTACTTCACACTCCTCCATAGTAGCAAAGCCAAATTTTCACACTACCTCTCATCCTCTTATTCTCTCTTCCTCTACTCTCGCTCTCTCTCTCTCTCTCACTGCCTCTCAGTTATCTCCTCTCCTCCGTCCTCGGTAATAATTATTATGTGCAGCTGAGATAATTCTGAGAAACGGAGGGGCGAAGACGAATGAAAGGAGCAGCGGCTGTGGCTTCTTGCGCCACGGTTCCTTATCTGACCTTGGGCAGAGGCGTCCTTTGTTAGGCAAATCTCACAACCAAGCGAGAGAGAAAGAGGGAGGGAGGGAACATTTTTTACGGGGGACGATAGCAGGAAGAGAGGAATGGCTGGAGCGAGATGAAGGAGGTGGAATGGAGGGAGTGTAAGATTGGGTGGGGGGACGAGAAAGAAGGGAGCGAAGGAGTGAGGCAGACTTCTTTTTTTTTTAAAGTATTGCCAGAGACACAAAGCACCTCTTGTCAATAAAACTCGACATTCAGAGAGGAGATGAGGAGAGAGAGAGAGAGAGAGAGTGTGTGTGTGAAAGAGAGAGAGAGAATGCAGCAGACTTCATTTTTTCAGCATTTCCAGAAACACACAGCACCTCTTGTCAATAAAACTCCACATTCAGAGTGTGGGGATGAGGAGAGAGAGATAAAGAATTGAATCCGTGGTAGCGCTGGACGGTTTTTGCGCCCAATCACTGTAAATGTGTCGCTGGGACACCTGGCTCTCTTCTGCTTCTCCTTTTAGAAAAGCTCTTGTGAAGGAGAACAATTGATGAATGGGATTTTAACAGGGCCAGCAGAAACCGCCTTTTATGATCCTACATATCTATTCACAACTTTAACGCTCCATCCAATTGGTTCAAGAAAGAGTTGAAACTTATGACATCAAATCTTCTCGATATAGCTTCCAACTTTGGTTTGGACTGTATTCATAATAATACCATCATTACCTTGATTATATCTTTATTTTTAGGATTTTTCTAATTCAGATGATGGCAGGACTGCCAGAGAGCCACTGCTGCACCTTTGAGCAAGGCCCTTAACTTTTCAGGACTGTTCTTAAAGCATCTGCCAAATAAATAAATGTATTCTAAGTTCACATAATATCCTAAAGTGACCAGGATTTGTAGACACTTAAAGTTCCCCTTAGAGTTCAAAATGAAGCACCATGCATCTATTCAAGTATAAAATATCAGATTGCTTAGTATGCTTAGCATGTAGTGTCAGTGTGACGCCTAAAGAAAGTCATCTGGTACCAACAACATTGTTAAACATAATTAGAGACTTTATTACTACAGTGCCCTCCAGAATAATTTGCACTCTTTTCAGACACAAAACGTTTTTTAAGTAGGGCAAGTTTTTCAAAATGATACACTACACCCTTAATATTAATTAATATTTTGTTATTCCTGTTCACAAGAGAATAAGCACTGAGTCTCTTCCTGTAATGTCTGACAAGGTTGGAGATACTTGTAGAGGGATCTTGGTCCACTCCCCCATGCAGAACATATCAAACTCATTTATATTTGATGTTTGTGCATCTCATCAAATTCAGACAGGTTTTCAGAAGGGTTCAAATCAGGACCAATTCAATCAGTTGACCAATTCGATCAATTTTGTGTTTCTTTAACAATTTCTGTGTTAATCTGGAATTATGTATGGCTCATCATCTTGTTGAATGTTTTATCTATGGCCAAGACTGAACCTCCTGGCAGAGGCTACCAAGTTTGGGCTGAATCCTGGAATTTATGATGATTAGTCTTTACAAAAGCCCCTGAGCCACCAGCCCTAGAGTATCAATGAATGTGCTATCAGCCCTCTTCCACATACATGAGCTCTCAGATGCCCACAATTGGCTAGTGTCACTGTGATTGAAAGCCTGTTTTGAAGGGCAATTCTGCTCCCTTGTTTCCTGGCTATGGTATCACTGGGATGCAAACTTGTGATAAGGCGAATGCTTTTCTTTTGCGCTGCCTGGGAAACCCACCACCCTATTTCATTTCAAGATTTTTATGATATTTTATGATATAGTTTTGTGTAAGTCATGTTTTCAGCTATGCATTTTTTCCTGTATTCTTTTAAGTGCTTCAGTTTAAAAAAAACATTTTTAAACTTAGTTGTTTTTAAAGATAAAATATTGGATGGATATTGGTTTCAGTGGTATTGTGCCATCTCTAGTATTAATGACATTTTAACTGCTTATGTTATTTTTATATACATTACGTGATTTGTGCAGATGAACAACGATCGGTTTCTTTTTTGTGTTGAAATTTCTTTGGTTTTGTCCCATGGTAACAGATGACCAAGATATTTTACATGTGTGCAACCTTATATTTTTATTCCAGAGAAACAGGACATGGTTAAGACAGCAACAGTCCTTAGGAATAGATATACATATATTTAAAATAAAATGATTGTATGAAGGTGTGTTTAGGTGTGTTAGCATGTATTTAGCCATTTTTGTGCATATAAAAGGAGTTTCAGTTTATCTGTATGTATGTGTTTGTAAAAGGTAGATATGCCTACCTGTGCTTGTGTACGTGAGGACGTAGCCATCCTGTACAGTTCAGTGTGTGTGTGTGTGTGTGTGTGTGTGTGTGTGTTTGCCCTGACTGCAGACTCTCAATGTGTGCTCCTTTGAGCTTCAGCCATAAATTCCCATCAGCTGTATAACGAGTGCCCTTTTCCTTTAATTACTCTCCTCCACCTCAGCCACAATTTACTCTTTCTATAAAGAAAAAAAAACATAATTCATCATAAAAATTTCTCTCTTTCTTTCTTCTTCTCCCACCACTTTTCTACCTCCCTCTGGAACTTGTCTCTACATAAATCTCATAGTCTTTTTCTCTGTATACATCGCTGATGTCCCTGGCAGTTAACTAACCCCGGAGGACTAGCAGTGGCTTAGCACTGGGAGCTTTTATTTGCATCCTCACTGAATGAGAGCTTACGTCTGCTTTTGTGTGTGAACACTGAGTGTTTAGAAGGCTGAAGGGAATTTGTTCAAAGACAACCACTGCACCAAAGAGTTTACCATTTTCCTTGAGGTAGATGAGATTCTTTGTTCCTGAAACAAGTTTACTCAAGTTTTAATTCTGACTAACCACTAGCTCATACTGCAAGATGTACAAACTAGGTTGACCTCTTTTTCTCAGCCAGGGCTTTCTCCACATCTTGGCTTTAATCTGAAGTCACATTTGTTCACAACAAATTATATGAGATTCGTGTTCCCAGGGCTTGTATGTATTATGTGAAAGTGTGCCGTGCTCTGTTTTGTGTAAAGCTTGTAGTGTGGGAGCTTTGATAACTGAACAAAGACCAAGGACAAAAAATCTGTGAAATTGGTATCATATCTATAATCTTGTAGTGTGGACCAGGAATTAGTCAAAAATTAAATTTATAATTGGTATATCTTGTACAGGATGGCATGGTGGTGCAGAGGGTAGTGTTGTCACCTCACAGCTCCAGGGTCCCTAGTTCAATTCTGAGCTTGGGTTACTGCCTGTATGGCATTTTGCATGCTGTCCCTGTGTTTGCATGGGTTTCCTCTGGCTTCTCCAGTTTCCTCCCACTGTCCAAAATCTTTCCAGCAGGTGGACTGACTATGCTAAACTGACAGGCGTCCCATTTGGGGTGTATTCACCTGCCTTGTGCCAGGATGTTCCCAGGATGGACTCTCGTTCCATTACGACCCTGACAACCCAATAATGCAGTCACTGAAAATGAATGAATGAATGAATGATATATCCAGTACAATGTGACTTGTTGTCACTGAATATAAAATTAAAATGGGTAAATCTAAAGGTGGTTGTTGCCCCAGGGTTGTATCCTGGGGCATCTACATCTTGATCACTGCCCCTTTCAGATCAACCTGCTTCAAAGCTTTACCCCTCAACTCCTTATTTCAACGTCTATCTATTAATCTCCTCCTCCCAACATGACTGTCCCCTTTCAGTCCAAACATCCCTAAGTCCCGGCCAGACAAACAGGAGGTTGCAGGGGCTAATGACGAACACAGCCGGGGTGAAAAGAGAGTCTCTGAAAGGATTGAACCATATTGATAAAGAAGCACCAAGCCGATGGAGAGGATTTCACCCTCCCCTTTTCTGTTCTCTCTAAAGCCATAGGTGATAAAAACACTGACCGCAGCACCAGGCTCAGCAGAATGATCTTCATTGGCCCTTTTGTCTGTTGAGTCATTCTCTTAGTATCGATATCCACATTGTTTTGGAAGAGAGGATGCATTTTCCCACACTAGCTGTCCCACTGAGCCATTCCTGTTCTTCTGCGACATCTTTGATTAGGTTCAATGTATTGTGATCAGATTCATGAGCTTAGTACTAGAAGCTTTTATGTGTGCCCATAGTGAATGAGTGATTACGTTCACTTTTGTATGTGAACATTGGGTGTTTTGAAGGCTAAAGATAATTAGATCAAAGATTTCCACTGCTCCAAAGAGTTCAGCATTTCTTTGAGGTACATGGGATTCTTTGTAGTTGAAACAAGTTTCAATCGTAATGATTTGTCATGTTGAACATGTCTATTATTGAGCAGATCTAGCATTATAACACTCCCTATTATTTTCATACTGGAGGTTTTCCTCAATGGTGTATTCAGGTGTCCTGTTTAGTCTGATGACTGACTAAAAATAATTCAGCCTGAAATTTATTGGGAGATTTATATATTCAGTAAATTATGAATTGATTGAGTTGATGAAATTATAGTTAAAATATGTGGCTTTCATATGTGGTGTTCCTCAAGGGTGTATCTTAGGTCTTACATATGATAGTTTAATTTTAACAATAGATAGATATTTGATCATTATATAATTTATATAATTATAAGTTTAAAAAAAACTGAGCAGTTAAAAATAACCCAGTTTGGATCAATTTGTAAACTCAACGCTGGGTCCAGTACTCAACGATGAATGGTTTGTTTTAACCCAGCAAGGTTGGGTTAGGATGTTGACTCAGCATTGTGGGTAAAAATTACTACGTTGCTACAATGACTACACCAAAGTTGTTATGATTACAGTGTGTGTGTGTGTGTGTGTGTGTGTGTGTGTGTGTCACATCAGCACAAAAAAGCTTCAGGTGGCAATTTTTCTTTACAGAATAAAGTATGAAAGCAGTGTTACTCAACTATCTAGTTGTTGCCTTCCTAATCAAGATTGTATTATATAGTAGCAGATTCAGTGGTATCATCAAATACTGAATTGTTGCCTTAACAGCCGAAATTATATTATACCATGTTTCATAGCCCAAATGTAGGTAACTTAATGTTAGCTGCAAATATAATTTATCTACATATAATTATGTAGAATTTAATTTAATCTTTAAAATTTCTTGCGAAAAGACAAATTTGTCAACTTCAGCACCATATTTTCACCTCAAATAACATTAGCTCGCAAATTTTTTGCCAGCAAGCTAACATTGGCTATCAAGCCAAACTACAAATTACAAGGTTGTTAACTAAATTAACAAAGAAACGCTTCTTGCAGTTGCAGCAGATTTCTTTTACTTCAGATTTTTTTTGGTTTCAATTTGGTTTCCTGCCAATTCCCACCAGCCAGCTCTCCCCTATCATAAAACAGCTACCAACCAGGGAAGGTGAAGGTTAACACATGCTTCGCCCGAGAGGCATGAAGCCATCTAACTGCATCTTTATGACTTTCTGCTCAGGCTGCATCACGTGGCAGCATAACACGCTCTGAGGAATACATGCATACATGTATATGTGATGCATAAGTCAGCTCACGGACACCCATGATTGGCTAGTATCGCTGTGATTGACAGGGGAGAGAGAGAAGGCCATCCCTCCCACCCAGAGAGCACAGCCAATTTTGCTTCCTTGGCTCCCACCCATGGATGGCTGTGACATCATTCAAACTTGTGATCTCCCACTTTTTCCCAGAAAATGAATCTTGACGCAAAGTGCTTGTTCCCATTCAAGTCTACATCCCCAACCCAGCATGCTGGATTGCACATTATCAACCCAATTTGGGTCACATCAACCCAACAAGCTAGAACCTGCCAGTTTTAAAGTGTAAGTATATAAGTTGGACGTAAACTCTTATTCGCTGTTAATAAATGTAGTATGGAATGGGTAAATGTGGTGCACTTCAGTTCTTTCCCCATATTTGTCATCACCATTAAGCACAGACACAAATAACCACATACATAACCTACATTCGTTGTCATTTTCCTAATGTTACAGGATAGGGACAGAGTGCTTGTGCAGCTGCAGTAAATGAGTTGCCCAAACGGCTCTTGGTAGTAATTACCTAAATGGGCTCATTCAAAACCTCTTCTTTGTAGAATCAGTTAATTAATTAGCTGTTTCACTGACAGGATAATGGTGAAAGCATGCTAAATAGATTAGTGAGGAACTTGATTTATTGTTGAAAACCACCCCCCTGTTTCTGTTTATCTCTCTCACTCAATCTTTTTTTCTTTCTCAGGCTGACACCCTTGTCGTTTTACTATCTCTATCACCCACACACACTCTGAGAGGCTCACAAACATAAAATTAGCTATCAGATGAAATACAGTGGATATATTTTCGTCTTCATTCTTTAAACACGATATACAGTGGATCTATTAATACCTTCGCTTTCGTAAGGATGTCAAAGTATTAAGGGATTCATTTTACTACACAGATATTTGATCATTAAATTGTTGTCCATTAAGACTAGGTGACTGATTATGCTGTTTTTAGGTGTCAGGACTGTACGTGAGGTATCCTAAATATGCTTTGTCACTTACTATCAATCATTATTTGCAAAAAAAAAGAAAGAAAGAAAAGAAAAGAAAAATAGTAATGCTTAACAACAGGCCTATTACTTAGCCCAGTGCCATTCCAACTTCAGTATTAATCCACTGCAGGCATTTTCCTGAAGAGCTTGTTCTCTAAATCCATGCAAATGAGGCTTTGGGACTAGATCTTTTGTGTGTGTTGTTGTCATGGACAGATTTGGACATCAATTGTTTGTCCAAAAGACAAACTTTAACTCAATACACATTTTATATTGACATAATGTGTGTAAATTACTTAAGATGGCACTGTTACAAGCTAACTATAGATACAGGCCAAAAATCTGGAAGTAACACTAAGTTCATATGATTAATTAAAAGTCATATTAAAAATTCATATTAGGATGTAACAGACAGTAATACAGTATGTTTGTAACAATATAAGAAATAGTTTGACTAAATGTCTATAACAACAGTGTTATTATTACTAAATTTTGCATTTGCAGATTTATTGCACCTTTTGTTAGATTAGATAAAATAAACATTTTTTCAATATACATGTTTTGTTGTGTTGATTGTTGTTAGACTGTTTAATGAAACTTTCCATGCTTGATTGCATACTTTTGGCCTGTAGTGTTGAATGTATTACATGATGTATGCTTTCTTGATTGGTGTAAACTCTCCAGAATGTCTTTTTTTATATATATTTTTTTAATATTTGTCCACAGTTGTTATTATTGTCATGAGTTAATACAAGCTGCTAACATCTAATATCTTTCTTACAATCTACTATAATGCAAAATGTTCCAAAATTCTCTTTCCTGATGTTGGCATGTCTTTCAATGGTAATGGTGATATTTTTGCTCTAATACACGTTTTTTCCAAACTCAGTAATGAATAATACACTCTTCAAGGTCAAAAAGAATAAAAGACACATTAAATCACGCCAGAAATAATGCTTTTTAGCATCTAGAGGTGCATTAGCAAGTGCATTCATACTTACTGATATTGTTCCTGTAATAACATTATGGTTTCTATAACTGCTAATATCGTTTCATTTGTGGCTTGTATGTTTCATCAATACTTCTCAAGGTATTTCAGGCTAAAGATTTCAAATGTACAATTATTCTCTAAAGCACAGCCATTTAATTGTGGAAATTTGTTACCAAACATAAATTCATTCATTCTTTCATTGCCGGTAACTACTTTATCCTGGCCTGGGTTTAAAAAAAAGGCAGGAGAATTCACCCCAGATGGGACACAGGTCCATTGTAGGGCATGACGACCACACATATTCACACATTCATTCATACTCAGGGGCAATTTATTGTAGAAAATCCACCTACCTGCGTGTTCTTGGACGGTGGGAAGAAACCGGAGAACCCGGAGGCACTCCACACATACAGTAACCCAAGATCCAGCTTGAACTGGGGTCATCATTGTAATGCCTCAATCTTATGTTATTAAGCAAAAGTCTTATTTAGTACAGAAGAGGATGGATATGAAAAAAATCAGCTTGAGCATCTGCAGGATAGTACAATCAATTCATTTGTGCTGAAATCTTCCTTTTCAATATTAATGCATTTAATGGGATTGTGGCATTTTACAATTCATAACCCTGTTCTGAAATTAAATTAATTCCACAGTTCTTAGCTCTATAATTTGATGATTATATTTAGTTATAGATTGATCAATTCTTTAGTTACAGTTGACTATTCTGGGATTTTGTTTACATCATTAATATAAAGTTCTCAGCTGTGTGCCGTGCCAAGTACACTGATGGGACTATGCTCCTCAAAGGGTTAAATAAAAATCACACTTGGATAAACACATAGTGTCAAGAACATCAGGAATTCTTAATGAAAGCCTACGTGAGATAAACAGATGACAAGCCGCTCATCTGTTTATTCCTGGCTATGCTGGGTTTTATTTTGGTAGTGTCAAATCGCACTCTTTTGTTGCAAGCTTGTTTTCTAAATTAGCGCCATGAGCGGTTTGTTAGAGTGTTATTGTGTTTTTCTTTTGCTTCCCAGCCTTTTGTCATCTGTTACTGCATTAATTTTGCACTATTTCCTACTTTGTAGCATTTTCAATTGTTAGAGCTGAAACTTTAAAAATCATAAGACATTCCAGTCCTCACAGAGAGACTAAAAGTGTTATGCACTACACCAGAGTGAATGTTTAGAATATAGCCTTGAAGTTGAAGGCCTATTCAATAGGTGTTGCATCACACATTCAACATTTTTATCATACGTGATAAAAAAAAAAACATTTTTAAAGCTGTGTGTGTGTGTGTGTGTGTGTGTGTGCGCGTGTGTATGTTGTTGGTGCACAAGGGAGAAAATCCCTTGATTAATCAACAAAGAGTGTGCAAGCTCTCCTGCCGAAGCCAATCAAAGTGAGAGCAGATCAGGTTTTGGTGTGGTTTTTTTTTTTTTTAAACCTAAATCCTCTTGTTCCACTGGCGGAATCCGGAGAGCCTGCTTTTTTCTCTTTTTCATGTGCACAAAAGCCGACACTAACGCGCTTTCACAGCGACAAGGAACGGGAGGGCTGGGTTCTTTCTCGAAAACGTCTGACGAGAGGTGTGAATGGACTGCCTTTCTCCTCCACTAATTCCACACACACACTTCTCTCCATCCCCACCCCACATCTGAACAACAAACAACGGAGAACAAGTGAAAACAAGGGATCCTGAAAGGCTTAGCGAGCTTGTAATCCTCGAGCACTTCTGACCCCTGTGTTGCCGTCTAAGTCTCCTACCCGCCTCCCTCCCAAGCTCCCCCCACATTCAGAGCCTGTTGATGTGTGTCTATATTCATCCCCAGTCCCCCCCAAACATCCTAAAACTAAGTTTCGCCTATTTAAGAAGCCACGAATCCATGCTTTGAAACACCTTTGAAAAAAGGGCCCTAAGTAGCCTAAGTATGAGAAGGGGCCAGTGGTGTTTCTTTTCTCTTGGCATTTAATTCGCCTTTAGAGGCCGTCTTGTTAACACGATCTCCCCTCGCTTCTTTTTTCCCCCCTTGCTTCCCTCTCCTCTTTACCCCTCTCGTTCTTTCTTGCATCACGCTCCAACTTCAAAGGCCTCCCAAAAGGAGAAAGTCACTTCATTCTTTTCTTTGGTTCCTCTCCTCCTTATGTTCTCCGAGGTGCTCCTTCCCTCATTCCCTGCGTTCCTTACCCCCCTTAAGCAGCAGAGGAGAAATCAGCTCACTTTCTCTCACTGCTTTGCATTTGAAAAAAGAAGTAATTAGTAGAAACGGGGGGTTGGGTGTGGGTGGGTGTAAGAGTGTGTGTGGCGGGGGAATTGAGAGCTCTACATTTGCTGTAATCTTTCCACCCATCAAATCCACCTGCTCTCAGTAACCGAGTCAAAAAATACTTGAAGACAAATAATCATTCCTCTGTCGGACATTCCATAACAAAAAATATCCTATTTTTTATCAATTAAATTATGTTCATCATGAGTTTGATCATCAGTATCAATAAGACCATCAATGGTGCACCATGCTCACACACACATACACACACACACACAGACACGTACATTGTGTCAGAGGTTTGCGTTGAACATTGCTTGTCACAGCTGCCCTCACTCCCTTGTGCTATAAGAGGAATGTGTGAGCCAGAGATATGCAGAGATGTGTGTGTGTGTGTGTGTGTGTGCCCACTGAGTCCTCAGGCAAGATGGAGCTGATAACAGGCTTCGGCATTATCGCAGCTGAGCAGACGATTAAACACGTGCGCGCACACACACTCACACACACACACACACACACACAAAGGCTGCTCACCTTGTGTGATGCATACCCCGTGCATCACACCAAAAGTCCAGTTGTATACACAAATTATAAACAAAAATGGCCTTACTTCAGTCAAACACCGACAAATGACAAGCTTTACATACAAACCAAAGGCAAATCTAAGATGGCTGAGGCCCCAATGAGAATATATGATGTGCAAACAGTAAGGAAATAGAAATACCTTTGCAGATAAATATTAAAGGACACAGTCACTATTGTGGGTATAGGTTTGTCTTGTGTGTGTATGCTTGTACAGTATACGTATCACATCTTGGTCCATCAGGAAATATGCAGTGTGAGCTGGTACGTGAGTGATTCGAATGGATTAATAACCCTTATGGAAAAATCACATACATTTCACATGTGATCATACATTTTTCCCATAAGATTGTGAATAATATGCGATTATATGGCAAAAACATCTGAAGATGCATGACTTGAAATTGCATACATGACATTATGAGAACAATGCATGATGGCATGTAAAAAAGAATTATTCATGTGAGACAATCACATCTGAAAAATGAAACTATATGTCCCTACATATGAAACATTAATGTGTGACAATAAATGACTCATTTATATATAAAGTAGATCTGAAAAAGTCCATTACCTTAAAAATGTCCAAAACACATGTACATGTACACGTGTTTAAAAATCACAAATTTTACACATGAATTAATACACTTGATTGTAAAAGATCAATTATTCAGCTCATCTGGCAAACAATAACTGTCTATATGCAATAAAAAAGTGGGTCAAAGGTGTACTTCCACTAATTAAAAACTCTCTTTTGGCTATTTTGTCTTGGTGGTTGGTGGGCTTTTTTTTTCTATGCATTTGTGGTCTCTCCATCCTGCTCTCCCCGCTCACCTCCTCTGTTCGGTGTTTGAACTGTCACAAGCAAACAGCCATTCTGACATTCTTAATTTTTACATTTGTAAACTTACATGACATTTTTAAAGGTAAAAAGCAAATACTGGGATGCATTTGGGTCTCAATTAAATTTTATTTGTATACCACTTTTAACAATAGATATTGTCACAAAGCAGCTGTACAGAAATATGGATGTATATTTAGATCCCTAATGAATAAGCCAGAGGTGACAGTGGCAAGAAAAATACTCCCTGAGAAGACATGAGGAAGAAACCGTGAAAGGAAACAGACTCAAAATGGAAACCATCCTCTTCTGGGTGACACCGAATAGTGGGACTATTACTGCATTCCACTTACCTTACAAGTGGTAACAAGCAAATATGTCTGTATGTTGATTGAGCTAAAGCAAATACTTGTATATACAGCATAACTCACTTAAAGGTAAGAAGTGCTGCTTTGTTTACTTCTGGTGCTGTGAGCGGCCATGTTGATTTGACATCTCTCCATAAACTGGAAAGGAACTTTCCAGGAGGTTGGGAATTACTACGAGTGACTATGAGTTGAACATATTAGTCCCAGAGATCACATTTTTCCCCATTCTGATGTTTGTTGTGAACATTAATTGAAGCTCTTGACTTCTATCTGCATGATTTTATGCATTTTGCTGCTGCCATATGATTGGCTGATTAGATAACTGTACGAATGTGCAGGTGTACAGGTGTTCCTAATAAAGTGGATGGTGATTGTGTATTTATATATACACTAAAGGTTTTGAAAGGATGTTCAGTATACGCATATTGTGAATGAGTCCTGGGATGAGCAGGACTGTCCTTATGATTACAGCAGCAGTTCCTAGGAACAAGTCTACAGTATCCAAGTGAGATTATCCACTGAAGCAAGAGTGAGACTATTTTAGGGAAGGGCATGAAACTGCCTTTTTTATTATTCATTGGAATAGTTTTTTCCTCCCTGCCTTCATATGCTGGGTCTCTGTTCCGCTCTATCTCTGTCCTCAAGCAACATATAAGCTACAGTCATGGGAAAAAGAAAGTACACCCTCCTTCAATTCTATGTTTTTATCAGGGCCTAAATAACAATTGTGTGGTCTTCCCAGCTTCGATAAACAAAAATTAACCTCACGTGACAACAAAAAAGAACACAACAGATTTCAATATGTAGTCATTTTTTTCCCAAAAAGTAAGCCAACATTCAGAAACCAGATGGGAAAAAATAAGTATACCCCATAATTCAGTAAAATATAGAAGTACCTTTAGCAATCACAACTTGAAGTAAATGTTTTCTGTAGGAGTTTACCAGTCTCTCACATCATTTTTGAAAATTTTTGGCCCACTCTTCTTTACAATGTTGCTTCAGTTCATTGATGTTTGAGAGCATTTGTTTATGCTCTCTTAAGATCCTACCACAGCATCACCTTGTTTCTTCTTTAGCCATTCAGATGTCGATTTGCTGGTGTGCATGGGATCACTGTCCTGTTGCATGACCCAATTTCAGCCCAGCTTAAGCTGCTGGACATCTCATCTCAAGAATATTCTGGTATAAAGTGGAATTCATTGTTGTTTAAATGACTGCAAGTTTCCCAGGTCCTGTGGCTGTAAAATAAGCCCAAATCATCATCCCTCCACCACCATGCTTGATAGTTGGTATGAGGTGTTTGTGGTGATGCACTGTGTTTGGATTTCACCAAACATGGCGCTGTGTATGATGACCAAACATCTCCACCTTGGTCTCATCAGTCCAAATGATATTGTTCCAGATCTTTTGTTTGTGGTTTTCTGATGCAATTTCGCAAACTTAAGTTGTGCACCATATTCTTTGTGGAGAGAAGAGGCTTTTTCCTAGCCATCTTTCCATGAAAGCCATACTTGTTCAGTCTTTTTCTGATTGTGCTGTCATGAATATAAACATTTAATGTGCTTACAGAAGGCTGTAGTTCACATGATGTGGCTCTAGGTTTTTCTTTATATCTCTGAGCATTAAACAGTCTGACCTTGGACTGAATGTGCTGGGATGCACACTCCTGGGAACATTGGCAACTGTCTTGAAGGCTTTCCACTTATATAAATCCTTCTCACTGTAGAATGGTGAATTTCAGATTATTTGGAGATGGCCTTATAACCCTTCCCAGATTGATGAGCAGCAACAATTGCTTCACTGATGTCATGGCTGATGACCTTTCTTCTTGGCATGATATAGACATACATCTCCACCTGAGTGCTCCAGAACACCAAAATGCTCACAAAAGAACACAAAACTAGTCACACTTCTTAATGATTCTTAATGATCTGAATGATCTTGGCATTTCATTAGTACCACCTCACTGCTAATTACTCTCTTAATGACTATGGAAGTAGGAAGGGTGTACTTATTTTTTCCCACCTGGTTTCTGAATGTTAGTTTACTTTTTGGGGAAAACTTCCTATATATTGAAATCTGTTGTGTTTTCTTTTTGTTGTTGTCACCTGAGGTTATTTGTTCGGTTATAGAAGTTGGTGAGGACCACACAATTGATATTTAGGCGCTGATAAATAAAAACATAGAATTGAAGGAGGGTCTACTTTTTGCCATTACTGTATACGTCATTTTAACAACATCCACACATATCGCCTATTTGCACACAAATCATTGTATTCTGAAAAGTTAAGATTGTTACTAGTTGAACTAGTAGAATACATTTGTCTGGAAGGTAAGTGGATCGTAATGAAGGAGTAAAACTACTTAAGGTTGAACTCTAATCAGTGTGAACAGCAAACATACTGCATTTATATACTTATGAGACTGCTACCTCTTGCTCTCACTTTGACCCCCTGTTCATTTTCTCACCTGACCAACACAACACAACTTTAGCTAAATGCAAATAGCTGACTAAGTAATTAAAATATTAGCAGAGTTGCATGTTGGGAAAGATGCTTGTTGAAATGCTATAGCATGAGAAAAGACCACAACATTATAAGCAATCACAAAATGGATGGGAGAGATTGCAGAGTATTTACTGCTGCACCGCTGCTTTTTGTAATTTTCAGATATACAGAGTTAAAGAAAGACTGATGCTTGAACAATGGTGTAGATTTATTTCAAATTATTTTCAATGTACTAATCATTTTTAACGTTTATTCATGTTTGGCAAGAAAGAACATAAATGAAGCTCCACTCTCAATGAATGGTTGATGACTATGAATCACAGACAGTGTGATCTGAAAAGTCTGAACTGAAAAATAAATCAATAATACATCTCCATTTTTGGTAGGCTTCAGTATTATTGTGTTGTGAGCTTTCTCGTACAATCAATGCCAAAATTTCACACAGTGGACATGACAGGAAGTCGTGGATTCATGTGCAGACATTTATTTAAAAACACGATGCATGCAATATCAAAGACACAGCTCAAAGTGTAATCAGGAAACAGGCTGTAGCCAGAACACAAGTATCTGTTAATAAAAAGCAAGAAAACGAGAGTCGACATTAAAGTATCTGTTAATAAAAAGCAAGAAAACGAGAGTCGACATAATAGTCCAAAATCATCCACGCAAGCTCAGGCAAGATAATCACTATGACAGTCTTACTGGCAAAACAGCAAGACTTCGCAAAGTTTGAGTGAGCATTGAGTTCCTAAATAGAGCAGGTAAGAGTAATTAGTGGAGAAAGATTTCTAGTGGGCTAGAATTCTAATGAAGGTGACCTCTGGCAAACAGGAGATGCTTTAGACATGCTACTATCGGATTTGTGAATCAAATAAGCCTGTGCCTTTGTACAAAAAAAAAACCCACAAGTAATGGAACTTTAGCATTACTTTTGTTTAAAACTTAGCAGTGATCAAATTAAGAGAAAATGCAGTTTAAAATGATGTTTTTCCTACGTGTCTCATGACATTTAACAATATGTTTATTTTCACTGTTACAGTATGCTAGTAATTCAATCCGCAAAATATCCTTACAATTTACTAGCATTATACTGTATAACCACTCACTATCAAGCAACCTTGTCATTTATTGACATGTAGTAGTAAAATATAGCTATGATCTGCTACAGATCTTAATTTTAGTGAAATATAACAATTGACAGCAACCGAAATTCTATATTAAGCCAGTTTTAGACTGTGTAAGGACAGTGGTCTTTTACGAAATTTACTTGTTACAAGACGATCAGAATAAAATCTTGGCTGAATTCTATAACAGGCTATGCGATAACATGTGTTCTCCATGTCAGTTTATGAAGTGAAGATTCATTAACAGTCGACCTGCGATTAAAGAAAATTGCTCTGCTCACGTCATCAATCAGCGTGATCTGGGCTCGTGCAGAAAAGGGGGTCATATAAACACGGTGAGCTTGAGATAATAACAATATTTTCTCTCTCCTTTAACATGTTTCTCTTACATTTCACATTTGCCCCTACCATACTTTTGTAGCTGTACTTCTGATGGTGGCTTTTAGACAAGTGTCATAACAGTGGTCTTAAATTTAGAGATTTAGACAATGGCAGAAATTTGTCATCAGCTGTCTTTTGTCTTCAGCTGACCACCAGTCTCAACTCATGACAAAGAATTTTTTTTACATGTGCACTTTTTGTCTGCGACAGCAAAATTGGGGCAATACACAATAAAACTAAAACAAGAGACTGTTTTGATATAGTTGGTACGAAGGTACAATTCCCTCCTGACTCCTGACCCCTGACTGACTCCTGTATGCCTATGTGATCAGACAAATCATCTTTGCACTAAAATAAATATTATGTCTGCACAATTTTTCCAGACTGGCAAAACTCAAAGTATTTCCTATTGATTTTGTGTATTGTTTTTTAAAACCTAAAGAACATTTGAACAACTTCTATGTATACTATTTAAAACTGAAAAAAAAAAAAAAAAAAACATCAGGGCAGTTCATTTTGTCCTGGAAACAAAATCATTTAATTTAAGATTTATTTGTCTGTGTGCGTGTGTGTCCATGTCTGTGTGTGTATGCATGTGCTATGCTTTTAGGCCTGATATAGATCTTTCCAGGACTATCAATCAAACAAAAGCAAGAGGTTTAAACAGATTTCATTTCCCACTCTTTCATAATCCGCCGGGTTATTGTGCATGCATGGGCTTCTGATTGCGCGTGGCTGAATAATAGCTTTCCTTGACTTTTCATTTTGATCTTCGTGTTGATTCAGTCGTATCTGAAGGCTCTGTTTGATATCACTCATAGACGTATGTGTAATGTTGACTCAGCTTGTCATGACTTGTGAACAGCTCTGATCCCGTCTGCGTGATCTGCCGTGTGTGCTGGTTTGATTTTTAATCCTTTTTAAGCCTTTACGTTTACTGTCTGTGCATCAGCAAACTCAGTTTACCGAGTTTTCTTTACCGTGTTGCATGTTTTTCGATAGAGACTACAGAGAACATCTGTAAGTCACTCTGGATAAGAGTGTCTGCCAAATGCTGTAAGTAAAATGTAAATGTACACACAACCACACAAACAACCATCTCACTATCATGGCTCCATCACTGCTATAATGAGAAGGTCTAGTACCCAAATAATAGCTGGTCAGTGGGGTTCCTATGATGGTCACTAATGGACGGGGTAGGCTGACAGAAAAGCAGCAAATTGGTTACAGCCAGTAATTTTATACTTAGAGTCCATGTATATGCTATGTGTACCTGATAAAATTAAACTAAGTGTGTAATAACAAGTGCGTATATAGGTTCCAGGCTGAAGCCAGTGGTATTATTGGGAGGCCTCTAATTTTAGACCTTAGATTTAAGCATAAGACATGAATATTGTCATTTCCTGGGTAAGGGGAACCAAAATCAACCTGTATTGAACACAAAAAAAATTATTTAAAATAAGTAACTTGTAGAAAATATGAAAGAATTGTATTCTGTCAATTGTATGTCCACAGACTGTATTGTGGTACTCTTCTGTGCACTTTGACATACCATAAACTATGCAAAAATCTTTTAAAAAAAAAAAAAAAAAAATTGGGTCCCTGGAGAACTAGTGGTTAGGCCACAGTGCTCTCACCGCTGCAGCCTGAGTTTGATTCCCGGCCAGGGAACCCGACCCCAGTGGCTGGGGTTGTGTGCAGTAGTGCGGTCTCAGTGCCGGTCCCAAGCCCAGATAAATGTTGGGGAGGGTTGCGTCAGGGCAAATAATACACAGACCAATGATCTGCCGTGGCGAACCCTAATGGGAGCAGCCAAAAGAGGAACAACAACTTTTTTTAAAAAAATCATTAGGCCCTTTGCATTTTCTCTTTATTTTAGAGTGAATTATTGACAAATGGGAGCTTGGATATACAGGCTACTACACATCAGAGATTCATATATGTTTAACATATGTGCATTGATCAAAAGCAATAATATATGTTGTACTTATATGTGTGTGGACTCCTAGGAGAACTACATATGTATCTCAGCACCCAGACATTGCCATAAGCCTAGCATAATCACAACACTGACTGCTACCTGCAATGCTGAACTTACACATGCATGCAGTAAATAAAGAAATCAGGTCACCTGTTCTAAGCACAGTAAATGTCTAGCATCACCAATTCAACTCAGTATATGTAATAAACTCTACTATTAAAACAGTGAGTAGACTGTTGAATGCTACAGCTGAATGCTATAATTGAATGCAAGCAATGGCTCCAGTATTTTCAAGCATGTTTGATTTTCTTTGCAATTAATCACATAGTGTGAACCCCTTCACCTAGTCATAGGTACAGTGATGAGAAACAGCCAAAGAGCAAATAAAATTCATCTGCAGTCATGCACAGTGGCTCCCTGAATCCAAATCTAGTATCGTTCATCTATTCTGTGGGAGGACGAAGACATAAAAGCACAGTAATATTGCATTTATAAGAAATTATTAGACATGTCATACCTAAATGGTTGTAAGGAACAGGAAAAATAAAAGACATGGCATGATTCCTTGTAATAAAAATAGCTACTTTTTTGCACTGTACCTCCCATTCTCTTTGCAGAACAGACAGTCATCACTGCCCATGTCTCCCTAACCAGTATTTCTCTTATCTGAGCAAAATAGTTTCTGAACAAAATAGTTGCAAATCAGCAAAGTCACATGATGGAGAGCTCTCACATTTATTTTCATGAGAAAGTGAGATTTAGAGATCAGATGACTCTTTATGTTTAATAAAGCAATAAAGCATAAAATACATGTATATTGCAGTTACTGAAGTGTTGGAGTAGGCTACATTGCATCAGCAATTTGAGCATTTGAGGAGCTGATGTGATTTTTTTTTTTTAATACTTACTGAGTAATTACTTAGTATTGTTAAGTAATTAATAGTAGTGACTTGGGTGTTAATGTAGTTCTACTCATTCGTTCCTGCTTAGTTCCTGCCTAGTTATCTATGAGTTATTGAACAATGTAATGTTACCATTTTTCCTAATGAACACTGTAAAATTATAGAGAAAGAGGTCATAGTGAAAATTCTATTCAATAGTTTTTTTTTTGTTTTTTTTTTATTTCATCTATTTTTTCTTGAGTAATAATTCATCCCAGGCAGCCCCACTGAGATTAAAAGCCTTGACCAGGATAGTCACATCTACCAACTGGCAGAACAAAGTAAACACAATTAGCACATAAATCAGATGTTAGTTTTGGGAAATGTGGCTCAGGTTTACAACATAATCTGGATTTCTAATCTGGCTTGCTGTTTTTTTTCAAAGACCTTTGTTGAAAGATTCAGGAAGTTTTCAGGTTAAATTGATGATGTTACATCAAGTAAAGCTGTACAAGTATAGCAACTGTTAAAGGAAAAACCCTCCCTGAATGATGTGCGTGACTGAAATTTGATCTTAAATTGTGCAAAAAAATTATGAATAAATTCCGAAAATTGTGAGTGAGAAATGAAGCTCTTTCTTTGTTGTTTTTAGGAGCTAACAGAAAAATCTGACCGTTATCCCTTAGGTTTGAGATCATGGAAATTTTTCTCCTATTAGACACCATTGTTACTACACTAGCAGTGTCCCCCTGTGACATCAGCACAGCACACAACTGCTAACTTCTCATGGGAATAACGAAAATATAGCACCAATCAACAAATTAGCACCAGAATCACTGAGCACATCACAAATATTCTAATATATAAAGATATTTAATGTGTTTCAGGGTGGAATTTCCCTTTAATATGTTAATAATGGATAATGATAACCATTACATTTGGTATTTGGTCTTCATAATTGTCCCAGGATGAAGTTTGAGATATCACTGGGACTTCAGAACACATACATATGATTCATTTTAATTGGGGCCTTAAAGCAGTACTACAAACCATGCTGTGAATAGTGGAAACACATGACTTGGAACTACAAAAAAAAATTTTTTTTTCCTATTATGACATAAGTGCTTAAAATTTATGCAAAATTTTGTAAACATAATAGCAGTGTAGTTCCAAAATTCTAATGCAAAGACACTAAAGAGATATTTTAAGAACCTGTGGCATTTCTTTTAATGAGCACACAATCAGTACACCACAAATGACTTAACATGACCCACGGCTTTCTTTTACCTCACACGCATTTTTCAAGGATTCGCCTTTACAAAAGTGCACACACTCATGCGCTCTCACACATATGTGCATGTATTGAGAAACACACACATTCACACACACACACTTGCATAGCCTTGTGGCCAGCATATGAATATTTAACAGTAGCTGCTCTCCGAGCGCGCCAGTCGTTGCCAAATAGAACTTAATCTTTTCAATTTTGGGGTGCAAATATTCACACTGGCTGCTGTTTGTCTGGCCCATTAATGAGCCGCTATCCCATAATCCTCGGCGGCTAATTCAAGTGGCTGCTGGGGCAGACGGCCAGGAGAGAACGAGGTGCAGCCTTCCATACACAGGCCAGATTATACACACTCTCTCTCTCTAGCACTCTATCTCACAAGCACATTTTTTCTCACTCAGACTTCGATTTTTTTTCTCACACTCTCACTTTCCTGCTCATTTTGGTCTCTTACTGATCTTCAGTTTTTCAGCCCATCTAACCATTCCATCTAATATTTCTATACCATTACCCTTCGCTATGTCCCATATTCTCTTTAACCTCTCTTACACATTACAATGGGTTCAAATAAAATTTTATCAATATATATTTCTCAAACTGGAGTCCATCATTCTTTATTAATATAAGCCCAAGAAAGTGTGTTCATACTGACTGAAAGCACTAACTGCCACATAACTGTAATATCAATATCAGATGTGAGTTGTTATAGCATCCCTCAATATATTACTATACTGCATGTAAAATCATTTTTAAAGGGAAACTCCATCCTGAAACACATAAAGAATGTTTATATTGAAACATTTGTGATGCACTTAGCAATTCTGGCACTAATTTGTTGGAAGTTGCTGTATTTTCATTATTCTTGTGAGAAGTTAGTGGTGGTGTGCCGCACTGATGTCACAGGGGACATTGTATGCACATTTATACACATTTATATAATACACATTTATAGTGGCATTAAATTTTCATCATTCACAAATATATGGGATTTGGTTTGAGAAATCCAGTGCAGGATTTCTTAAGTTAATTCCACTGGTGCCGCTATCAGCAGGTAGTCAAACTGCATTGTTGGTATTGTAGGAAACTGTTAATTAAAGTGAAAATAAGCCAATGTGACAATTAAAAAAAAACATTTAAAACAAACAAAAAATATGTCAACTCAGAATTTCTTTATAAAGTAAATCTTTTGCACCACTGAAGATGACATATTGATAATAAATGTTAATATGCAAGTCGTTCAGAATGGCGTTTTACACTTTTACCCTCATTACAAGTGCTAGGATCTATGAATATATATACAGTACTGTGCAAATGTTTCAGGCACATGGAAAGGAATTCTGTCAAAGAAATGTACCTTGAAAACTGCATCAGTTCTCTTAGGTACGGTCATGTAATTTTATAAGGATGTTTTTCCAAGCATTCCATTCCAAGACTTTGGCTTGCTTCTGTTTCTGCAGGTTTCTGCTTCTGTTTCATGTCAGACAGCTTGCATTATATTGTTATCTAAAAAGTGCTCTGGGTTTATTTCTTTAATGACATACAAGCATATGTTCATTTTTGGAAATCCATGTTAGTTTTGGGAAATAAGACTCAGGTTTATGACTTAATCTGGATTTCTAATCTGGCTTGCTGTTTTTTGGTAGATCTTTGTTGACAGAGTTGTGAAGTTTTCAGGTCATATTGATGACATTACATCAAGTAAAGCTGTACAAGTATAGCAATTGTTAAAGGAAAAAAACCCACCCTGAATGACATGCATATCAATATTTATAATCGTAATTTGATCTTAAATTGTGCAAAAAAAAAATTATGAATAAATTCTGAAAATTGTGAGTGAGAAAAGAAGCTCTTGCGCTTTTGTTTTTAGGAGCTAACAGAAAAATCTGCCTGTTATCCATTAGGTTTGAGATAATTTTTTAAAAAATTCTCCTATTAGACACCATTGTTACTACACTAGCAGTGTCCCCCTGTGACATCGGCACAGCACACAACCGCTAACTTCTCATGGGAATAACGAAAATGTAGCACCAACCCACAAATTAGCGCCAGAATACATTTTTTGGAAGACGTTTGCTGAAACACAGACCACAGACCCATATGACAAACAAGCATATGTTCATTTCTGGAAATCCAAAATTTGCTTTTCTCCTCATACAACTAACATAATATCAAAACATTTGAGGCAAAAATTTGTATATGAATGAGAGTGCCTAAGATTTCTGCTGTCACAAAATCCTCTCAGCGCAACGAGCGCTGTTCACGTTTTGTTTTGATTTCCCTCCATGTGCTTTTTTGTTCATATTTCCATTTGCCCTTGTATTGATTTGTGTCTTGACTTTGCCCTGACTTGTCATTGGTGCGTTTTTCTCATTGTGTCCAGGTCATCGGAGTACATTCCTTGATTCATTTGTCTATTTATACATCTCAGCGTAATGTTTTGTCGATGTTATCATGAGTTTCTGAGCCTTGTTTACCCTTGTCTCCTTGTTCCTCGTGAAACTTCCTGGTTTGATCCATGCCCGTTTTTGTGTTTATATGATTATGAATTATTCTTGCTTGATATTTACTGTCTGCCTGTGAATTGATGATACATGCACATTACATTTACACAGTCCTGCTCATGAATATGTAAATTTAAAAGCGCCTTTATGTTCTGCTGCAATCCCAATTAGTCTATAATCACTAACATTTGCTAACTTAGCTACTCAGATACGACATTATTTGTATTGTTACTGTATATTCTCACTTTATACCACACCAGTTTTTGTTAATCTCTATTGCTAGCTAAGTTATTTAGCAGTCCAGCTACCTAACTGATAGTAAACTAGCTCAAACTAGTCACAGGTACAAGTATCTTAAGTCTCAGCTATTTATTTAATAGTGGGCAAAGCTGTCAAAAAATGGCATCACAATCGTCCATATTTTGTTTAACACTAGCATTAATTAAGTTAGCTAGCATAACATGAGCTCATATGTGATGTCCTCAAAAGTACTGAGAAATTCTCTGAAGGAAATAATTAAATATTATTTTTTTTAAAAATGGTGTGTGAACATACATAAAATTCTCCAATGGCCTTAAAGGACATCAACTTTAAATTAAAGACAAGGTTTAATAGCCAATATTAAATAAAAAGGTCCAGCTTCAAGTCAGTTTTTAATAAAAACTCAAAAGTCAAATTCAAATATTCTGTTTTAAACAGTGTATTTTTAAATAATAAATATCAGATTTACTACAATGTTGCACTGGTTTTGAAATGAAATAAAATGAAACATAGTTCTTGCTCATGGAGTTAGACATTTGGACCCCACTCTGTCTTTTCTATAGACAGTCACCACCATTTAGCTTAAAGCACTTTAGTTCGGTCCATTAGTGTCCATTCTCTGAACTGTGAACACACCATGACCAGGACCTCAACACCCCTACCCCCTCTCTCCACTATTACTAGACTAGACGGAGGACACACACACATACACACACACACACACACACACACACACACACGAACATTCTCATTACCTCATTAGGATGTGCCGAGGGATGCAGGTAATCTCTGTCATTAAGACGGTGACAGGGGCTGAACCGAGAGTATATATACACACACACGCACACACACACACACACACACACACATACACACAATTCACACATACACACCTTTATAATATCCAGACCCCATACAACTATTCACCACTCTCCACTCACACACACAATTTACACACATACATCTTAATACTGTAAATCAGAGTAGCTATGCTAACATGGAACATAGAGAAAGGAAATATTTTAAAATATATTGCATCTATAACCCATCAGCACGTCCTCTCTTAACCTGTAGCAATAAAAGTGACAAAACTGAATAGTAATATATTTATTTCACTTGTTTTTGTACACTGTGTTATCTGAACGTTAGCAACACTGAAGTAGGATTTAAGCTCCATCCACTTGCCGCAATCATTTTCTGATATATATGTCAATGTATATCATTATGATTTACATGTCAATTTCATTTATAAACCTTATAAACCCCACTATCTAGAGTGGAAACACATTGCTTTTTTTCTATATTCAGAACCAAAATTATGTTTGTAGATTTGAAGAAATTTTAGATGTTTATTCTTATCCCTAATTAGAATGAAATTACAGAGAAATTTCTCAAAATGTTGATCATTGTTGATAGTTTTGATGCTGAAAAATGACACAAAAAGTGCATGGTATTTTCTTGATTAAATTTTTTTTTTTTTTAAATGATATTCCAACAATGTTCTGTTAATGTCTTTCTCTTAAAAGTTTATTTATAACATCATCTAAATAGAAGATTTTTTTTTATTAACTATGCAAATGTATGCATATTTAACTAGCTGAAGCCTAATTTGCATGAAATAGTGTGCATTTTTAAAATACGCTCCACTACAAAATATAAATACTTGTAAGAATATCAGCAAATCAACTGGACAATTTTAATTGTGATGTCTGATGTTGTGGGTTTTTTTAATTACCCTATTCTCCTGTATACTGTCAAAACCTTTCTGCCGAATGTGTTAAAGGTACTATAAATGAGTGACAATGCATAAAGTAATTTTTAAACCTAAAAAGCCGGACACAATCTAATTTTAATAATTATTCAGTTGTAGTATTTTGCTTCGTACAGGAGCTTTTCTATAGCTCATGACACCATGCACCAAAAGACCCACACTTCGCTATGTGCCACAGTTCACACCGTGCACCACTGTCAACACAACACATGCAAAATCTATGCAAAACACATGTTGCACTTTTCCAAAATTCACACTACCATGTACCCTGCCATATGATTATGAAGACACAATGTGAAACGTAAAATGTGGTGTCTCCTCAAATAAAAGGGAGGCAACAATATTATATTAGTAATATTAGTAGATTAAATGTCATTTTAGAGACATTTTCCCAATTTTTTGTAAAGTTTACTCAAGAAAATCATGTAAAATGAACTAAATTATGCACATCTATGAAACAGGGTCAGTTTAAAAATTGGTTCATTGTACTACATATATTAAAAGTACATTAAAATGATCTGAAGTACATGAATATAAATTGTTGTTAATATTATAAATTATTGCTAATATTTTTTGACATTTTTTACTCAAATACATTCTACTCAAAAAGATTTATTTACCCTATTCTATTTTGAGCATTATTTTATTGCAAATTCATCTATTCTTGCACTGACATGGGTAGATAGATATAAAAACTGAAAAAATAAAGCAAAAATGAAAAAATAAAGGTGGAAACAAAGAACAGAGAACATGGGAAACTAAGGCTCAGAAATTCCCACTGCAGTGAATGAGATGTTGCAATAAAACAAAGGAACATGAGGGTATATAAAGAAAAGCTAGTCATGGGACACAGAACAGGTGCACACATAAGGTAACAGACCAGTGAAGGGACAGGGGTGGAGACAGGACCAAAACACAGGCACATGGCGATGTAAACAATAAAGTATATAGAGGGAACTAAAAACAAAACAAAAATGCAGTGCTTGTCACTCTTTGAACCACGCTGCATGCTGGGAAGGGGAATTCATGACATCGTGTTCTATAATATAAAAAAATAAATCTAGCAACACTGCTTAAAATATGTAAATAAATTTGGGGTCCCTAAGCAACAACTTATTCAGGGGACACCCCACCCACAACAATCATATTAATTGATATTCAAATATAAACAAAATTAATATTCCATTATACTGGATTATACTGCTAGCTAACTGGTTAGTTAACCACTAACTTTTTCCATTTCAATTTCATCAACAAGCAGAAGCAAGACAGTGGACAAATTGACTCAATACAATTAAAGAGTTAAATTAATTTCTTACCTCTTACTCTTCTGCTTTTTCCTTTTTTGTATTTTCTGCCCCAGATAGATATAAATGCTTCAGGATACCTAATTTACAGGGGCACAAAGCAAACTCCTATACCACTTTAAGCTTTTAACCCTGGATGTTTCTCCCCACTCTGTGACTATACAATTTGAAATCTGTACTTACACTGTACAGAAAATTAAACTAGCAATTCAACTCTGTACTCTAAATTAGTACAGTGGGACACTTATGTCAACCTGCAGCATAGTTCAGTCAAATAAAGTGGTTATTTCCACATCACTTTTATTTTAAAATCACACATTTACTCAAAATAGTTAGTCATCTTTCTCTATTTTACAGGTGAATTTTATCCAAATTAAAAATAATTATTATTTATTAATAACTTGATATTTTTTATCACAGTCTACTCAACCCCTGATTCATTTTTCACAGTGCAGGAACTTGGCAAAATCATGTCACATATTTAATTACTAATTGTTGAGTTTTATTCTCCGTTGCTGAATAACTGTGAAAAAATGGTATGGCACATTCTTCATTATACTAAGCACTGTATGAGAAATTCACATGCATTTGAATTAATAATTCATGCAGCAAATGTGTTTAAAGTTTTCCTTTAAAAAAAAAAACACATCAGGTCAAAAACATGTACTCCTGTACAGCACTTTATTTGAAGAGTACCCACATATGGCCTTCATAAGAATTGTATAAACCAGTGTTGAAATACATAAATCAAGGCTTACTTAATATGACATTGGCTTTACATAAAAGAAAGAAATAATGAAAGAACACAAACGTGTAGCTTTGAGACATCTTCTATGATGTATCCGTTAAATTCCTATTCATCTCCTGGACATTTAAGCTTTTTAAATAAGCTACAGATAAAAACTGCAATGGTGCTTCATAAAGATTTTGAATGCAATTGCACCACCAGCACTTGAGTACATCTGAGTAGTATAAATAACGTACACACTCTTATATAATGTACATAAATACACTTTCCAAAATATTGTGAAAATGAATGTCAGACACATCAGATAAGAACAGTCTTCACTTAATTATAATTCAAGTTCTTTTCACTTCTTATTTTTTTGCATAAGTTCTTATATGAATCTTCCAACACTGCTTTATTGAAGATTTATGCAATATTTACACAAGGACACAGTAATCTCTGCAGTTCTGAAAGGTTTTGAGTGTGTGTGTGTGTGTGTGTTGGGGGGGTTGTGTTTGCGTGTACATATGAGGTTTTACAGTAAGCACCAGGGATGTACAGAAAAAGCTGCACCTTGTCTGTTTTAGTTAAAATGTCGACACTAAAAATGTTTACATGCACACTTTATTAATTACTGTATTTAATATGTTTTCTAGGATAGAATGTTCATTTTGCATACGTTTCTTCAATAAAACAGTCCTTTTTTATGTAAATCTACAAAATAATCAACATCTCTGTTCTAAATTATACAATAACTAGCTAAAAAACATTATTAGTGGTTAGGTCTCTATTATTCTTTAATATGAAATCAGTTCATTGTGACAGTTTCCAAAGATATGCAAGGAAAAATAAATAAAATGTAAAGAATAGTAATAAAGAAACTCTTACACTGCAAAAAGAAACATATGTTAGCATGTAAAAATATAGGCAGATTCAACTAATATTTCTTTTTATTAGATTGTTTTAAACAAATCTAAGATTATTGAGACTATTTGTAGATTATTGTTATTATTGTTATCTAAAAATGGTCTTGTTCTGTTGACAGATCATTTTTGCTTATCTCAAGAAAGAAGCTAAATTATCTGCCAGTAGCCAATTATTAGTAAATATGTCTAGAAATAGGTTTAATGGTCTTATATATGGTATATAATAATTTCCTAATGAGAAATATTACATAACCTTTATTCAAGATATCTTCACTTGCTATCATTTTTTTGCTGTGTATACTATATGCTTCTTTAAAATGAAATATGAATGCAAACTCCAAGATATTGTGAGAATTCCTTCTTGGAAACCAAAATATTTAACTTGATAAAATGAAATGGTCTAAGGGAGAATGAAAGGATAACATTAAAAATAGCAATTAATATAGTACACATTCAGCATTTTGATATATTAACTATGAGATATTTCTGCAGCGTGTATTTCCATAAACCTCTGACTATGGTTGTGGCCTTGAATGCTTATAATTGTGTTATGAAGACCTAATGCAGGAAATTGTTGCCCAAATTCTATTCAGATACCAGAACTGGTATATTTATAGACATGTTTAATAAAAGTAACAACATTCAGTTACTTACTATATCACGTAGACCCAGAGATTTCCTCTTATCACATTACTTAAGTGCATGTAAACACTTTTTTTTTACATGCAGGAAATAGATAGATTAAAACTCGCCTGCTGAAAGACATATCATCATTTATTCATCGCTTTATCACATCTTTTTCTATATACACCCATTATAAAAACTTTTTAAAAAAATTATGGTGATACTTTTTGATTTTTATTGCTGTCATTTCTAACCAGTTTTCTAACATGTTTTATCATTAGACTCAGCAGTTTATAAAGAACTGTTCAAAGTTTTGTGTGTTCATGCATTTGTATAGGCTGAAGGGTGCTTGAATGTGTATATACGTGTGTATTAACTCCAGCATTTGACTATAGCTGGGTGTTCAGGTAGGTGTGTGTGTGCGTATGCGTGTGTGTGTGTGTGTGTGTGTGCATGCGTGTGTGCATGTGTGTGTGTGCCAAAGCAGAGATCGCACATTGATGCTCTGAGGCTTATGTGAGTGTTAATGGAGAGAGCTTCAATTTGCCCAGATAAGTGAGATGGACAGCACTATTGATAGTGTGTGTGCGTGTGTGTGTGCATGTGTGTGTGTGTGTGTGTACATCTAATTACCCAGCTGCATAGTATCACATGCATAGACACTGCCCAAAACTCAAGTCTTTAGGTGTGGATTAAAATGCATGTACAGTATTGTGTGGTGTGTGTTTGTGTGTGTGTGTGTGTGTGTGTGTGTCCGCATGGCCCCTCCCAATCTCCCCCTCTGACAGACGGCAGTAATGGTCTCCCTGATCTGTGTGAAATTGCCCGGCCGCTCTCAGCAGCTGAGGACCCACAGGAGACAAACCGCCATTTAATTCCCACTGCCAGAGGTGAGCGAGCCCCGAGCCCTGGGGAGGGCTACCAATCAGCCATCCATCACACACACACACACACACACACACACATGCAGACACACCAGCCTGGAGTGGATGGATGGATTGGGGGGGGAGGGGGGGGCATGAAAGCATGAAATACTTTACTGGGTGAGTATGGGAAGGGGTGTGTGTGTATGTGTGTGTGTGTGTGTGTCTGGAAAAACCCAATGAAATAGCCTACCTTGAGGCAGGAAACAGGGTAGTGGAAGTGTGCCACAGACTCTCCAGTCCCCAGGGATACATCATCTGAATTAAGTTTGTTCCCTTTATGTGCCATTTATTCCTTCGTGTAATTTGGACTGTCATTCTGTCCTTCTTATCCATTTAAGTTACAGTTTCGTTTAATAGAAGTCAATCTTTCCATCAGTCACTCTCATAGAGTTTACCTTGCTTTTTGTCTCCTATGTGCTTGTTTTGAGTTGATGTATGGAATTATAAAGAATGTAAAGAATCAAAGTGTGTCACTTTCATGCCAGATTTCTCCCCCTGCTACTATTTCTCCATGAGTGTGTATTTTTAATATGTGTATATTTTTTCCTTTACAGTTTATTTAAGCTTTGTTCTTGTGCATTTGTAACTTCATGATTTCAGTACTTTGAAAACAATACTTTTTGAATGATGAAATGAAGAGTCCATTTGTGCTCTTTAAAGTTCATATACATGCTTTCAGCATGTCAACAATAGTAAAAAGAGTGTGAGCACCAAAAAAAAGTGAGGTTAGAAAATGGTCATGTAAAAAATGTATTTGTTTTTTGTACACAAAGGGAAAATGATAAAATACAAAAATAATGTAGTATATGTGACCTTTAAAACAGGCACATTTTCATTTCTTACTCATTCGCACTGTTTTTGGTCTCTATATGATGTCTTTGATTTAGTTAATATTCCTCTGTTACATTAGAGGCGAGCAGAACAGCTCCATGTTTTTAGCCTTTACTTTCTGGTTTATTGATTTTGGTTCACAATGCTGAATGAAAGCAACACTGGAGTCCATTAAGGGCAAGAGCAAATTAGCAACATCTGACATCTCCTTTTTTCACCTCCAGATGGAGATTCTCTTCCAGATGAAGTGTCTTCAGTTATTAAAGACACACACAAAAGCCGACCTACGTCCACTGATGGATTAAGGTTACTTAAGCAGACGAGTCACTTAAATAATGACTTGTTGTACAATATTGCAAAACAATATTGAGTCTTGTTACACATTGCCTAGTAGCTGTTATTATTATTTACTACTTTAAAAAAGGAACTATTTCTTCAGGGTGTTCCTGCATTAGGCCTTCATAATGCAATTATAACTGATTTTTTTGTTAATTTTGTTGCATTTTGTAAATATGGTTAATGACATATGCCCAAAGCATCAAAGGTCCCTGGGACACTGTGGATGTGCTGAACCAGCATACATTCTCAGAAATAAAGGAACCAAACTGTGCTTTTCCTTGTTGCTGGGGTGGTACCATTACAGGGGCATCTGTTGTACCTTTAGTATGTATGTACATATTATATGGGAAGGTGCATATGATCACAGATGTATCAGCAAAGCAGGCTGTAAAGTTTCAGCCTAAAAGGAGACACAACTGTCACTGATAGGATGCGTGAATCTACGGTCTGGGCTAGAATGAAATCAGCCCCAGCATCATTTCTTCATACCATTCTGTGCGTGAGGCTGTTGCGCTTGATTCCACAGAAGCCCAAAATAATCCACTTTCGTACATTTGTTCACAGCAAATAGTCTGATGTGAATGCCAAAACAAAACCTTATTTTGATATCTTTTATCTTTGAAAGACAGGGGGCTTTTAGCTATGCTAGCCCATTTATACCAGCGCCCTCTGCTTAATGGGCCCACTGAGGACAAATGTACTTAGTATTAGCAAAAATGTGCTTTAAAATTGGAATGTTGTATGAAAACAATGAGAATTGTATATACACATGAGTTAATGAGGTATTGGTGTTTTCTTCACATAATTTTTAGAGAACAGTGATTTCCATTTGAGGATTGTACTTAAAGGACTGAGAAAAAACTGTGATAGTAAATAATGTCAGAGCAAAGTGACTCCTCTCACATCACCTTCTGCAGCTGATAAAAAGCACAAACACCATTTCCCAGGATCCTCCTCACAACAGCAAAATACAAACCATGTGACCTCATATATCACATGACCTAGATCCACAGTCACAGTCATCTCACTTCTAATGAGAATCACATTTTCACAATCACCTACACCGCTAAATTACCCAGACCAGCATCAGTTCTTTGAGTAGTCTCACTCCTGGTTTTCATAGTGACAGTACTGAGCCTTAAGAACTGTCACATACACTATATGGCCAAAACTCTGTGGACACCTGACCATCACACCCATATATGGTTCTTCCCCAAACTGTTACCACAAAGTTGGAAGCACACAATTGTAAAGGATGTCTTTGTATGCTGTAACATTACAATTTCTCTTCACTGGAACTAAGGAGCCCAAACTTGTTACACCATGACAATCTCACCATGCGCAAAGCAAGGATCATGAAGACATGGTTTGCCAAGGTTGGAGTGGAAGAACTTGAGTGGCCTGCACAGAGTCCTGACCTCAACTGAACACCTTTGGGATGAATTTGAACACCGACCCGCCCCAGGCCTTCTTGTCTGATGTCAGTGCCCAACATCACTAATGCTTTTGTTGCTGAATGAGCAAACCTTCACAGCCACGCTCCAAAATCTAGTGGAAAGCCTTCCCAGAAGAGTGGAGGTTATTATAACAGCAATGGGGGACTAAATCTGGAATGGGATGTTCAACAAACACGTGGGTGTGATGATCAAACATTTGGCCATATAGTGTATATCTGATATTACGATATTTTGGTTACTGGTACTGTCCGTGCCTAGTTTAGTCTGATTGCCTGATCCTATACCAATTTTGAGTTTTGCTTTGATCTTTTGATTTGTCTACCATGAACAGTTCAAGAAATCCTGCATTTGCGTCCGACCCTGTCCATGCCTGACAATACTACTTCTGAACAGACTGAAAGTCAGTATGACTGACTGTGAAGGTTAAAATTTCTTGTCCCATCCAAATGTCTGTATGTTTTCTGAACTGTTTTTTACAGGCTCAAGCCTTCCATAGAGGTCACCCAAATGTAATTAAGCCCTCTGAATTGTAACGTCTGATTAGTATGTGTGGCATGATCTATTGAACACATTTTGAGTGATCGACAATTGCAAAAATTGCTATTTGACAGATATAAGTCGATGTTCCATTTATTTGGTCACCTTTCTAAGCAATCACTGCTCACAGCCCTATTTAGCTCCATGGGGTTATTATTGCTAGTCCTAGGAGTCAAAAATGGGAACTGCAACAAGCACACCTTGGGGGCAGGAATCAGGCTGCCCCGTGCTTGCTGTAGGAACATTTTCATGGGAGGAGGAGCAGCAGACAGGACAGTTAATGACAGGGTCTTCAAGTTCATGGTTTTAGGCCAAATTGATCTAGTTTAAAAATACTCCTCAGTCCCTAAGAGCATGTGTTATAGCATAAATCAGACATAATAATTTCCCCAACAAAGGCAAAGTGTCAGTATAGACAGTCATCACCAAACACTTAAATTAGCACTTAGGACTTTTTGAAATCATTTTCTTGTGTTTTTATGATGCTAGTCCCTAACCTAGCGTACTAGGATGAGGATGTGTTTTTTTGTTGGAGACTACAAAGCACTTCTGTAAATCGCTCTGGATATAGGTGTCTGCTGAATGCCATAAATGTAAATGTAAATGTCTAAGATGTACAAAACCATTTATACTGTAAGATACTGGATATTGCATGTATTTGGAGAGGGAAAGGGGGATTATGGAATGGATAATGTCTATACATTGGAAATGCATTTGTACCACAGTGACCTTGTTTTCCATGCAAGGGGGAGAAAAAGAAGAAAAATGTGTCTGTCTTTTCCGGTGGAAATTTTGCTGAAACCTGGCAACTCTGATTAACAATATTAGCTCTTCAGGAAAAACACCCACTGTATCAAACACAGTTGAACAAAGAGCAAAGGTACATCTAAAACTGCTCAAAACGAGCTGCAAGACTGTATGCTGTGTGACTGTATGATGTTGACTCTCAAATGCCTATTACAGGGTTACTGATTGTGATAGCCTCTTGACTTAATTTTGCTTGAGGCAAAATAATGTCATTATTATTAATGTCATTATGTCATCATTATTATGTCAGTATTATTATTATTATTATTATTATTATTATTATTATTAATATATTATTAATAGTTTTGCTGGTGGTAGTGAAACATGTCTTCAAGTATTTTGAAGACTATATTCAAAAGAGTGAACATGACAGTAGCTAATGCTTGACAGTGACTGTAAAAACCTGTAATATTACTGATTATGGATTTACAGTAAGCTTTAAAATGCTGTAATATATTACCTACTGTGCAGTAGAAATCTACAGTAACCTACTGTATACCAGATTTTACAGTAAGACATTGTTGGGAATACAGTAAAAGTGATGAGAAAATAAAAATCATTTACAGTGTGGATGGACAGAGCCAAAGGTTGCAGAGCCATACTATATATATTTCAGCCATTCAACAAATGCTAATCTTCCTAAAGTCCTCATACACAACTCTTTTTGTTGTTGTTGTTCCTCTAATGGCTGCTCCCGTTAGGGATCACCATAGTGGATCATTGGTCCGCGTATTTTGATTTGGCACAGTTTTTATGCCGGATGCCCTTCCTGATGCAACCCTCCCCAGTTTTATCCGGGCTTGGGACCGGCACTGAGAGTGCACTGCTGCTCACAACCCTAGTGGCTGGGGTTGGTTCCCTGGCCGGGAATCGAGCCCACGCCACAGCGGTGAGAGTGCTGTGGCTTAACCGCTAGTCCTCCAAGGACCCCCTCATTCACAACTCTATACATTTTAAATTCTGCTGAAATACTAATTACCACTTTTGAGTGAGCAACGAATTTAAAATGTTGCTACTGTATTTGACAGATATAAGACAATCTTCTGTTGATTTGCTCTCCTTTCGGCATGTTGCTCAATCATGAGGTAGCATGTCCACTTCCTCATTAAGCTCCATAGAGTTATTATTGCACTGAGTGGTCAAAAAATGGGAACTGCAACAAGCTCTGATAGGGGCCTATTTGAGCAGGAATCACACTTCCCCGTGCTCCGGGGAGGAGCAGCAGATAGAACAGTTAATAGTTAAAATGGGTTGCTAGGGCGGGCTAGTTTAAAAATATTCTGTGGCTACCAAGATCTTTTATAGCAAATCATTGGTGTTTAATGCATTTCCACAAAAAGGCAAAGTGTAAGTGCAAACAGTCTGTCTATGATGTACAGAACCATTTCTATTTGAAGATATACTGCAGAAAACTTGCAAACCTGCTTAATGATATTACCTCCAACTGCCTATTACAGGGTCATGCTAAAAATTCACTAGATAGTCTCTTGACTCAAATTTGTTTGAGGCTATGTTGTTATTTAATGTTGCCCTGCCACACCAAAATCTACAGTCACAAGCCATGGATTGCACAAGGTGCAGATAAAGTGTCCCATTCAGGGTGTATCCCCACATCATGCAGTGTTCCCGGGACAGGCTCTGGATCCACTGCAACCCTGTCCAGGAGAAAGCAGGTACTGAAGATGATGACTGATGAATGAATATCCCATTATGGTGTACATTATGGTGTACAGATTGCCTATTGCCTTTCTCTTTGTGACCCGCCCATACTACGTCATTGTGTCCCGCCGGTGACGCAAAAGGAGTATGACGAAGGGTGGGCGTGACAATAGAATTCTTGGTCGTTGGTGTTGCGCGTGCCCCGAGTCGACACGTTTGATTCGGAGACACGCGCTACGGTTCAGCACCTTGGACAGTTTCTCATCGGTTGTGTTCCAATCCGCGTACCAGAGAGGTGCACTCGCATGTAGAATCCTTACAGCCATGATGTTTATGATGCTTCTCTGCTCAAAACTTTGCGCTCCCAGAATTTAATGTGTTTCTCAGAACACCAGATGGTGACCTGTTTCTCTGGCGCTTTAATATAATCCTATTTGAGGCTGTAATAGAAACCTGTGTCTCCTGTGCAATTTTATTTTGCGTATTTTATAAAATTGAAATTAAATTAGCTGCATCTTCCTTAGGTAAGTTTTTTTTAAGAGTCCCAGTGTACCAGAAAAGGCTGAGACTGAAGTGTGTTCCCGCAGGTGCTTCCCACCCCGGGTGTTCCACTGTAGTCCGCGTGCCCTGTGCCAAGTGGCCCTATCGAGGGCTTTTTTTTGGAGAAGTGCGCCCTATTGAGAACAGACCCGCGCGCGCCAATCGCGCCTGAGGATTTCGTGTTGAACGTGTTGGTTTCCCCACAGCTAGAGTGAGTGCGGCGTGAAACACACAGGCAGGTGCAGTGTGTGTGTGTGTGTGTGTGTGTGTGTGTGTGTGTGTGTGTGCCAAATGTCCCCACAAGGATTGGAATAGCTGACATGTGGGGGATTTGGCTGATTTTATTAAACTGCTTTGTTTTGTTTTTGTTTTTATTTAAAAGCTAAAATGGCCGAAAAGTGTGTTTTTAGTTGCTGAGGTCAATTTTGGGGTTAGATTTAGGGGTGTGTGTGTGTGTGTGTGTGTTTGTGTACGTGTGAGCCAAATGTCCCCATGTGGGGGATTTTATTAAACTGTTTTTTGTTTGTTTGTTTGTTTGTTTTTGTTTTTGTTTTTGTTTTTGTTTTTAAAAAAACTAAAATGGCCGAAAAGTTTTTTCAGTTGCTGAGGTCAAGGTTTGGGTTAGATTTCGGTGTGTGTGTGTGTGTGTGTGTGTGTGTGTGTATAGGAGCAGTGTGAAGCAGGTTAAAGGTAAATATGCAAAAGCAGATTCATTCCGACTTCTTCTTCTTCTTCTTCTTCCTCTTCTTCTTAAACGAGGAGCCAAGAATCTAAAGCTCGGCGAGTAAATAAATGGCGCGGATTAGGGATTTGGGCACGCTTGCCAAAAGCTGTGGGAGTCCCGCTCCTCTCCTGCAGGGCGCGATACCGCACACACACACACACACACACACACACACACACACACACACACACACACACACACACACACACAGATAGTTTCCCTTTTTTCCATTTCTTTTATTTATTTTTAGCAGTATAGACCTATTCTGCCAATGCAACTTGTTCATAATAATAATAATAATAATAATAATAATAATAACAACAACAACAACAACTGTTGTTTTCATGTGGCAAAGGTGTGTATAAAGCTGTGTGTGTACAAAGACCCACAGCTTTGCTACACACACTGGCCGTGCACTTAGAGCTCGCGCACTGTCCACACACATTTAACCAAAATAAATAAATAAAAATCATGTTCTATATAATTATATAATCGCCATGATAAATAAATACGGATACATTAAAAGCACATTTAAAATTAAAATTTGCAATTAAATTAAATACAATTTAATTGTAACACAAACAATTAAGTAATTTTAGCATAAGTTATATTATTCTACATTATTTTAAATAATTTAAAACCAAGTAAAAACCGACTGGTGCATATATATATATATATATATATATATATATATATATACACAAACACACATATTTGATTGCATTGAAATTGTTAGCGCTCAGGATTTAATACAACATTGACAACATGCTGTAAATTTACCTTAGACATGTCCACGTTAATCTTTTGCCCAGTTGCTAAAGAGTTGTTAATTCTGTCTCACTGTAGTCTTTCAGTAGGCTGGAAAATTGGTGCACGGCTACATTATAGGCCTATTTGCATTTCCACGACTAACAAAATGATTATCTGGGTAAATATTTAAATTCTCCACGATCTGCGGCTACTTTGTCAAGCCAATGGGAATGAGCCCGACTATTTTAATCCCGCACATTTCCCTGTAAATAGCTTTATACATGATAAAGGCAGGGTTTAACCCCCCCCCCCCCCCCCCCAGTCTCCCACCCAAGCGTGTACACACACACACACACACACACACACAGAGAAGTTAGCTGCGACTACATCTCGTTTCCCAGCCCTACCAGCGTGCAGGCTTCAGCTTCACCCCTCCACTTTCCCACTAAACAAAATGCTGCAAATTATCATTAAAATAAAACATTAATAATAAATTCTGATGAAAAAAAAAAGATCAGTTCTTCACGGATTTCCTGAAGAAAGAGTGTCTTCCAGTCCAAATTCAGCCTCTTCTCAATAGTTGAACCAATTATTTTCTCAGTCCAGTTTTTTCTCTGATTCAAGCTGATGGAAGATTAAAAAAGAAGAAGAAGAAGAAGAAGAAGAAGAAGAAGGGAGAAAACCCCACTGCAAAACAAGAAGGTGCCTCCAATGCTCAACTACCTTCACAATTTAAAGACGCTATGACAGTGCCATTATTTAAGCCCGTTGCTATGACAGCGTGACTCTGATTGGCCAGCGGTGCGCAGAACGTCACCAAATCCGAATTCTGATGCGCGAGGCTCCCGCGACCCGCGGCACAGCGACGCGAAAAGCGCGAGCGTTTAGCGGGCACCTACACGCGCACAGAGAAGACGGAGAATATATGTATATATGTATATAATTATATGCAAAGATTGAATCAAGATTTTTTTTTCGAACGAAATTTGTTGTTTTTGTGGGGTTTTTTTATTTTTAGATTTTTGTGATTCCATTTTTATGGCTCCTGATGTCTGGATGCCTGCAGGTTGCAAAATAACGCACGGGAGCGCGAGCGTGCCGGTTGTTCTAATAGTGGAAAGGAAAATCTGATTTTTTATTTAAAAAAAAAAAAAAAAGCATATATTTAGCATCGTTGTGTTCCTTTGAGGAAGCCAAGCTGCCGGTCCGCGTGGCTCGCGGGAAGCTCGACGCGATGATGGTGCACTGCGCCGGGTGCGCGAGGCCCATCCTGGACCGCTTCCTACTGAACGTGCTGGACCGCGCGTGGCACGCCGAGTGCGTGCAGTGCTGCGAGTGCAGCTGCAACCTCACCGAGAAGTGCTTCTCCAGGGATGGCAAACTTTACTGCAAAATTGACTTTTTCAGGTAAGCCGGAGGTGTTTGCGATGCTTAGGGTGGTAGCGCGCGTGCTGGTGGCTCCTCAGGTAATGCGCGCGTGTGAAGAACGTCTGGTGCGAGGATTTCTCCCCATCCCTGTCTTTATGGATTACTCACAATTTGTGGATTAATTCGGCTAAGTTTGTGTCGCTGTTGACTGATGACAGCTGCTTTGCTCCTCGTCTTTAGTCGGTTTAGATCAGCTGAAGCCATTTGCACGCGCAAAACATTTGTTCACGTGAATGCTAATTGTCAGTGTTAGCCTAATATTGTCTAATTCTGTTTTTCTTGTGTATAGCATGTAGTGTCTCCAGTTTAGCATAAATAAACGAATGCATGCATTAATTCTAAAGAAGCACTGGGACCTGTGTGCATTGTGAATCATTTAAATAATGTAATAGTTTCAAATATTTAAAGCAGCACCAGACTGAGAGGTATGTTTCAACTGCAATGACTGCTTGAATTTTTTTTCTTTTTTAATTTTATGAATACACATTTGTTTGAATTCTTTTTACTTCTATAGATTTGCTATATTGCATATGTTTATTTATCATGTCTTAAATTAAAAGAAAAACATATATGTGTATATAAACCCTCAAAATATCTCCCTGGGCATCACACTGCAGTCCCCATGCTTGGTGTCTTTGGGTACAGCAGCCACTTAGTGGGGTTGTTAGGTTATTTGTATATAGAGAGGTTGAACGTGATCTGGTGTTGTGCATTGTTTTCCCAAACGGCCTTGACCATCACATGTGAATGTGGGGGCCATTAGTTCTAATCACCCCTAATGCGTCCATTTGTTGTGTAAGTAGTGGTTTTGGCCTTTCACTGAGAGAGATGCATTTGAAAAGAGAGAGAGAGAAAGAGAGGGAGACTCCATACCAAAACAAATGGGGGGATTTCGTGCATTAGTGTTAAAATAAACCCTGTAGGTGCTCTCCTTCTTTCTAACCTCGAAACTGAAAAAAAAAACATGAGCACCTATAAATCCATCTATAATGGAATTGTAATGTACTATTTATTTATGTACCTTAATGTACCTTGAGATTTGATTCAGCTTTTAATTCAGCTTCCATGTAACCTAGTTTTGTTTTTCTGAAATATTTATTTCAGAAATGTAAAATATCTATTTATTTAGTGCATAATATATATTTAGCTGTAGTACTCATAATATTCATACTTACTATAATTAGATATTAAAAATGTAAAGCTTAGCAGTTTCTTTATTTAGTGAGAAATGAATAAGCCTTAGGCTTAATTCTCACTTACAAAGAAAAAGGGTTAATCATTTTTAATTTTCTCTATTCTTTCAATATTTGGTGCGAGTAATGATTACATTTTCAGTTATTAGTTTTTCCCTTTAATAGTTTTAGAAATACCAAACATTTGCATAAGATTTGCTTCTGTGTGTGCATGCGCGTGCGTGTGTGTGTGTGTGTGTGTGTGTCACAGAGGGAAAGCTGTGCCGATCAGACCGTGCAGTTGTGCATGCTGTGATGGATTAGCACACGCATATCATAAAAGATCAATCATAAAATAAACAGACAACCGTGCATCAATCTGAGCAAATGGGTGTGATGTTTTGGTGTTGAATATTTTTATTTATTTATTTTTATTTTTTGGCTGATGTTTAATAACGGAATGAGCTATCCGGTTTGTGTATCTGAAGGTGTCAATTGTCTTTCCACCTCCCACTCGGATTTTCACGGTTTAACATTTAGTCTTGTTAATCCTGTAATATCACCTCATTATGCTCTGTGCATCGGGCTACAACCCTGATGCTGCTGTTGTTAGTGGATTTGTTTTCCTGTAAGATTGACAACACAAAAGCTAGTAGAGGAAATGGATGGAGAAAGCTTTTGACATTAAATGGCACTGGTTTACAAAGCGATTAATCGGTATATGTGTTCGATTAATCGGGGAATGTTTTATTACACCAGGGCATGCATTTCTTGTTTTCTTTATTAATTTGCACAGTGGAGAAGTATTACTACTACTACTACTACTACTACTACTACTACTATTATTATTATTATTATTATTATTATTATTATTATTATTATTACTGTACTTGTCGCTGGTGTGATACTATGAAGGGTGTATCTTTAATCTTTAATTAGCTTTTAGAGAAGTGGTCCATAAGGTCCAATTACACCTTCAATTATGTTTAAAGGTTTCCAAGTAAAATATACATACTGAATATACAAAACCAGCGATAGTACCACCGGCATTATTATTATTATTATTATTATTATTATTATTATTATTATTATTATTATTATTTCTTCTAATGTTACACATGTTATGTCTTTATTGCAGGCGTTTTGGCACGAAGTGTGCGGGCTGTTTTCAGGGCATTTCCCCCAGCGACCTGGTGCGCAAGGCGCGCAGTAAAGTGTTTCACTTGAACTGCTTCACGTGCATGGTCTGCAACAAGCAGCTGTCCACGGGCGAGGAGCTCTACGTCATCGACGAGAACAAGTTCGTGTGCAAGGAGGACTACGTGAGCGCGAGCGCCATCAGAGACGTCAACCTGAACTCAGGTGAGAGAGAGAGAGAGAGAGAGAGAGAGAGAGACTCAACAGTGTGACGTAAAAAAAAAATCTGAAACTCGCGCGTGTTCAGAACCACGGACAGCGTGTTTATGTTCTATGACGTCATTGTCGCGTTCTAGTGCGTGGCACCGCGTGTCTCCGCCTCTATTACAATTAATCAAAGTGATGTTTTGGGGGGTTTTTTCCTTCAAAATTTGTAGTTAGTCGGTGAGAAACACCACCCGTAACCCTAACTGTGAAATATACTCATTGTCTTGAGTTTCTAAAGTTTCTGTTGTTGTTGTTGATGATGATGATGATGATGATGATGTAAATTAATTCCTTTTAAGCTAACTGATGCATTAATCAAATCTATATATAACTATTACATATTAATAGCTATTTCTTGCTGTATGGTACACTAGGTGGCCTATAGGAGACGCTTTATGTTACGCTTAAAATATCAATTTTTAAAAATCATATATCGATATCTATTTATAAGTTCTTCTCCACTTAGCTAGAAACCACGGATATAAGACTATCTTTGATTCAAATTACTTTGAATAGAGCTAATAGATGTTTAAGAAGCAACCTGTGTCTAACACCAGTGCAAGTCTCTATCATTTGGGAAAAATATATATATATTAATATGTGTGGTAAGCTATCAATCTGACCTTTGCCCAGATATGTTTATCTGTTTTGTTGTGCTGATTTGTGTGTATGCACATGTCCTATAGTTATACACTATAAGTGCTGAGTGGTCTGTTTTATTTAGATAGTAATTCATGTTTAATGTGTGTCATCCTCACTGAGCTTAAAGCATCGCTTCACATGCAGGAGGTATGCAATCACGTTTAAAACTTAGAACAACTTTAATTCCTGTCATGAATGTGCAGTGTGTTGAGGTGGATTGAACTTTATACATATCATTTTACAAGCAGCAGCAGCTCAATACTGACCAACTGGCTGATTATAAATAAAGCCAGGCCTGCATACATTCTCAGAAAAAAAAGAAAGAAAGAGTGCTAGATTGTGCCCTGTCTCTGGAGTGGTCCCCTTATCTTTCACCTGGAAATGTGGATATAGAGTACCTGTAAAATGATTTCAGATAGCTGCATAATTAGACCATAATTAGCTTTTAGTAAAGCTTTTTTTTTTAGTAAATGTCCACTGATGCTCCTTTCTTAGGTAGAAGATATAGTGTATGTATAAAAGGTGTACAGTAGGTGAGATGAGGTAATGCTGAGTGTAGTTACCTCTTTAAAAAAATCAACAACATACTGTAGATTAATGCTTATAATGTAGGCTATATGGCATATTTATTTACAGTGTGAACTTTCAAGAACATATTGCAGCAGGAATGTGTAGGATTGGCTGCCACTGTAGATAGACAGATTGTTTTAATAAATAAATAAATAAATAAATAAATAAATTTTAATGATTAATATTTCTTTAAGATATTATATGTAATAGTTGTGCTAACTCAAGAGGGCTGTTTTCTGGAGCCAAGTACTCTTTTTTTTTTTTTTTTTTGCTGTAATAAAGAATAGCTTCTGTTTATGTTCACGCCTCGTTTCTCAAATTAATAAGCGCCACCACGAGGACACGTGCAGTAATGACACTGTGCTAAGTCAAGTTAAGTGCTGTATAGGTCCAGTATCTGATACAGGGAAAATTAAGAATTAAGAATATATTGTCGCATGATGCATGGTTCTCAGTGGGGTTGGGCATTCATGTGATTATGATCACTATCAAAGTTGTGATTGTTATTAATTTATTATAATAATATGCCTAGGCTAACTGACTGGTCACTTAAATTTGGTTAAACGTCAATTCAAGTCAGTTCTATTTGTATGGACATTGTCACAAAGCAGCTTTCCAGAAAGATATAAATTCAGAATATAAATTTTAAATGTAGAAATTTATCCCTAATGAGCAAGCTCAGAGGCGACAGTGGCAAGGAAAAACTCCCTGAGACAACATGAGGAAGAAACCTTGAGAGGAAGCAGACACAAAAGCTGACCCATCCTCATCTGGGTGACAAAAGATAGTACAATCATAAATATTTCCCTTCTATAACTGTGTGCTATACAGTCAAAAAGTGCAATTATGTAACCAGGAAATTCATTACAGTTTTCACATGAAGTCTATTTTGTTGACGTTAATAACTGCTCACTGATGGAGACTTGAGTGAAAACTGTTCATGGCAAATAGCAGTCCTAAAGCTATCATAGCAACTGTAGTCCTAAGCCATCAAAGCTGTATGCATCAGTTACAGTCCAAAGCCATCTTCATTGTTTCTGAGTGGTACCATCCACAGTAATCTCATTAAACCTGAATGAAATCTAAAAAAATATATCTATAAATAATGTCAATCTGCAATATTAATAATAACTAGCGAAAGGGCTGAAAATAGATATGATAAAACTGTTTTTTTTTTTAACATGTTCACACAGTGAGACTGGTTTGGCTTCTGTGGGTGAAAAGTTCAGTAATAAAAAGCTCTCATGTCTCAGATAATAATTACATATGATGACAGGCTGCACATATGTCTGGTGTGACACATTGTGCGGATATATGCTTATAAAATAAATATGGCTTGTGTTAATATGTAGTCCATTTATATATACATTTCCATTTTTACCTCATTCTGAAGTACGAACTCTAATCCAGAGCGACTCGTGGTCTTAAAAAAAAATCCTCATGCTAGTACAAATAGGTCTGAGTCTATTAATAATCTGCTATCAAGAAAAATCTAGGTCTACAACAAGAAAACACACACAAGTCAAGACTTTGGCTTTATATATATATATATATATATATATATATATATATATATATATATATATATATATCAGTCAATTGTTTTTGCACTACTTCTGCCTATACTTTGCATTAAATTATTGAAATAATAAGCTTGCTCTTGCTTTTATACTCTTATATATATATATATATATATATATATATATATATATATATATATATGTGTGTGTGTGTGTGTGTGTGTGTGTGTGTGTATATATATATATATATATATATATATATATATATATATATATATGTGTGTGTGTGTGTGTGTGTATATATATATATATTTATATATAAGAGTATATAAGGGTACATCTTCTGTACCTATAGCATATGTTGTTACCTAGAAAGGTGTATGTGGTGTACTTTTAAAGCTTTACTCTAAAAAGGTCATTACGGTGTAATGTTAATGTTATTATGTAGGCATAACTTCAATCATTTTATATCCACATTTCGAGGTGAAAGATGCAAATTAAAGATATAAATGATAAAGGGACAAGGAAAGATGCAGTTTAGAGCCCATTTTTCTGAGAGTGCATATAGGCCTACAGTACACCTCCTGCCTCTGTCACTGTATTACACATATAGCGTATGAAATAATTACGGATCCCGACGTGTGCTCAGACGTGTGCTGAGACGTGTGATATTCGTGTACGCCACGTTTTCCACGTTAGAAAGTGTCAGTGCTTTTTGTTTTATGCCTGTGCCTCGCAGTGTCGTCGTGCACCGACCGCAGCCTGTCGCCCGACCTGCCCGAGCCAAACGCGGACGACCCGAAAGAGACGGACAACTCCACGTGCTCGGACAAGGACACGAATGCCAACGAGGCGGAGGAGCAGAGCGCGTGCCAGAAGCGCCGCGGCCCGCGCACCACCATCAAAGCCAAACAGCTGGAGACGCTGAAAGCGGCGTTCGTGGCCACGCCGAAACCCACGCGCCACATCCGCGAGCAGCTGGCTCAGGAGACCGGCCTCAACATGCGAGTCATTCAGGTAACGTGTCCTAACGCACATCCTTCATGAACACGTTCATGCACGCGCAAGAGGACGTGCGGGCGTTTCGTGCGCGCGCATAAACGCATCAATCAATAAGAGCATCATTATAATTACCCCGCTTTTAACCTTGTGGCACATACTGTCAGTTTTCTACCCTTATTGAAAAATTGCGTACAAGCTTGTTTTTTTCCCAACTGTGATTATGTGATCACCTATAAAAATAATAATAATTATTATTATAATTTAAAAAAACAGAGCGAGAAAATGCATTTCAAGTGCATGAAAGTGCATGCTCTGAAAATTAAAAATGTGAACTCAGGTAAACGCACGCTGCATCATGTGAACAATATAGGATCACATATATTTTTTAAAAATTATATTCATGTGAGAAATCACGTGGGGAAAAATGCACCACGTGGGAAAACTGAACGTGTGAAAAATCACGTGAAAAATAAAAGCAGAAAGTTTCTCACATGAATCGTGATTATTCATATGTGAAGTTCATAACTTTTCTCTAACGCTATTCAGAGCCTGTCTTGTGAGTCTAAAAGTAAAAAAAAAAAAATTAATTACATATTTACAAATTGCACGGTTTTCGCAATAACATTATATATATTTAATATATTAAACAATATATTATATTGTTTAATTCAGGGTTTTGTGATGGTTGAAGGCCGTTTTGGTCAGCACTGATTCACTTCATTGCTTTATTATTATTATTATTATTATTATTATTATTATTATTATAACGTTTATATTATTGAAATTAGCTTGATGTGGAGAGAATGCACAAGGAAAATCATATGAAGTGTTTTTTTTATTAGATCTGAGAACTATTAATAAGTTTTTCATACCTATTAGTCATTTAAATAACTAAATAACTAAATTAAAGCTCCAGATTTAAAAAATGCTATCCTTCTATTTTCTTAGCAATATAAGTAAGTATATCAACTACCATAAAGTTATCGCTTGTCCAGATTTTTTGCTTTTTGTTGCACAAATGAACAAAACATAAAAACTAAAAATACATATTAATATTTAAATCATTACCACAGTATAATTATTACAGTTAATGAAGTTTTACTGAAGGAATAAATGTAAGACTTAATGATCTTCCTAGATAAATGATCTCACATCACATTCACTTTTCAAATATAAAAAGCTACTACTGATAACTATGTATTAGTGGCATATGGGCATTACATATATTTAAATATATTTGCCCAGAAATGTGCTTAGACTAATCATTCAGCAGTATTATAGACTTGATCACATATTACTTCTGAAAGTGTTGCAGCTCTGCTGAAAATTTGTCCATCAGATAAAATATAAGAACCTAAAGAGAAACATATGTCACATTTACTATATTATTATTTCTTAAAGGGAACCCCCAGAGATCCATGAAGTATGATTTTTTTTATTTGTTACAAAAATCACAACTCAGCATTATCAAGGGTATCATTTTTTTATAGTTCTTAGCTTGTTTGACTGATGACTTGAATTTAATCCACACCTCAATAACTCAAAAATCAATCAGCCTATAAATAATATCAAATTGGACCGAATCTGTTCTGTCTATGGAAAGTTCAGGAATAAAAAAATACTCTAAGGCTTTAATAAATAGGCAAAATATTATTTTATGCATTTAAATAATGATCCTAATATTTGAATATTATGGTTTATGTTAAGATAGGGCATGGGGGATTTATTTTAGAGTTAAAGGCGTCCCTGGCTGCAAAAAGTTTGAGAACCCCTGTCCTAGACAATCTTTTCTCCTTATAGCGCACATATTTTATAGTGTATTTTATAGTATAATTCATTCAATTGATGCACAGTTCATATAACAGTCACGTCCAGGTCAAACCTTAAGCGTTTGTTAAGCTTAAGCATGTTGATTAAATTATTGGAATATGTAATGAATATATCTACAATAGAAATATATTTTCCATGACCATGTGCTTTTCTAACTTTTTCTACTTAACACAGATTTTGCTTAACACTGATGTTCACATAATGGGGCACAAATGAAGCCAAAACCATAACACTTGCTCATTTCCAAGTTTCTCTCTTCTCCTTCCACACACACTGTGTATTTATACTCATACACACCCACGGATAATCATATTGCTTTGGCCTTTTTTTTTTTGTTTAGCTAGAATGGAGGTGCCCTTTGACCCTTGTTTATTATTATTGCTGCTTATTGCATTGTTAAATGTTAAATGTGGATAGGGAGCCTGTGTCGGTGCAGAAGGGTGTGTGTGTGTGTTTGTGGGTGTGTGTGTGTGTGTAATCCCTAAGCAATGCTCACTCAGGAGGAGGGCAAACATTTCCATAAAAATCTACCCAACAGTGAGACGCTTGTTCTCAATAAGCAGGTGTTTGCTTAGCATGGTGTGGAATGCTTAAAAGGTTTTAGGTACAACACGCTGGGTATGTGTTCTTTCTTTCTTTCTTTCTTTCTTTCTTTCTTTTTAGTGGGGTTTTCTCTCACTTTCGTGTGATTTTTCATTTCAAACCTTGTGAAGTGTTATAAAAGCCTTGTATACATGAAGAGAAAATCAGTGGGGTGATAGAAATATAAAAGATATAAACGATGAGGTAGTATGTGTGTTCAGATTGCTGTGTGTGTGTGTGTGTGTTTGGTTCATGGTGTTTTGATGACATTATCTTTTTAAAGCTTCTTTTTAAAATATTCAACATAACAATCCCTGATGGGAACCATGTGTGTAGTTGTAGTGATGTTTCTTTTTTTTTAATTCATTCAAATTTGGATGGATACAGATTTTTTTTACTTCTCTTTCTTTTTCTTTCTTAACAATCTGGTCTCCCATTATTTCTGTCTATTGCCTTTTCTCTGGATTTTTTATCTCTGATGTGATTCATTATGCAGTGGCAAAAACATTGTTACACTGTGTTATCAAGAATAACAGTGTCACTTTAGGTTGGACGTCTTCATGATTTTTTTTCCTGCTACTTTGTCACTGGAAGCTGATTGTATTAAAGTCAGTACAAATATATACCTCATCCTGTCTGTGAAAATCACACTTTGATATAAATACACATTTTTGAAATGCAAGGTTAAATGTGACCATTTTTAGATGGACTGCTGTGTTAAAAAGCTTCATCTTGCAGATAGTTTATGCAAATGTATGACAATAGTGTGTAGTGTATCTAACACATTGCCTCTGTGGTAGAAACCCTTTTAACTTCATTTTTTTAATGTTGACATGTTTGATGGTGACACATGCGTCTAGGAAGTCAAAGTTGAAATGGTGTATGCTGGAAATAAGTGTAAATGATCCAGATTTTCCAAAAACAAGGAAGGTTTTTTTTTTTTCTAACAAGGTCACGCCTTTTCTATTACAGCCCCAAATCCTAGCTCAGGTTGTAATAAGTATACATGATTTTATACAAGTGCAAATGGAAGTAGAAAAGGAAGTACATTCAGCCACTGTGAAAAGCAAAACAAGTACTAGTTTTCAGCAAAAGAGCACTTATTAGAATTGTAACAAGTACTGGTCATTGTGAAAATTTTGGTAGCTTCACAAAAAAAAAAAAAACAGAGCAACAGAACAACAGAAAAGAATTCACTGTATCATTGGGAGATTGTGAGTTTGAATCTCAGTGATTCCACAGCCATCAAGAGAGTACACTTGTCACTGTGATTGACAGGAACAGAGTACAGAGTAGCTGTCAATCACAGTGACACTAGCCAATTGTGGTTCTCTGTGAGCTCATGTATGCAGAAGAGGACAGAGAGAACTTTCCTCCGAGTGTGTTACGTTGCCATGTGATGCAGAATGAGGTTGACTGGCTTCATGTGTCTTAGCAGAAGCATGAGTTAGCCTTCATCCTCTCCGGTTTGTAGTTGTGGAATGATAGGGGAGAGCTGGGTGGTCGGTGAGAACGGACAGGTGACCAAATAGGGACGAAAATGAGGGGAAAATAACAATAATAATAAACAATTTTATTTATTTATAATATATTTATTATTTATGCATTTAAAAAGCAGCACGTTTTACAGTGCAGTGTAAAAACAGAAATAAAGAAAAGCGAATATGTTAGTGTTGTATATAAAACAATAAAAAAGGGTGTAAAATAGAATAAAAGTACAATACTTGACATAATATAAAATTAGCAGCAGTGAAAGGAAGCAATAAAAGCTAGTTAAAAGCTAAACTGAAAAATAGATGGAGCCTGATGATATGTTTAATGGTAACATGTTCCAATAATAGTCTGATAGAAAATCAAGTAATCACTAGATGCAAGCAAGATGGTACTGAACATAAAACAACACACTCACCTAAAAGGACCAAGAGACATGGAACAAATATGACTTCTAGCTAACAGATAGTGTAGCAAGCTTCATGCTTTATTTTATCTGAATGGTATGTTTGTAAACTCACTATCTGTAACCATTATTCAGTGTTAAAACCAGTGTATAATTCCAATGCAGAGGCTGAACCATAATAAATTAAGTAATTGAATAACGCAGTATGGCAAATATAGGCATCTATAAACTGTCCTATAACAAGTTTTAGTGATTGAAGCCAAGTTATATGCTTTACGTTATATATAGATTATAGATCTGAGCCTTTGATTACAGTATGATGGTGCAGTAATGTGTTATATTGATGAACTTCATGTTTGCCCACACAAACATCACATACATTTATTTTAATCAATATGGAATCTAACAATTAATCAGCTCAAAAAATTGTGGCTGGGCAACTATGTAATAATTTAGCTCATATGATAAGCCTATCTATTACTAAATGGTGCAGTCAGCTTAATAATAGTGTATAATATATACTGTACAGTACAGTGCTGTTCAGTCTTAAACTCACACTTTAGCTTTCCACAAAGTGTGAGTTATATGTAGATTTTTCTCAGTTTTCCTTATTCTATTACATTTATTTAAATTCTATTTTATTCTATTACTTTTATTTCACTTTATATACACTCATCAGGCACTTTAATAGGAACACCTGTTGCCCTACAACAGTGGGCACAGGCTCACCGAAACTGGACAGTTGAAGATGAGAAAAAAGACCAAGCGATGTTTTTCCAGTCTTTAAATGCCCAGTTTTGGTGGTCCTGTGCCCAGTGTAGCTTCAGACTGGTGTTCCTGGCTGATAGGACTGGAACCTGATGTGGTCTTCTGTTGTTGTAGCCCATCCACGTAAAGGTTAGACATTTTGTGAGTTCTGAGATACTTTTCTGCTCACCACGGGTGTAAAGAGTGGTCATTTGAGTTACTGTTGGCTTCCTGGCAGCTCAAACCAGTTGGTCATTCTCATCTGAGCGCTCTCATCAACAAGGCATTACCACCTGCAGAATTGCCACTCATTGGATTTGTTTTTTTTGTTTGTTTGTTTGTTTTTTTGCTCATTCTGTGTAGAGTGTAGAGACTGTTGCGTATGAAAATCTTAGGAATTCAGCAGTTTTTCTTAAATAGTCAAACCAGTATGTCTGGTACCGACAATCATGCCATAGTCAAAGTCACTGAGATCACATTTTTTCTCCATTCCTCATGATATTTGGTATGAACATTAGCTGAAGCTCTTGACATGTATCTGCATGATTTTAAGCATTGTGCTGCTGCTACATGATTGGCTGATTGGATAATTGCATGAAAAAGCAGGGGTGCAGGTGTTCCTATTAAAGTGCCTGGTGATACCAACAACAGTTAATCATATCATTTTGGCATATGATTTATACTCTTATTTTTATCATATACTTACATAACTGTACTTATTTTTGGACGCACAGTTAGATACCTTTGGATATAGCCAACACTACACATTGAGTGTACACAAATATATCATAGTTTTCAGCACACGCACAGGCCATTCCCTGATACTGAATATGATTAATGACACATTTTATAGGGTGTTTTCTTTTTCTTCTCTCTCCTGTCACTATGTGTTGAAATGCAGAAGTCACAGTTAATCACAATTAATACTGTTGAGAGCGTTAGTCTGAGGCTGTAGATGTTCATATTGTTAATTCTAAGTCTATCTTGTTCAGCACGTAGTGTTAAGATACTGTTAAATTATAACTGGTAAGATCTACAGTAAGAACTAAGTCTAGGATATGTCACGCTTTAATTATTTTATTGTAGCTATATTTAACGATGCACCAAAAACAGTCCAAAGTATTAGAAAGTATAAGCATATTTTATATTTTTAACACAGTATCTCTACTGTCAATGATTAACTCACACATTAGGATTAGCATAAAGTATATATTATGTACTACTATATATAAGACAGAGCAACAGCACATTCATGAAAAAAGTAAACGGCAGTAAGCATATCTTTATTTAATGCAAGTTTCAGATATTACATGAGACTGGTTACAGGAGACTGGCTGAAATAAATATAATGGATAACACCCTGCTTCTGGACAAACTGCTTGCCCAGTTATTGCCTTAAATATTGCAAGATACATAGTATACATGAAATCAGACTGTTACTGTGATTTATATTATCTGCATAACATTATTGTGAATAATATGGTAAAGTTGTATGATATTTACATAAAAATGCATAACTTGCATTTATATGCATTTACAAATTCTACTCTACTGGCATGCAATGTAGAAATAAATGCAGTATGAATATTTTACTGTATATAAATGCATATTGATGAAAGAGAAATATTCATGACTGAGCTTATCAAAGGCCTTTGAAAGAGAAATGAGCTTTTGTTTCTAATTCTAACAAGCCAGAGCTATGGATATATAAATTTACAAAAAAAAACAAATTCTAATCTCAGAAGGACTGGCTTGGATAAATATTCTAAAATGTCAGTTATTCACATTGGACATTACTTGTTGTACAGTCTGTCTCCTATGTCTTCTTCAGTGTAACCTATATTTGTGTCTCCATCCATCTCTCTTTCCTTTCAGGTGTGGTTTCAGAACAGACGGTCAAAGGAACGTAGGATGAAGCAGCTCAGTGCCCTTGGCGCCCGGCGCCATGCTTTTTTCAGAGGACCGAGGAGGATGAGGCCGCTGGGCAGCAGACTCGACGAGCCTGATCTCCTTGGCCCTGGAGGATACGGCTACTATGGAGGTATGAGAGGGAAAAAAACCTCCTTCTATTCATTTTTTCTTCCCCTTTTATACGCACAACCAATTGTCCTTCATACACAGCACAAAAGCGTATTTTTCAGGCAACACTCAAATCACAGACCCTTTGCCTCACCTTGAAATAACAAAAGATTCTCCGTCTCCTTACTCTCTCTTTTCTCCATCTCCCTCACTTACTTATTTCACTACCCCCTCACCCACCTACCCACCCACCCATCCCATCCCATCATTTCTCTCTATATTTCTCTCTTTCTCCTTCTTTCCAATTAAGAATGTGTACTACAGGGACTGTTCAACTCACTGAAATCTAAAAGCACAAACATTTTTCAAGCGACAGCTCTAATCAGGTTTTTAGGCAAGTAGTCACAATCTGTGCTTTAAGCCCAGTGGATCTAGTCAGACGTTTGATTAGATTTGGTTACTGTTTACGTTGCAAAGTAGCCTCACCTGAGAACCTGAGAAGACCTCGTCTGGCACAGAAGCGTGCAGTAGCAGCATGAAGTACTCAAGCTGAGAGTTGGCAGGTTTACTCACTCTATACAGAGTAAATTGGGACGAATCAAGCAATGCCTGCTGGGAAACGAAGCCTGCAGTGCCCCCTCGAACGGCATTCGATCTCAGAATCAAACGCTGGCATGCCATCTAAAATCAGAGAAACTTAAATTTATTTATCTGTTACAAAATCATCCAGCAGTGTTCTTTTTTATTTATATAGTCGCTTGCTTCTTTGTAGCAGAATCTATTGTTAATTTGTCAAACCAAAGTGGCATGTAATCTAAAGGCGTAGAATTCCCAGCGTCCCCAGTTATTGACTATTTGTGCTTGTACAGTAAATAAGCCACATTAGCGTGAATTCACGCTGCAAAGCTGGAGGCAATGAGGAAGAGAATGTATTACTCCAGTTCTGCTTTCTGTTCTCTGGTGCTCAGCAGATAGTCTGTGATTCAGAGAGACATTTATGGAATGGTAAATGTAAGAG